>OX031009.1:87534000-87958008 GCA_943735925.1 Pollenia amentaria
AATAATAATAATAATAATAATAATAATAATAATAATAATAATAATAATAATAATAATAATAATAATAATAATAATAATAATAATAATAATAATAATAATAATAATAATAATAATAATAATAATAATAATAATAATAATAATAATAATAATAATAATAATAATAATAATAATAATAATAATAATAATAATAATAATAATAATAATAATAATAATAATAATAATAATAATAATAATAATAATAATAATAATAATAATAATAATAATAATAATAATATAATAATAATAATAATAATAATAATAATAATAATAATAATAATAATAATAATAATAATAATAATAATAATAATAATAATAATAATAATAATAATAATAATAATAATAATAATAATAATAATAATAATAATAATAATAATAATAATAATAATAATAATAATAATAATAATAATAATAATAATAATAATAATAATAATAATAATAATAATAATAATAATAATAATAATAATAATAATAATAATAATAATAATAATAATAATAATAATAATAATAATAATAATAATAATAATAATAATAATAATAATAATAATAATAATAATAATAATAATAATAATAATAATAATAATAATAATAATAATAATAATAATAATAATAATAATAATAATAATAATAATAATAATAATAATAATAATAATAATAATAATAATAATAATAATAATAATAATAATAATAATAATAATAATAATAATAATAATAATAATAATAATAATAATAATAATAATAATAATAATAATAATAATAATAATAATAATAATAATAATAATAATAATAATAATAATAATAATAATAATAATAATAATAATAATAATAATAATAATAATAATAATAATAATAATAATAATAATAATAATAATAATAATAATAATAATAATAATAATAATAATAATAATAATAATAATAATAATAATAATAATAATAATAATAATAATAATAATAATAATAATAATAATAATAATAATAATAATATTAATAATAATAATAATAATAATAATAATAATAATAATAATAATAATAATAATAATAATAATAATAATAATAATAATAATAATAATAATAATAATAATAATAATAATAATAATAATAATAATAATAATAATAATAATAATAATAATAATAATAATAATAATAATAATAATAATAATAATAATAATAATAATAATAATAATAATAATAATAATAATAATAATAATAATAATAATAATAATAATAATAATAATAATAATAATAATAATAATAATAATAATAATAATAATAATAATAATAATAATAATAATAATAATAATAATAATAATAATAATAATAATAATAATAATAATAATAATAATAATAATAATAATAATAATAATAATAATAATAATAATAATAATAATAATAATAATAATAATAATAATAATAATAATAATAATAATAATAATAATAATAATAATAATAATAATAATAATAATAATAATAATAATAATAATAATAATAATAATAATAATAATAATAATAATAATAATAATAATAATAATAATAATAATAATAATAATAATAATAATAATAATAATAATAATAATAATAATAATAATAATAATAATAATGATAATAATAATAATAATAATAATAATAATAATAATAATAATAATAATAATAATAATACTAATAATAATGATAGTAACAATAATAAAAATGATAATAAAAATATAATTATAAAATCATGTATTAAACATAACGATTAGTAAAGAAAAAAATCAAATACAATAAGACTTCTTGATAGACGAAATAAAGAGAAAGATAATATAAAGAGAAAGATGAAGTTATAGGCTAGCAATTTTGTGAAACATAATCCATAAGAGTTTTCTTGAATTTCTGTCTTTCAACAATTAGTTTTATATTTGAGGGCAACGAGTTCCAAAGCTTTATGGCATTGATGAAGAAAAATCTGCTTGTGCTTAGATATTTATATCGTGGTGGTATTAAGGTCACACCCCTGGTCGACCTGCCGAATGAAATTTTGTCGAACAGGTATGTCGGTGATCGATAATTTAGTCATTTGTGTAGAAATAGTAGGTTTCTCATACGAAGGTAGTCCACTAAGTCGCAACCAAGAAGCATTGTCCTCCAGGATGAAACACTACTAAATCTGTGAATACCATAAATATAACGAGTAGCATTGTTAAACGAGACTCGTAATTTATGTAGTGCGCACGAGTCCAATTTACTATACACCACTGCAGAAGTAGTGATAAGAGGTAGAATTAACTGTAGGACAAGACGTTTCTTGATTTCAGTCGGAGTGTAAGCAGAGGTTAGCCGTAGGTTGCGCAGAGTCATATACACACTGCGTGTAACATTATTGATATGATCATTGCATGACAGAGCGGAGCTGATGTGAAAACCAAGGTACTTGAGTTTTTCTACATATGCAAGTGGAGTGTGACCGAGGCTAATAATTGGAAGTTGATTAAAATGAAGTTTCATCCTGCTGATGGGTAATAAGACAGATTTGGCAATTTACTCAGTGATTTTCAATATGGGTTTAGAAAAGGATGTGGAACGGAAGAAGCAGTCATTAATGTTATCAACTACATCTGTAAGGGCTTAGATGAAGGGCAGGCTGGTGTGGCTGGAATTTTCTACGATTTTAGTAAAGCATTTGATCTTATAGATCATGATATTTTGCTACAAAAATTAAAGTTTCATGGTGTTATGGAAAGAGATATTTTGTTATTAAAAAGCTATCTAACAAATCGTCAACAGTTCGTTCAAATAGGTGTTAACAAAAGTAGTACACGATGTGTTCAAAATGGGTAGTGTACTTGGTCCATTACTATTCAGCATTTTTATTAATGATTTGCATAATCTTGGTCTTAGTGGTAAAATATTTATGTATGCAGATGATGTTTGCTTATTTTACCCTTATAAGCATGAAACTGTTGTCAAAGCATACATGGAACGTGATGCAGCCTTAATATGTGAGTTTGCTAGAATAAATAAGCTTATCTTGAATGCTAATAAAACTCAGCTGATAAGATTTAAGCCAACTTGTAATAATATAAATTTTTCGATAATTGTTGATGGAAGAGAAATTATGGAAGTTAAGTCTGTGAAGTACTTAGGAATAAATATTCAAAACAATCTTGTTTGAGACAAACACATACAATCGCTTAGAATAAAAGCCGCGCAAGCCGTTGGAATTTTGTACAAATTCAGAAACAAATTTCATGAAGATTCGAAACTTGTCATATATTATGCCTTAATCCACAGTCATTTTAATTATTTGGCCATTTTGTATGGATATAAAAAAACTTATCACTTAAAATCGTTACAACGCATGCAGAATAGAGCATTAAAGGTAGTCTATAATTTACCAATATTATATTCTACTTCATCACTGTTTACGGAAATATGTCAAACTATATTGCCAATATTTGGTATTTACAAAATGCAACTTTTGTTATACGTATTCAAATGCTTAAATAACATTGGACATCACACCATTAAATTTTTACCAAATCAAAATGTAATTATTACTAGAAATAGTCAAAATTTAAGAATAGCCCGATGCAGATTGGAAACAACTAAGCAGAGTGTTGAGTTCATGGGTAGCCGTGAGTATAATTATTTGCCACAAGAGATAAAAAACGCAAATAGAATTTCAATATTTAAAAAATTACTGAAAAAACACATTTTGGAACATGTAGATGAGCTGCTAGGGTAAAATTTATTTATTTCTTATTAAATATATCACATTTTTCTTTTTTTTTTTCTTTTGATATATGTATGTATGTATATTAAAATTAATTGTAAATTAACTTTGCCAACTCGCCTCAAAAATGCCACTGGGCGCTGAGGCCACCTATTGTAATTAATTAAATTGAAAATAAACTTAATAAATAAATAAAAAAAAAAGCCATTGTAATAATTTTGTTAAAGGTGGATTTGTTGAATAAATATCTTTCTTTAAATAGCTCCTCTGAGCTTTGGGGATGTCTTGCACTCCATGTTTCGACGATGGATTCTAAAATCATCGTTTTTTACAATGCTTTTAATTGCAAAAATTAATCATACTCGCAAATTCTGGAAATCAAATATACTATATCCATTGTAATTTTTGCTAGTTTTTATTTTTATAAAACGATATTATTAAAATAAGTAAAATGAAATTTTTAATTTTTGGTGCAATTAATTAAAATTTATCTAAACAAACATTGAAATGCCACTTTATCAAACGCCTGAAGTAGGGTTAAGGTTACAATAAATATCTAAAATTTATGAGAGGTTTATTAAAAGTTCAATACGCTATTTAACATTTACAAATACTTTTTTTCGACTTTTGCTTACTAATGACTTATAAAGCTGCACTAATGCGTTTATGAATTAGACTGTTAATATTTTTCTAAGTATGAAAATTTAGGAGAAACTTTAAGAACACAACACAGTGTCTCCCTTGCATTTCTAATTAGTAAATTGTTTCCGAGCTAAGCCAAATAATGTAAAAAACTCATTTAATTTTTTGGAGACATAATGTGACAAAAAGTGTATTTTTCTTTGAAGGTGCCTACATTGAGCTCCAGCAAAAATGCAGCAAATAAGCATAAAAAACTTTATCAATGTCGTTACGTTTTTCTTAACACCTCAAATCATACAAATCAGATTTAATACATACTTATTGCTCAAAATTACAATATTGAAAATTAATTTCTGGATTATTTTTTACAGGTTGCAAGAGAAAAAATATTATATCTTAAAACAGAAAAAACACCTCCTTCAAAGTTTCAGGATTTTTAAAGAACAGTTTGAGGAATTATATAAAAAAAATCAGGCAAAAAAAAATTAGGTTTTTAGCTTAGTCCATTTTTAAAATTTAATATTTTGTAGATATTACATTTTCAAAAAAAAAAAAAATATTGTGTGTAGCCCCAGTATTCTCTTTAAAATGACATACAAATCATCTTCGTATGTGCAGAAGCTTTTGAGATATTGAAAAAATAAACTCAACACATTCGGCTAATTCGGCAAAATTAAGACATTTTGAATATGACGTAACGTTTGAAAAAAAATTAAAAGATTTTGTTTGTTGTGCTTAATTGCCTTTTTCTTTAATAATTGATAAAAAGAATACTGAAATTTATTGTTGGAGGATAAGCTGTTCCTATGCGCATTTCACTGGTTGATTAGGCCAGATCGTCAGGAAACGTTCTCATCAATAATTTTAGAAAAGCCAAAGCTATCAGCAAACAAGACAACAGAGGGAATGAGAATTACCTACATACACTCAAAAAGTCTTTTTTGCAACGCTATCAAAGCTTAAACAAAATATTATTATTTAAATCCTCCAACAATAAATTTCAGTATTATTTTATCAATTATTAAAAAAAAGCGGATTAAGCACAACAAACAAAATCTTTTAATACATAATAGTATTCCCAAAAACAACTTTGATAATAAAAAAAAATTTTTTTTAGATTGTTTTTCGTTAATATATGTTCCTTATAGGATGAAAGGAACCTTCACACCAAATTTCATTCAAATCGAAAGGGGCAGGGTCCCATTCTTTACATTGTCCTTACCAATGTCATTTTACACCACTGCTAGTTCTTTTCACGTTCCTTCTCGGAATATACTTTTATGCAAAATTAATTCAATTACATTTTAAATATAAAAGAAAGTCTAAACTTGGTGCGTTATAAAGTGCGTTTTTTTCTCCATTTTTGTGCGTTTTAAAAATACAAAGTTGACAACTCCGGTTTGCTGTAAACAGCATGATGCATAAACATGATTGAGGAAGCGAAGCAGGTAGGTAGTTTAAATCTAAGTGGAAAAATAGCATAAATCTGCACTTCTGGCGACAGCGGGCGCAGTTCATTGCTTGTGGTATGTAATTCAGTTACTCAATTTTAACAACATAGCTAAAAATTTCAATCAGGTGGCATCTTTGTTAATTTTGTCAAAATAACGAACAGAACAAAATTTTAATTACATTAAAAATTAAAACCAGATAAGATGATAATATCGGCTGAAGGAGAAGTTTCATACGCCGACTTTCTGAAAAAGATAAGAACAGATCCTGCACTGAAGGAATTGGGGGACGAAGTTAACAAAATTCGAAGGACCCAGAAAGGAGATCTTCTGCTAGAATTAAGAACAAAGGATAAGTAATAAGGATAGTTAAGACCTTTAACGAAGAGCTGGGCTAACTCTGGCAGTCGTGATCGAGCACTTTCTCGATTCGAAAGCAATTTTATTAGTTATTCTTTCAGTCGATACTGAACGAATCAAAATTATTTTTTCAGTGTTGTAAAGCATTTAATTGAGTTTTCACAACGCTGAAAAAGTTATTTCGATTCGTTCAGTATCGACGGAATAAAGGAGAAATAAAATTGAGTTCGAATCGAGAAAGTGCTCAATCACGACTGCCAGAATTAGCCCCCTGCCAATACTATGCAGAGATATGGATGGCATAACTACAAAGCAAGAAAGATGCCGAGCCTTTAGAGCAGAACTAAATATACCCAAGCTGGAAAGCATCGTAAAATCTAAAAAAGCCTTTGGAAGCACACATTCTGCTCAAATCAGCCTCTCGGTGCCAGTGGTCAGGAATGCACTTATACTTGATATAATTAAAATTGGATGGTCCGTTTGTCGCATCATAGAGATGCTTACGCCGACAAAATGCTTTAGATGCCTCGAATTTGGTCACATATCGAGGGTCTGCAAATCGCAGACTAACAGATCTCATCTTTGCTTAAAGGTCATCTTGCTAAACAATGCAAAGGAGAATTAAACTGTATGTTATGCAAATCCAAAAGGGGAATGAATCTGGAACATGCTGCCGGTAACTATAGATGTCCAGTGTTTCAGAGGGCGTTAAGTATTAAATCAAAATGAATTTAATTCAACTAAACGTTAACCACTGTGCCGTTTCCAAAGTTCTCCTATCCTAGATCATCCATGAGCTAAAAATAGACGTTGCAATTATCTCCGAACAGTACAAAAATTTGGACAAAAGTAGGGACTTTACTTCACTGCCAAATCAGAAGTCTGGGCTTGCGGAAATACAGCTATAGAGGAAGGGGTGACAAGGCCAAAGAAGGGATATGCCAGAGCCACAGCTGCTATATATCACGCCTAGCGACCATCAGGCCATAGTGTTCACAAATAAACGTGAAGATCGGCTACCACGCGGAGGGACAATTCTCTAAGGCTGGGCGAGTGATAAACTCGATACAGGGGCTTTCGCTGAAATATTTTGCAGTCAGTAATTTGTAGAGGGTGGAGTGGACGACATGATTAAACAAATCTCAACAGCCCTAGCGACTGCTTGTGATTCATCCATGCCAACGAAACGGACGAACAATAGGAAAAAAGAAAAACTACCGGTGAAATAAGTATATAGCTGTGCTAAGAAAGGAATGCTTAAAATCAAGTAGACTTTTCCAAAGATACAAATCCCAACCAGACCTCTTAGAGAGAAGAGGTGCTTACCATCAGGCAAGAAAAAATCTGAAGAAAGCCATTAACTGCAGTAAAGCCGAATGCTTCAAGCAGCTGTGTAAAAAAGCCGATTCCAATCCTTGGGGTAATGCGAATTTTTTGGGGAAAAAATCCCAAAAAATTACATGCCCAAGCCTAATAGACAGGAGAGCGGAAGTTTAAGTTCCAAAGGGGAACCACACTCAGGTGCCCTGAGTAACGCAACACCGTACGACTTGGAATTTACTGAGGATGATTTCAAAGATTAGCGATAAAAAAGCTCTGGGATTGGACGGCATTCCTAATAGAGCTATGAAACTTCCTCTTTCTTTAAGGTCAACCATATTTGCGCAACTGCTTAAAAAATGTCTTCAGGATGGGAATTTTTCCGATAATTGGATGAAACAAAAACATATACTAATACCTAAGCTAGGTTAACTTCTCGGAGAACCCCAGAAATTTCTCTTGGATACTATAAGCAAATGTCTCGAGAGAGTAATAGACAATATGCTGCTGGAAGCAGTCGAAAATGTGCAGGGCTTGTCCGAAAGGCAATACGGATTTCGTAAGACCAAGTCAACTATAGATGTTATTGACTTTGTTGTTGGCACGGCTAAGAGAGTAATAAATGCGAAGGGCAAGAAAAGAAAATATTGTGCTATTATAACACTGGACATCAAAAATGCCTTCAACTCTGCTGCATGGAAATCATGTTGTGTCGTCGTTGAGAAATGTTAATGCCCCTGAGTACCTAATCAGAATTGTCCAAAACTATTTTTTCATCGATGTTTATGGGCTGAGACTGATAAGGGCATTATATTATATAATATCACATTGGCTGTTCCCCAAGGTTCTGCTCTAAGACCTCTGTTGTTGAAAATTATGTATTATGGAATTTTCAAGCTAAGAATACCAGAAGACGCAAAGGTGGTAGCCTTAGCAGACGACATTGTGGTACTAGTTTAGTCGAGACATCTGGACGAGGTCCAATTATATGCTAACGAGACCATCAGAATAATAAAAGGTTGGTTAACATCGGTAAATCTTCAGCTAGCAGAACACAAAACAGAGATGGTACTCATAAGTGGAAGGTGAAAGAGAGAGTCGTTATCAATTAAGTAGGAGACGCAACGATAACATCAACAGAGGCAATAAAGTACTTGGCAGTCATGATAGACGGCCTGATTATGTTTTGATGCTAAATAACATGCAAGTGATTGTGTAGTAAAATTAATATGAAAATCACTAAAAAATCTGAGTGCTTTTCATATAAATTTGATTACACAATCACTTGCCTGTCATTTGAAAACAGCACATTATTTTCGGAAAACACATTGAATATGCATATAATAAGGCAATGGCTGTATCAAACACATTGGCCAGAATGATGCTAACCAACGAGTGGACCAAGACAAAGTCGTAGTGTATTTATTTCACGAGTTACCAATTCAGTACTGCTATATGGATAGCCGGTCTGGGGAGAATCAATGGGCAAATCCTCCAAGATGAGTATGCTTCCTGTATTTAGAAGAAGCAGTTTAAGAGTCTGTAGTGCCTTCCGGACATTGCCAGGAAAAGCATCAAACGTAGCGCCGGGAATCGCCCCATAGATACAACAGCGAAGGAGCTATAAAATATTTACAAAGCGATAACTGAAAATCCAGTGACCTGCAAAAAACAAAGCCGGAAAATGGAATAGGAGAAAGCTATACAAAATTGGCAGAGGTGGTGGGAGAACTCCCCAAAAGGCCGGTTTAGACTTATCCCTTCAATAAGTACAAGGATAAATCGTAAGCATGGCGAAGTGAACTATAACCTTACGCAATTTCTCACTGGACATGGAAGTTATAGGAGTTATTTACACCGATTCGGTCACGACAGTTCTCCCAGATGTCCACAGTGCATCCGGGAAGAAGAAACAGCTGAACATGTCGTATTTGCATGCCCACGAATTTCCAGGCCCCAAAACAGCTTGGAAAAGGTCTTGGGGAACGTATAATGCGCACCAGCCATTGCGATAAACAGAGGATAGTCCCAGAAGGGGCAAACCTACCCCGCGAAGTAATACCAAATAGCAGTCCCGCGGGGGACAGAGACGTAAGGGGTACATACATAGAGATATACATACATGCATACAAACATATAAAGAAATCGCCATAATCTAGTCACGATTTTCTGCCTGTTTTTTGAACAAAAAATAAAAATTCGTTCGCTTAACCTACATTTAAAACAGAACCCAAATTTGTAAGATTAACTACCGGTTCAACAATTTCGACATTAACGTTCATATAAAATTTTATATGGGAACAATTTTTCTCATACAATTTTTCAATGCGAACGTTAACGTTCGAAATTGTTGAACAGGCACTTTATTTTTATAGGAAATCTTGTAAAAAACAAGTTAGCGTGCTATATTCGGCTGTGCCGAATCTTTGATACCATCCACCGACAGGAGTGGACTCTATATGATAAATATATATATATTATTAACACAAAAACGAACGTCAGCATTAAAATTGGTTGCAGTTTAGACCTAACTTAAATTATTGACCGACAATAAGAAAGTTTTATGAACTGCCTTGAGTAAAATATCATGATTCGTAACAGTTTTAGCCGAACTAAAATGATTTTTAGATGGATAATTTGTATTGGACCTATGGAAAATTATAGACCAATCATCCCAAAATTTTGAAGACTGATTTCTGGTATTTCAAAAAATAAATTAGAATTAATTTCAATGCAGCAGTGTAATTAGATTTAGTGTTAACAGTGAATTTCCCAAAATTGCATGATATTTTTTCTGGCCACATGAATCTAAGTTGGAAGAAATTTTACCGCAATATCTATATCTGTTATGGTTTCAGGCGATTTTAATTATTTTCCCAAAGTGGGCTTTATTTGGTTTTAGGCGCAATAAACTGTTTTCCGACAGTAGGGTTTATATGGGACCTAGGGTAAATTATGGACCAATCTTCACGAAATTTGGCAGTGTGATTTCTGGTCCTATAAAGCTGTGATGTACCAAATTTTAGTACGATAGCGTTTTTTGTAGGAGTATTGTTTATATGGGGCCTATGGTCAATTATGGACCGATCGTCACGAAATTTACCAGTCTGATTTGCAGTCGTACAATTCATTCATTCCGTGCATTATTCCACGATTTATGTTAGTTTTTGTATCAAAATTATCAATTTGTTTAGGGTGGTGGTTCCACATTTTGATCCATAGTGCTGATCCTACTGAACCGTTTATGCTGGATTTCAATCCCAAGCTGCTTAGGATAAGTGCAAGCAATTTGAGACCAAGTTTGTTCTTTTCTTTTGTGTTTTTCGAAAGTGAGCGTGTTTTCAACAGACGGACAGATAGACAGACAGATGGACATGGCTATATCGACTTAGAATTACTCAAGGAGCCAGAATATATCATTCACCACAGTGGTGGTGGAGGGTAGAAAAACAACTAGGTTTTGCTCGAAACATCGTAAGTACTAGATTTCTTTGTAATGTTAGCGGGCTATAAAATGAATTTTTGTAGTGTAAAGACAAAAAATAGATTCATAAAAAATTCGGCAACGGTGCATTTTTCATAAAAAAATTCGTGTTGAGTAAGCAAAATTTTACATAAGAGAAACTTGATAACATTTCATGGTACTGACATCATGCATGTTAGAATGTACCTTTCTAATTTAAGAATCAATCAAATAAATCGTCATCTGAAATGCAAAAGGGCCTAACAACCAAAAATTTTATTGGTAATGGTTTTTAGTAAAAACTTTTTACTAAAATTTCAACTTTATTAAATAAATTAAAAAAAATAATGATTTTATCAGAAATGAAAAAAATTTAATTGGCTAAATTTTAAAAATTCGAATTTCTTTGATGCTATTGGGTGAAAAAGCTGGAGGTTCAAATCGCGTGTTTTTTGCGCTGTTGCTTTAAATGTCAAAAAAGTAGAATCCGTGTAATTGTATGTGACATGTTACACAGCAAAACGCGCTGAAGGCATATTTTTGTTTCACTCATGAATAAGCTGTACTTTTTAATTGGATTTATTTTTGAAAAATTGTTTTTATTTGACAAAAATATTTATACAACAGTTGTTCAAAACAAATGACTTTGTGAATAAAATGTGTTGCATGTAAGTTAAATTTAGAAACCTATAAAATGCATATAAAGTATTAAACGCAATAGCGCACAGAATGCGTGGTGTGGATCTCCCGCTTAATGATATAATTTCTACTAAGAGTTATTCGTTGAAATCATACCTTATTTAGCGATTGAGCATCCATTTTTTTAAGCCCTACCTGTCAATATGAAATAAATTATTTTTTCTAATCAACTAATGTGTAACTTGATTTTAAAATAATGTTTGCTAAAAAGGGAAAAAAGTAAATATCGTCCGTGCTCTACCATCTGATATGACAAGAGTCATTTGTTTTAAAACTTAAAAAAATTTCGTATCGCTAAAATCCGCCAAAAATTCGAAAAAAAAAGTCGCCATGATAGATTTTGTATAATTTTTATTTAGAACAAAGTAATAATGATTAGTGGCCAGAAAAAAGGTGCAATGTTTAAAATATTTTATAGTAGTCTACTTAAAGCAACAAAAAAGAATTTTTGCGATAAGTATTAAACAAGTATTGGATATACAATACATTTGTATGTAGTTGCAGTTCTATTTTATATCTAAAACGCTATAAACTTCACCGAGAAGACTCCCTTTTTGTCTTCTATTTTGGAATACATTGTGAAGGTACAAAAGAAATGCAACATGTACTATTTCCATTCATATAACTTTTAACTCGTTAAAACGTGCCAATAACTTCATATCGCATTCTACTTCGAAGACGAATTTTAGTGGAGTTCATTATTTCAACACAGGTATAACTAGTTGTAATAACCAGCATATAAAAAACAGCCAATGCAAGTTCCTTTAAATGGTACGCACCTGCCGTATCCCTATAGGTTTAAATTGTTGGCCTAAACTAATTTAAATTATATTGAAAATCATCATTAAAATTCTCTTTTAACAAACATTTTTTCCATTGTGTTTCATTAAATATCCAAATGTACGTTAGGATTCATAAAAATCTTTAAAATATCTTTAACAACAACGAATTTTATCTGTGATAATTTGTCACATTTTATAATGGAAAATTGTTCATAAACTTTAATAACACAGTACAACACATGATTTCGGGACTCAATTCTGATAATTGTTTATGAAAGTAGACCCAAAAAGAAGAACTTCTGCATCATTAGTTTGGTCAAGGTACATCAAATAATAATTTAAAAATTAATTTGAAGTTAGTAAGTATCGTATAGAGGAATTTGTCACGTTTTAGGCTCTTTTCTTTGTCATAACTCGAGAACCACTAGTCGGAATAAGCTGAAACAAATTTAAAAAAATTAAGAATTACAATTCCTTTAATCTTCATACAACGTACATAAGCAACAGTTTCGCAGTTATAAATAAATGTGTGAAGAAAAAAAATATTGTTTGCCCAAAAAATTTAAATTTTTTATTTTTAATTCATAAAAAATCCTTTGGAAAAAACATTGATGACTTTTGTATTGGTTCTTTATTTTGCATGAAAATAAACATTCCGATTCATATTACAGCTATTCTTACACAGAAAATATGCGATTTTTATATGTGATCTATGCATGGAAACAAAACTTAGAACATTTTCAATTATTGTCACTATCCATCCTCGTTGAAATTGACGCTTGTGGTTCTGATGACCTTATTTTCTTCGTATGTTGGTCATATTCATGTTCTGAGTCTGCATCATCATCCGAGATAGACGTAATATTCAAGGGCATGTTTTGTTCAGTGTGTCCACAAATTTCAAACTGCATAATTTTAGAACTCCACCAACAAACCTCCGCAAGCAATGCATCCAATTGTTTGCCTTTGAATCGCTTTTCCATTGGCATGGTCACCTGGTGGAACCTCTCTACTTGTTCGTCCGATTCCTGAGGTAATTGTGCCAAAAAGGTTTCAAGGTGGAAATGCAAGAAATGTAATTTTAACGTCAATGCATCCATTGATTTTTTCAAAATAATACAGCAAGTTGTCCACTCGTGTTTGTATGTATGTCATCTCGCTGTACACGGTTCTTTCCTAAAACGCCTTCGATGACTTGTTTCAATGCGTCGCATGCACATAGTTGGTTATAATGGTTCGAAAGCATATTTGTGAAAGATTCGCTTTTCATTAATTTTCGTATATCCGGTCCATTGAGAATAGCTGTTTGAAATATAAAAAACATTTACGAAAAAATTATTGGTAATGCGAATATATCGAAGTGAACAAATTTAGATATGACAATATTAAAATACTGACAACGATACCTTTTCTTATTTTAGCTTCACTGAGTTTTGGAAAGATGGATTTCAAACAGTCATAGGCGTCATCAATATTTTTGACTACCACTTCGACGAATTTCCCAGCTATTCCTAATTTCATGTGGAACGATGGCAACAAAATATCATCTAGATCCTTTATCAAAGGTTTATTCCGTAATTTAAATTGTTTCTCGAGCTCGGAAGTTCTTGCTTTCCAACCTTTACATTGATATTGATTTCCTGTGTATCGTGAATCCCAATTACAAAGGAAGCAGAAGTATTTTGGAAAACCGCCCTTTAATACAATGCCTTGTATTATGTTGACAACCTTTAGATCGCAACACATCTTTTATTTGTGTACATTGTAGTTGATTTTCTCCACAATTTTGCCCAATGTTTCATACGTTTCCTTCATAGTTGTGCTGAATCCCAATGGAATGGACGATTTTTTGTTCGTTTTGTGCAATAGCACAGCCTTCAAACTTGAAAAGGAACCATCGATGAACAAACGCCAGTCGCCAGCGATATAATCCATTCCCAATTTTTTCACTAAACTTGGGATATCATGTAAGTAGGTGAACGTATTTGCTTCGTCAACGGAATAAAATTTCTGAAAATCAGCTTGGCGTTGTCGTATGATGTTGCGCTGACATTTTGCTATTTCAGTTTTCTGCTTTTAAAAAATGATGTCAACATTTCGGAGTTTTGTTGTGATAGTCCCATCTTAGCCACAATGTAATCCATTTCGATTTGTGTTAGCGATTGTGGTCCATTATTATCAATATCGGGTGTCCAATCAGCATCATTCAAATTGGTCGGATTGGTGAAAACGGTTTCGGCTTGCAGGGACACAGTATCCAGACTTGGAGGTTTAGGTGTATCGGTACCAGCAGCGCTTTTAACTAGAAGTGTGGCAGTAAAAGCAGCAATATATACTTTTGTTTTCAATTGTTTTCTGTTTAATCCATGACGAGCACCTGGATTCATCATGTCCAGTTAGGTCTTCCATCCAAATTACTGGCTTCATAAAAGAAAACTGTCCACCTTTTCCATGTATCCACATTATAAGAGTATTATAACAATTTTTGCACACTGTGTTCGGCGTAAAATTTGCACCACTTAAATCTGCTTCATCAAAATAATGACAATACGCTGGTTTGAATTCCTCAGTTATAAATTTTTTTCGATCCATTTGGCCTCTTTTTGGGACGATATGACCACAAACGTAACAAAAATTATCCAATTGTGGGCACTTTTTATTTTCCATATATTATATGTTTTGTTGTTATTCACTTTTAAAAACCGGAAAAAAATTCACTTGTACTTCTCGCGTTCGTCGACTCTTGTTAAATGACAAAAATCGATCAAAGAGCACCTATAAATACTACAAATATTTCAATATTTTACTGCCAGGTACTTATGAAATATGTTTTCGAAACGTTCCAAAACATGAGCACTAATCAATGTGGGTGCAATTTCTGTAAAAAAAATCATGCAGGTAACTAACGGAAAACCCCAAATAATTAAAAATGTGCACTTTCCTTTTTTCCTTTTAATTGTCCACTCACATTTATTAACGCTTATAACTTTGCTACCGCAATCATAAAAATCAAATAACCTTTTGTTTATTCCATTTTTTCATCAATGTTTTCCAAAGAATTTTGTGGATATCTCGAGCAAATTTTTGAAATGCATACCTTCACTTAATTGTGAATTAAAGCGAAACGCGTTCATCGATTTTCATGATTTATGTCTCATTTTGTTCATAGGTTATGCGACTCTACGTGAAAGTAATAGGACATGAATTTTTTTTTACCGTTTTGGATTTTTTAAAAAATTTTTTAAAATAAAAAATTCAAATTTTTTTGGGCAAAAAATATTTTTTTTCTTCATACATTTATTTAAAACTGCGAAACTGTTTCTTAATGAGCGAAACGTTGTATGAACAGTAATTATTGTAATTCTTAATTTTTTTTAAGTTGGTTTCAGCTTCTTCGGACTAGTGGTTCACGAGTTATGACAAAGAAAAGAGCCTAAAACGTGACAAATTCCCCTATACGATACTTACTAACTTCAAATTAATTTTTAAATTATTATTTGATGTACCTTGACCAAACTAATGATGCAGAAGTTCTTCTTTTTGGGTCTACTTTCATAAACAATTAACAGAATTGAGTCCCGAATCAATCACCTGAAAAATGTTGTACTGTGTAATATACAATTTTTTTTTAAAGAATTCTACTTATTAGCACATTTAAATGTGAAAAAAAAATAATTATTATCTTCTTCAGCCATTTCAACATCATTTAGTTTTAAATACTCGTCGTACATATGAATGCATCAAATTTCATACATTAAA
Source organism: Pollenia amentaria (assembly GCA_943735925.1). Classification (NCBI taxonomy): domain Eukaryota; kingdom Metazoa; phylum Arthropoda; class Insecta; order Diptera; family Polleniidae; genus Pollenia; species Pollenia amentaria. The sequence continues at coordinate 87,550,219 of OX031009.1, forward strand.
ATACTAGAATAAAAAATATTTGTTTCATCGTATTGAATTTAACAAATTTCAAAACAAATTCATGGCTCATCAAAAATAGCCAACAAAATCGCCAACTATTTTATAAATCGCCATGTCGCCAAATCTAAAATTAGGCCGCCAAACAAGTTTGAAAATTGCCACGTTTGGCGATGAAATCGCCACATCTGACAGTCCTGGTCATGATAAGTTGTTATTGTTTTTTGAAAATTTTCAAAAAATAATTAGATCGGGGAAGTATTTTCGAAAAATACTTAAGACTTTGTGGGATAGTCTATATCAGCCTTAAATATCACTGTTTCTTATTTTTCTTTGTTATATTTTCTTCTTAACGGCTCTGTTACAAGGTTTCACTTATCACCTTTTACATTGTAAATACCTATCAGGGCGACTTATTTTATTTTACATCCTTATATAATAATGTATAACTAAATAAATGTTGTTTTGTAGATGCTACATTTCGACAACGTTCGAACCGATAGCGGTAAACTCTCTTTTGCCTGCTTCACTTCATCATGTTTAGTTCTGCCTATCTTTTGCACTTATCGACAGACAGAAGGATAATTTCTCTCTTAATACTGTTAAGTTGCACAAACCAAAAAAGCAGACTTTTTATTGGTTTTGACTGTCTTAGTTAGATAGCTATTAATAAAAATAGTTATTTAACTGAAATTAAAAAAAAAAACACACAAAACGAATTATAATGACTTATTTAAATTTTATGGATGCTGTGCTTTATCTAAAACACTTCAATATATAAAAAAGAATACTTTTGTTCCAAGAAATAAGTTCATCGTTGTATCGGGATGCTATTGTAAGAAAAATTTTTATTACATCTTCAATTTATTACGTTTTTATCTCTCCTGCAAAGTTTAACAAGTGATGATTGGCCTTTTTGCTTTTCTGGTAACGATATTTAATTTATTTTCAGCACAACAGTATGGCTGCATCAAAAAAAAACTTGTTTCGATAAATTTTGCACTATATTTTTCTTTTAATATACAAACATACTTATTCATATATATATACATACCACTAATAATAGAAAGAATATAACTGAATACACGAATGCAAGCGATCCAATAACAAATTTGGCTCTTCCGGGTCCTGGACGTATCATCGGTAGTGCTCCAATTATACTCATAAACCATTTTATAGGTGATATATTTCTATAAAATATGCTCTGAAAATGAGATTAATTAATAACTTTGATAACATTTGAACATTTTTTACTTTAAGTGCAAGGCGCGGATATATGTTTTGTAGGTGTATGAAAATTCTTTGCAGAGCTGTAATGACTAATGCATTTTTGAATCATTCATGCACTGAATTAGCAAATTTTGAATTAATTTATTAAAACTCATTTCAATTGAATTGATTTTGTAAGTAAATCTACAATAAGCATCACTGTCGTTTTGTTATTCAACTAATTTTTTATGTAAAAGACAGCAAGCATTACTCTCGTTTTGTATAATATACAAAATGATATTATCATTTAGTATAGTACAAAGACAAACAATTGTTAGATTTGAAATACGCATGATATACTGGAATTGTCCGGTATCGGCAGAATAGGAATTGAATTATTAGGTATCGGCGAAAATCGTATCAAAATGGGAAAATTTTGTTTATTTGCTAAAAGAAACATAAATTATTATTTTTTATCAAATATTATTAAAGGTGCGTTCAACAATTATTTTTTGTTTAGATAATCTCATATTAGTATATTGTAGAAAAAAATTTTTTTTTTTTAATTTTCAATCGAATTTTAAAGATTTTTTATTCGGAAAAGTCGACAAATTTTAATTAATTTAAGAATTTCATAAAACGCAATATTTGTATGGGAGCCCCCCTAAGGGATGGTGATAAAGGGAAAGTATAATTTGAGAAAATGTTAAGAACAAAAAACTAATGGACGTCAGTCATACATTTATCCCCCTAGGGGCAACTCCTGGGCATTAATGGGACTTTTTCTTCAATATATTTCTAGTCTGCTTTGAACATTTTGTATGGAAGCCCCCTTAAGCAATGGAGATAGCGGGTGGGTATGTTAGAAATAAATGATTGAGATGAAAAATAAAGTGGGGTTGGCCATACATTTGACCCATCTAGGGGCATCCTAGGCGCTGCTGGCGCCAAATTTCAGAATTTCACTAAACGGCTATATTTGTATGGGAGCCCCCCTAAGGGGTGGAGATATATGGCAACTATGTTTTAAGAAAATGTTAAGAACAAAAAACATTGAAGGTCGGTCATACATTTTATCCCCCTAGGAGTGAATCCTAGGCCTTAGAAACAAATGATGGGAATGAAAAACAAAGTTGCGCTGGTCATACATTTGGCCCGTCTAGGGGTATCTCAGGCGCTGCAGGTGCAAAATTTAAGGCTAGGGTTCTACGCGTATAAAAAACAAAGTTCCAAACAAAATAAGCTATAAGTGATTAAAGTCTGTCTACAACTTTTGATTTTTCCAGAAAAGATAAAATTTTTTATAATAACCAAACTTTAAAATTTCAAAACATTTATTTTTGTTGTTAATTAGTTAAAGTTTTTATTTAGAAATTTATTCTTCTTCCTCCTGCAGATTCCAACAAATATCCCCTAATAGCGAATCAAGTTGTGTGCCGCTATACCAGTGTTCGAGCCTGGCTGTTACTTGGTGAAATCTCTGGTCATGTTCATCAGACTTGGCTGGTGATTGTTAATTAAATTTTTCGACCTGGTAATGCAAAAAATGTATTTTCAATGACATTCTAACGTTTAAGTTTCTAAATGCGGTTAGCATATTTTTGATTAAAATTCGCCAGTTTTCGGACCGATGATTTCCTAATACATTTTCTATTACTGATTTCACACAATTCCAGGCCAATAGCTCGATATCATTCAATGCAACCTCAAATTGATGTTCCTTCATAAGACGACGAATGTCCTGTCCATTAGGAGTTCCTGTAATATAAAAACATGATATGAAATATAAATCTAATTTAATAAAGTAGTTAGAGTTCATACCTTCTATTACTTTCATGCCGCTTAATCGTGGAAAAATTCGGCGCAATTCGGTAAAAGCAACACTATCTGGGCTCAATGCTTTTATAAAATTTTTTACAATACCCAGTTTGATGTGGAGCATTTATGACTTTATTTCTTAATTCTAAGAATTTTTTTAATCAGTAACTGTGGATTTTCCAAAATTCCTACCGCAAAGTGAAAGTGTGGTAATAATGCATGCATATTTCTTTGGTATAGCATAAATTTGAATATTTGTTCTTTTGTTTTGTATTGTAAATGGCACAAAACCGCATTTAAAAAATTTAACGTCAAAATGTCATTGAAGAATTTTTTGCATTGGCACATTCTCCATATCGGCTTTTTGCTGCAATAGAGTCATAACTCAAATTTGAATTTCTAGCATCTAAATATTTAATTCTTCTCTCTAGAGTTGAATATAGAAGATATTTGTATGAAATTTTTACACAATATGAAGAAGCGATGTGGTGATTAACTCCACATTATTAGCTAGTAGGCGGCCCTATGTTCCACTGTGAGCTAAAGCATTTAATACACTAGTTCAAAAATCAGCGTTTTTGAGTTATGACTCTATTGCAGCAAAGGCTCGATATATGTATACATTATGTTGAATAAGGAATTTAATAATTAAAAAAAATCCTATGAAATGCTCCATATAAATTATATTCTTCATATATATTGAAGAAAAAGTCCCACAAATTCCCAGAAGTCGCCCCTAGTGGTATATAATGTATGACCGACCTAAATCAATTTTTTGCCCTTAACATTTTCTCAAGACATACTTGCCCCTTATCACCACTTCTTAGGGGCGCTCCCATACAAATATTGCGTTTTATGAAATTCTTAAATTAATTAAAATTTGTCGACTTTTGTGAATAAGTTGGCTTGTTTTGTTTGCAGCTTCGTTTTTGATATGTCCGCAAAAAATTTGTGAATTTTTAAAAAACAAAAATTTCGAAATTTTGATAAAAAAAATTAATTTTTCTTTCAAAAAAAAAAAAATTATGTTTCAGTAACGACTACTCATTTTAGAAAAAAGGTTTTATTTTTCTTAAATGAAATTTTATTGCGGAATTTCGGTTTTTTTAAGTAATTTCAATTTACTAAACCGTTTTTGAGCTACGCGAATATATGTTGTGCAACCTCCTCCATTTTCGAAATAACGGTATATCTCGAAAACCAGAGCCAATCTTAAAAAACCGTGGGCACCACTGGATTCAGTGTACTCGAATTATGTTAAAACGCCATGTGCCCGGCTTGTCTGTTTTTTCAACTAGCATAGTGTAATTAATCAAATCTTGACCTAATATTTACTTTATGTCCTGCCAGTGCCAGACAAAAAAAGTTCGTCATCTCAGTTTCTGTTCACATATGTAGGTGTTTAACGCTCATCTGATTGGGTGAGTGCTGCAGTGTCTATTCTCCTTAGGCGGGTGTGGCCGCCATAATTTAAAATATTTGGAGCAAGTGGATTTGGGTACAGTACAAGCCTTTTTAAATATTTTATTGCATATTTCGTTATCATAGTTTTTACTAATGGCACATTGAGATCCTTGTGAATATTTGAGTTTTTAAGTCGAAGTTTACAATCGAGACTAAGAACAGAGTTTCTTCCAATAAGCCAATTAATTTGAATTGCTTTTAGTTTCATTTGAGTGAATTTTGCTTCATGGCATCTCCGCGTAGGGTGGCAAGTTTCCCGACGCAATGTGAATGTTATATGTGCGCATTTTTCCTCGCTGATTTTATCCTCCATTGTGTAGCCACTTTTCCAGTTCAAATTTATGATCCTGTAAGTAACGAGATGTTTCATGACAGTTTTCGTGTACACCTAGAAAAGCTGTAACGTCCGCAAATGTTGAAGTTTGGGTGTAGTTGTTTGTTGGCATGTCCGAAGGATAAATTAAGTATAATAGAGGGCCCGGGATGCTGCCTTGTCGGTCTCCAGCGTCAATTGGCTGAGGAGAACTTAAAAAAACTGGATCCAGGTGAGATAAAAAAGTTTTTAGAAGAGAAGGGCTTCAAAATAAAAAAATGGAGGATAAAGATCAATGAGCAAAAATGCGCACATATAACATTCACATTGCGTCGGGAAACATGCCCCCCTATTAAAATAAATAATCAAATTATACCCCAACACTCGCATGTAAAATACCTCGGTATACATCTAGATCGGCGTTTAACGTGGAAATGGCATATAGAAGCTAAATTAACTCAAATGAAACTAAAAGCAATCCAAATTAATTGGCTTATTGGAAGAAATTCTGTTCTTAGTCTCGATTGTAAACTTCTAGTTTACAACTCTATCTTAAAGCCAATGGTGCTACGGTATTCAATTATGGGGCACTGCCTCGGCTTCTAACATCGAAAAAATTCAAAGGCGCCAAAATAAACTTCTTCGAATAATCACAGCCGCCCCCTGGTACGTCAAAAACTCAAATATCCACAAGGATCTCAATGTGCCATTAGTAAAAACTATGATAAGGAAATATGCAGTAAAATATTTAAAAAGGCTGGAACTGCACCCAAATCCATTAGCTAGAAACAGAGTTCCGAAAAATTCATATATGATCGCTCATATTTAACCATTCATGAATTTTTTCATGAATGAGGAATTTAAAACGTGTAATTTTTTTCACAACCATGAATGAATTGTGAATTTTTTTGCCAATTCATTCATGAGCGTGAGGAAAAATAAATTTTTGCCTTTCCTCAGTCATGAAAAATGAGGAAACAAAAAATTTTCTTAACGCTCCTCACCAGTAATGTTGTTGTTGCTCGACAGTTTGCATGACCACAGCACGAAATGTCTTTGTGTGTATTTTGTTTTTGTTAAAGCCAACGAGCCAAAGTGTGTGTTGAATTTTTTGTAGGCAAATATTATTTAAAAAAAAAAAAACTAAAAGAACTGCACATATCGTCATCTTAAATGCAGAATAATATAACATCACAGTTTTCAGAAGAAGCAAAAAACGTTGTAAAATGGAAATTATATGAGATATTAGAGTAATATTAAATATTTAGAATAAAAATGCGATTACCAGTGTTTTATTGATAAAAAAATATTATTTTTACTGTTATTTATTTAGTTATGTGTGTTACGTTATTTTAATTTGTAATTCTCTGAAGCAAAACGACGAATCATCAACGAAAGTATGATAGTATTAAGTTAAACAATCATTTAAAACATTAAATAATTAAATATTTCTGTTAATTTACAGGTATAATAGAATATAAATATAATGTACATGGTTATAAATGCAATACTGCGTTTAAACAATAAATTTAAATATGGTTAATTGCACATATAAAAATGATAATAACACAATTAATATGCAGCATCATTAGGATTGCGTTGACATGGTGAAATAAGTTAGCTTTTCTGATGCAGTGCAGGCAGTACTGCATTCGTACTGTTTTTATCAGTACATATACTGTTTTTTGTTTAAAGTACTGATTTATGCATTACAAGCAAATCAGTACGCAAATGTACTGATTCTGTCATTAATCTACTGTTTTTGTACTGTTATTATATATTAACTGGGCTCAGTATATAGTTTGTCATGTTGTCAAATTGCGATACAAATATTAATATAGATGTTCTTATCGATGAGTTATTAACAATAAAGATTTTTGCCGCGTCAGTACGAAAAAAGATGACAGTAGAAGAAAAATGGAAAATGTTTCTAAACGGTGCACAGTGGCGCCATTTGAGTTTTTTCGTTGCAAAAATCATATCTTTTGAACCGAATAAGATAATTGAACAGTTTAACCGGCATATGATAGATAACTGTTCAGCCTATGAAATGAGCGTTTGGAAAGGGTGCTACGCTTTGTAGGGGCCTACTTATGGGTTATCAAAGTTAAAATTAGTAGAAAAATCAATTTTATGGTAACTAAAAAAAATTATTTTTACATTTTTAGATTGTTTTTATTTTTTTTCTTAAGGGTTTTATGTTTTAAATTATTACCCAACAAATTAAAAAAAAAAATTATTTATTTTTTTAAATTTATTTTTTCAATTTTCTGTAAAATATTCATCACAATTCGTAAGAGAAGGTATATCTAAAAGACTAACAATTTCTAAACTATAATTATTTTGTAACTCTATTCGTGACTTCACATGCCGCAGGGAAGAAATAAGTGGATCGGAAGATGCTGCCAACATGTTGAAGAGGTCCTTATTTTGCCTTACCCTTGATGCTTTGAATGTGTTCTGCAATCTATATTTTTTATAAAATTTGTTAAGAGACTCCTGTGCTTCTTCAGAAAGCTCTCCAATTGGCAAAGGCTGGTACTCAATTATATCTTTGCCATGCGCCAATATTTTATGGACGGTCGGGGTCAACTTCTTCTGTGGATACATTTCTGCTAAAAGAGATGCAGTTTTCGACGCATATTCTCCATATTTTGTAGAATTGACATTTTCTTTGCAGTTTAAAACATCCAAGATCGTTCCCAATCTTTTCACGATTTGATTGTCAATTCCAATGATTCTAGTTACTGCCTCATCATTTTCAAAAAATCTCCTAGAAGTGTTTCCATCGTTAGAGTTACCGTATCCGTGCTTGGGACAGTCTACTTTTAGTCCAACTTGTTTCAAAAAAACCATCCTGTATTTGCTTCTTTCTGATCTTTTCCTTATCCTTTATTGATGTATTTTCATCGAAGTTTTCCTCCTCTTGTGGTAGGGTATATGCCAGTTTTAGCAAGAATTCCATACACCTTATCCTTGCGTGCAATGGTGACATTCCATATTCGTAATTCTCCTCATTTGTAGAATCGTTTAAATTACCAAAGTTCTTCTGACAAATAATAATATAAAATCGATAAAAAAAATATAAAAATAATACGAAAAAAGGGGTTTAGATAGGTTTTTGCTAAATTTTTACCTCCAATATAATTCTGTCTATGAAAACTAATCGAAATATATTATAATTAAGCAGAAAAAGATACTAATCTTAAACTAATTATATAAAATTGAGATGTAACATATTATATATGAAATAAATTGAATTGAATTGAAAAAAGTTCGTCTGACTCTTTTTGCAAATCGGGCATGACATTGTTGAGGTTGTTCCTGTCAGTTCGTTTACGACTTTTCCGTCAACCATGGTCAGGTGGAACTCGTAATTGCATTCAATATATTTTCCTTCTCCAATTTGCAGCTTTGTAGGCTTAATCTTGCTTATTTGTTCTTCAATGTCCTTCACCGTAGTCCTTATGAGTTCTGCCGATTCCCTTGCAAACTGAAACATTATTGGTCGGCAATAATGCACTGATGACGGACGTGGATTTTTCCAGTGTAGGGAATCATCCGATTTTAGCCGCAAAGGAACAACAGATGCCATAAACATATTTCCGTCCGATATTGTAGCGTCATCGAAAGATATCCTTTGCTTATAAACGCTTTGTCCGGATGATCCATCGCAGCCCCATTTGCTGATCAATGTCAACTTCTCAGGAAGAATTTTCACTTCCGTGAAAAACTTTGGTGTGGTTGACTTTCTAAACAGTTCAAATAATTTTAAATTGTTCAACGCCATGTTTTCAGTACTTAAATTGTTTAATGGTTTCAGTAATTGTTGCGCCAACTTTCAGGCGTAGACTAATCCAGGCATTATGCTTATTTTGCAATATATAGGCTTATGCTACCATGCCTAAAAATTTACCTGTTCCCTGCATACATATGGATTTAGGCTAAATAATGCAATTTTGATATTATGCACGTGTCCAAATAAGATTTGTGCCTACCTGTAGGGACCATAAGTCAATATTGTTCCTGACCATTTGTACGCCAAAGTATTGTTTATGTGAGGTACGTACCTGCTAATTTCAATGAGTAGTTTTTTTCAAACTATTAGATCAAACTACTGTCAGTCAAAACATATAAGGGATGGACGCCATACAATTTCTGCAACCATGTCTTTTTGAACTTTTTTACCTCTAGAAGCCAAACGGGCACGTACGGGCAGATAAAACCTTTTGAATTATGTAAAGAAATAATCAAAGAACAGGTTTTGCACGTATGGCAAATATAGAAAAATATAGTTTTTTTTTATTTTCCGTCAAAGTTGAAAAATAGTGAAAAAACGGATAGTTTTTAAATAGTGATTTACCAGGAGAAACACAAAGCAAACAGTTAATTTTTTTTTTATCATTATACATTTAATAAATACATCAATCAATACAAATAAAAAATAAGGCGATTCGTTACCTATTTTTCGTGATATTACACCTGAAATCGCAACAAATTGACTAAAAATTGTGTGTTTTTTTGAAAACCGAAAGTCGGTCAACTTTGAACGGTTATATCTTCTAAACTACAAATGTGATATTATTAAGAGTGGCATATTTGAAATCGTTGAAAAGTTTCCTATAACATGGGTTTATTCAAAACTTCGTCGGCACTCATAAAAATTTTGATTTTTGCAACCTCGCTTGCTCTACGGGCGCCACTGTGCGGTGGTGCGTTTACGAATTTGAGGAAATGTGTAATTTTATTTCTTTCATTCCACATTCAAACGATTTTACAGAACGAATCTTTAGTTTTAAAAGTGGAGGAAAGGGCTCCTAATATAAAACCTAGAAAGTGAGTTGCAGATAAAGACAAACTTTGGTTGTTGTTGTAATGAGTTTTACAATTTCTTGATGACAGGAAATAAATTGTGGAAAGGCCATAAATATGAAAATATATTATTTATAAAAATCTATAGTATAAGATCGTCTAAAAAACGATTGTGCCCTTTGCAATAATTAAAATTATTAAAGGTTATTAGTTGTAAATCACTTTAAAATTAGTTTTTAGATAAATACATAACAAGCTTCGTTATTTCAAGTGTTGAATTTGTTTTTTAACATTGTTGTCCTTATATCTAAAGCTTTGTGCTAAAAAGGCCAATGTCAAATAATTAATTTTAGAGAAAATTTAAATTTTAGTTTTTTATAGAAGAGTTCTAAGTAAAATTGGCTCAAAACTGTTTGGAAGCTGTTCTCGATTAAATTAGACATTGGCTGTTTCCGCAAAATAAAAGACATTCAGCGTGACCTTTTAATTGCAAAATGAAATTATTTATGCTGGTAGATATAGCAAGTTTTTTTCTTCAAATATTTGCTAGGTGTGACCGTAACTTGTGTTATAGATTTTTTTATTATTCACTTTGTATTCCCGCTTAAAAATATATACGGAATTGAGTTATTGTTTGAAAAAATTCGGTTTTATTAATTAAATTTTGTCACTGTTCAAATTATAGAATGAATTCAAGTTTTGTTTTAAAAAAGATTATAACTTTTTATGTTATTAATATGCAATTTTATATTAAAAAAGTAAATGTACTGTTTTTTATTCAATTGTACTGATTTTTTTTTCTCTAATGTACTGATTTCTCTGATTTAAAAACTGGCAACCCTAACTGCACTTGAGAACGTAGAGATGTTATATTATTAGAGATATAATTATGACATATTATTTATAGTTTTTTATTTCTAATTAGAAGTGGATTAAACTAAATGTACTTCATTTAATTTAAATATAAATTGATTTTAGAAATCCAACTTTTCCATTATAACTTACGTGTATTTTGATCTCTTTATAATGAATTTTCTCAATGGAATTTTTCTTTACAATAAACAAGTTTTGTAAAAAATTTGACTCATATACATACATATATGCATATTTGTCTCCATATAAGGAATTATTTCGAAAAAACTTCTGCAAGAAGTAAATTTTAATTAGTTAATTTCTGAAAAATTTAAATAAGAAGAATGAAAGAGTTTTTCAATTAAAAGTAGTATTGATAGCAGCCCGCGTATTCAGTGAAAGAAAATGTTGTATAAAGAAGCACTTATCCTAAAAAAAAATACTATTAGTATTTAATAAAGCCGTAAAAGGATTAACACAAAATTTAGCTAAACAATTTATATTCCAGCACTTTATAAGAAATGCTATTATTCTAAAGATGTAGAAGACAAGTAATTTATTATTTAAAACCAAAGGCTTTATAACAGTCTTTTTGAGGATATTGATGAAGGACGACTTGGAAGAATGCAATCCTAACAAAAATACCAGATTATTTTAAATAAACGTGGAAAAAATATTTCTATTGTATTATAAACATTCTATATTAATAATGAAGATATATTCTGATCCAATAGCAACAGATTCATTATAGGGAAATTCGACTGTGTTAACATTTAATAAAAACTATATATGTACATATGTACATATATAAACTCAAAAGGTTGGAAAACGAAATAAATGATGGAAAAATCATATAATAAAAATAATGGCAGTATGCTGGAAGCAAAAAACGAAGGACCTGCAGATGGTACTATTTATTCTTGGAAATTCATAGCGTATGGGAGTGCAATGGGTTAAGCTGTGAAATTTTTAACAGTCCAATGTAGAAGAAGCTAATAGTCATACTTAATATAGGTTTTTCAATACATATATATATGGATTCGGTTTATATTAATTTTACAGCACTGTTTTTCTTTTTGCTTATGCAATAATGTGCAGTTTGATCACTTATTCCACTAACACGTTCAGAGTATGAAACAGAATACCCATTTTTGACGTAAAAAAAATGAATGTGTTCGTAAAAATATATCAAATACTCTGCTTATTTTTTTTAATTAAGATTATTTATTCATTATGTTTTTAAAGGAAATTATTTACTTAATGATAAGCCATTTTTTATTTTGTTAAAAGCTTGGATATTTTTTAAGGTGGAAGTTTAAAATTTTTTTTAAATATTTAACGTGAATCGTAATCAATAAACAGTCTATTTCAAAATTTTAAATGATAGATTGCTTTGCATTTTCGCAAACGATATTTATACTGTTGTAAAAAATTCTTTGATGCTTTTAAAAGGGAACGTTTTTTTCTTAAGCAGACATAAAGGCAAAACTCATTGAAAAAAAATTCCAAGTACTCAATACGTGTTGTTGTTGTAATACAGTTTTGGTTTTACCAACCAAAACGGTTGTTCGTTGATAACATTTTTCTTAAGTAGGTAACAAATATTTGAAATTAAAGTAAAAAAGGCTTGTTTTGCTAAATATTATGTGTAAAAGCAAATGTGACAGCAGGTACAATCGAGCTTCCCTATAATAAAACTGCATGGGACCATAAAATCACTTCATTTACGTTAAAAAAGCAACAATTTTACAACTTTGGTTTTTGTTCAAATGTGTTTTACTTGTAGATTTGTAATTTGTAGTTTTGAGAAACAGCGCACAGTGGTTTATCGTCATAGTAGAAATGGAAAAAAATAGAAGGAGTCATCGTAGAACATCCAAATTTTTTACAGATGCTTTTTTTATCATCATTAGGAAATATATGAAGAATAAAATATGTCCGCCCACTTTTACGCCCACTCCCCATACAAGTGAAATATATAAATGGCAATATTTTCATTTGAATTTATGCTATTTCAACCGAATTCGGTATATATATGTTTTGTAGCAATTAAAATCAATGGCTAAAAAATTTACGAAATTCGCCCACAACCACGCCTACTTCCCATATAACAAAATTTTTTAATACACCGAACTTAAGAGCTTCCTCACTTTCTGGCTTCATTATTAAAATTTCCAAATTATTCATTTCGGAAGGCTTTGCTTTACATATATAGCATACCGCATTTGATGATGTTTGTGTTATTGTGTTAGCCACCTTTCCGTCAATCATTGTCAAAACCAAACTATGACTTACTTCGAAGATTTTGTCAGAAATTGTGATGATTGTTTTATTTAAATTTTTTATTTCATTTTCAACTCTTCCAACTTCACTTGTTATAACATCAGCTGTTTCTTTCACAAATTCAAACTTCAAAGGTCTACAGAATCTTATAGAGGAAGGTAGTAAATTTTTCCAGCACACATTATTTGAATCTACCAAGTCCGTCAAAGTTAATGGTACTAAAGATGGCAGAAACATATTTTTATCGCTTGTGTTATCACTTGTAAAATTTTGATGGTATTCACTGTGGCCAGACGATCCATCACATCCCCATTTCGAAACTAAATTCAACTGCCAAGGAACTTCTTCTAGCTCTGTTTTTGATTTTGCCTCCAATATTCTTGTAGCTGTATGATTAAGTAAGTCTTGTAGACTAACTTTGCTCATATTTTCTTCTATCAGCAAATTTTTTGGATAACACGCTTTTTTGCTATAAGCACCTGTAATTTTGTTTTTGAGGACCATTATTATAAAAAAAATTATTACAAAGTACTAATGTACTTCAGCAATACAAAAATCAAAATCACAAAAGTACCTGGTGATATGGTGGAAAAATATCACTTCCAATATTCTTTGCAGCATTTCGCATAAGTTCGTATTGGTTTTTAGATAAATGAGCATCAAGAATCAGGCTTAGTGCCTCTTCAGGTGAAAACTTATTAATAATTTTCTCTTCATGACATATTTTTTTCGCAGCAGATGTTATGAGTTCTGCCGAAATATTGCTACATAGCTCATTAATTTTATTTTTTTTTGCACGAGGGCCTAAATCCTCATAGCCCAAGCTTTATTTTTTTCAAAAAAAAATATTCTATTACGACTAGCGCTTATCCACCGCTGATTAAAGCGCGGCTTAAAAGTTTTTATTAAATAATTTTTAAATACTTTTAAATCATCTTTTTTAATAAAATTATTATTTATTGATACTACATTCACTACTGCATCAACATCATTATTGTAATCAAGCAGAAGATGTACAATTTCACCATTAGATATTTGATAATTATCCATGTTTTATAAATCAATGCACTTATCTCGAAATAAACTTTGCTTATGTTTATAAATTTCTAAAGTAAACTGAAAAGAATAATAGAGAAAAAAACTAACGGCAAATTACTAAATAAACAGATTTGCAAGTAAATTTGCATTAGTTGTTCTTGTATTTTTTTATTTATATATATCTTTGAATATTTCTCTGAGAAAAAAAAAAACAACAATATTATTGATAAGCGAGATTATTAAATCTCTAATTTCTAATAAAATAGATGTGCTCTTATCATCATTCATTGTTATAACAAGAGGTATGGTTGCTATGGCAACAAGCGAGCAAGCAGCAAACGTAATATAACGAGAGAATGCGTAATAAGCAATAAAAAGTAGCTTGTTTTCTATTTAAACGTTTACTAGACAAAGGCTAGCAAAAACTAGCAGCTGAATTTAACTTTATTGTTTAAATTAGACTTCAAGCTTTCATTTGGTATAAGGTAGAGCACCGCGCTCGACCGCGCACAAAAGTTCTAGTCCATCAAAGTTGAAGAAAATAAAAATTTTTAGACTCCTAAGATGAAGCAAATTTTTGTCACAAAAAATTTTTTTCTTTAATTTTTTTTTTTAATTTTCATCTTAAATACCTAAATTATGGGAAAATACACAACAACAATACATATTAAAAGTCATTCCAAGAGTTTTTAGTTTCTTACTATTTTTTAGGATTTTCTTTCAAATGTTGTGTGTTAGACTTGGCACACTTTGAGGAAACGCCTACAAAAAAGTAATGAAAATATCGCCCTAGCATTTCAGATACATGATATTCAATATGTTTTTAATGAAATTAATAAATTTCATCATGAGCGGAAAACATGAAATTCAGTATTAATTTCAACTTTTCAACCACTGTGCAGCGCCCAGGTTTCTATACTTGCTCATGGAGTTTTTTTTTCAATAAGTTTTGCCTTTATGTCTGCTTAAGAAAAGGACCGACCCTTTTTAAAGCATCAAAGAATTTTTTACAACAGTATAAATATCGTTTGCTAAAATGCAAAGCAATGTATCATTGAACATTTTGAAATATACTTTTTTTATTGATTACGATTCACGTTAAATATTTAAAAAAATTTTTAAGCTTCCACCTTAAAAAATATCCTAGCTATTAACAAAATCAAAAATGGCTTATTGCAAAACCTATATTAAGTATGACTATCAGCTTCTTCTACATTGGACTGTTCGAAATTTCACAGCTTAACCCATTGCACTTCCATATGCTAAGAATTTCCAAGAATAAATAGTACCATCTGCAGGTCCTTAGTTTTTTGCTTCCAGCAGACTGTCATTATTTTTATGATATGATTTTTCCATCACTTGTTTCGTTTCCAAAATGAGTTAATATATGTACATATGTATATACTTTTCAATAAATTTTTATACAGTCGAATTTCCCTATAATAAATCTGTTACTATTGGACCAGAATATTTCTTCATTATTAATATAGAATGTTTATAATACAATAGAAATATTTTTTCCACGTTTATTTAAAATAATCTGGTATTTTTGTTAGGATTGCATTCTTCCAAGTCGTCCTTCATCAATATCCTCAAAAAGACTGTTATAAAGCCTTTGGTTTTAAATAATAAATTACTTGTCTTCTACATCTTTAGAATAATAGCATTTCTTATAAAGTGCTGGAATATAAATTGTTTAGCTAAATTTTGTGTTAATCCTTTTACGGCTTTATTAAATACTAATAGTATTTTTTTTTAGGATAAGTGCTTCTTTATACAACATTTTCTTTCACTGAATACGCGGGCTGCTATCAATACTACTTTTAATTGAAAAACTCTTTCATTCTTCTTATTTAAATTTTTCAGAAATTAACTAATTAAAATTTACTTCTTGCAGAAGTTTTTTCGAAATAATTCCTTATATGGAGACAAATATGCATATATGTATATGATACAAATTTTTTACAAAACTTGTTTATTGTAAAGAAAAATTCAATTGAGAAAATTCATTATAAGGACATCAAAATACGGTGGGGTGCTTTAAAACCATGGGAGATAAGGCCATGATGACTTTATTGCTCAATTGAATGGGAGATAAAGCCATAATGGCCTTATTGCCCAATCATTGAGAGATAATGTCATATTTAAAATTTTGCGAAATGAGAGATATAGCCATATTTTTTTTTCGCAAATGAGAGATAAAACCATATTTTCTCAGAATATTGTTATGCATGGTGTAAACATTCTGTAAAAGGGAAAATCCTTAGTTATCATTGAAAAAATAACAACTAAGAATTAATATTTTAAATTCATTTCTTATATGTCAATTTAAAAAATGCGTTCCTAATCACATGTGTGTTATCAGTTACTATTTATCAATCATACAGCCACGCAGAAAAACTTTAGTGTGCGAAGCCAGATTCCAATACTTTACTTTAGTGTTTCCGAGAAAAGACATTTTTTTATTCTTGTGACGCACGCAGGAAAACTTTATTCAGCGAAGCCACCTTTCCGTGTCCTACTGGAGGAAAAAACCCTTAAGCACGGCCGCAGGCCGCCACGCAGAAAAACTTAAGTATGCGAAGCCAGATTTCAATACTTGACTTTAGTGTTTCCGGAAGTGAAAACTATTAATCAATGTAAAATGCAAAAAATCTTTAAAACTGAAATGAGAGATAAAGCCATTTTCTAATATCGCTAATGTGAGCTGAGGCCATGATGGCTTTATCTCCCATTAAAATGAACAAAAAAAATAAAAGACTTTATCTCCCTTTTGAATGAGAGATAAAGTCATCATGGCCTTATCTCCCATGGTTTTAAAGCACCCCACCTCAAAATACACGTTAGTTATAATGGAAAAGTTGGATTTTTAAAATTAATTTAAATTTAATGAAGTACTTTTTTTTAGTTTAATCCACTTCTAATTAGAAATAAAAAACTATAAATAATATGTCATAATAATATATCTAATAATATAACATCTCTACGTTCTCAAATGCTGTACTGCCTGCACTGCATCAGAAAAGCAAACTTATTTCACCATGTCAACGCATTCCTAATGATGCTGCATATTATTTGTGTTATTATCATTTTTATATGTGCATTTAACCATATTTAAATTTATTGTTTAAACGCAGTATTGCATTTATAACCATGTACATTATCTTTATATTCTATTATACCTGTAACTTAACAGAAATATTTAATTATTTAATGTTTTAAATGATTGTTTAACTTAATATTATCATACTTTCGTTGATGATTTGTCGTTTTGCTTTAGAGAATTACAAATTAAAATAACGTAACACACATAACTAAATAAATTACAGTAAAAATAACATTTTTGTATCAAAAAAAAAAACTGGTTATCGCATTTTTATTCGAAATATTTAATATTACTCTAATATCTCATATAATTTTCATTTTACAACGTTTTTTGCTTCTCATGTAAACTTATGAAATTTGATGTTATGTACAATATTCTGCATTTAAGATGACGATATGTGCAGTTCTCTTATTTTTTTTTCAATAATATTTGCCTACAAAAATAAAAAACAACACACACATTTTGGTTCACCAGTCAAGAAATAATTTTACAAAAAAAATACACACAGACTAAACGTGCTGCCCGGCGGGGAAAATTGCAAGCGAATCACTTTTTAGGCCTTTAAGAATGTTTACAATTTAATTTTTAGTAATCTTTTACTTATTCCACTCTGCCTTTTTTGAAAAGGTCTTTTAGAAAGGTTTTTATTTAATATTTTGCAAATTCAAATTTTCTATTCTAAGATAAGGCCTGTCGCAATCGTTTTATTAGTAGTTATGTTAGAACGTGTTGCAAGTTTAGTTATTAATTTACTCACTTCGTATTATTAGCCACAACAATTAAACTTGGATAAAGCTTTATTCTTAAATCTTTTTAGAACCCCTTCCAGAAGAGTTTAACATATATGCAAAAGTGCAAGGTGTTGGTCTCCAATGACACACCTTGCTAATTGGTAATAAAGTTGGAATGCGGCTGGGAGATCTTATGTCTGCAAAAAGGCCTTCTATAAGGCCTCTTTACTACTTGATTTTCCCGCTGGAAATCGTTGGGAAAATCGCTTTTTTTTCCTTGTGAAGAATTTTAACGTGAATTTTTTCAAATTTTTCATATCTGTAAAATCACATATGAATTTTTGGTTTTTGCTCACTCCTCATGAGCGAGGAAAATCAAAATAGTTTTTTTCCTCACCCTCATGAGGATGAATTTCCAGAAAATTTTTTAAATTTTCACGCTCGCTCATGAATGAAGAATGAGCGAGCGTTTCGGAACTCTGGCTAGAAATATTTAAAATTATGGCGGCCACACTCGCTTAAGAAGAAGAGACACTGCAGCACTCACCCAATCAGATGAGCGATAAACACCTTCATATGTGAACAGATACCGTGATGACGAAATCTTTTTTGTTTGGCACTGGCAGGACATAAAGCAAATATTAGGATAAGATTTGATTAATTATTGTTAGTTCATATTTAATATATGAAGATTCAATAAACAAATACTGGAAAAAAAAACCTCGATCCAGTTCAGTTGATATGTATAAACGTTTTTTTAAGTGCTTCCAATGTAGTTGTTGCTTTACGTTAATCGTCTTCATGATTAACATGAATTTTTGTCTCATTTATACTACATTTATTGCAGCTACATACATAAAAAGAATTTTCACCTATTATCGATATCAAATTCTAAATTAATTCATTTGAATTTTGCTCTCTAAGATATATCGGGGTGGCATAGACGATTTAATAACATTTTGTGCTCCAGAGGATTTCTCATCCAGATTTGCAAAACGATTTTGGGAACTTATTCTATCAGTTGTACCATCTTTTAAAAGTTTTGGGACCGAAGCAACTGCTGAAGAGGTTGAGCTGCGACCCCGTTTAAGCACTGCTATGTACCTATCAATACCTACTTGTACTTGAGGCTTTTGACCACTTTTTACCTGCGATACTGAGTTTTCTATTATGACTGATTTGGGGGTAATCTCTTCATCACTTGGAATGCTTGCAGGTTTTATATTTTTTATGGTGTGGAAATCAACCGTATTATTAGACACAGAAGGTGATACTAAGTTTTCCATTATGCCTGATTTGTGGTTAATCTTTTCATCACTTATTAATATTGTTTTTGCAATGAGGCAACACTCGCGGGATTTTTATCAACCGTATTATTGAACACAGAGGGCGAGAGGGAACGCGTACGAGTGATAGGTTTAGCCGTAAGGTATTTACCATCATCAAGTTTTTTATTTATTTCTGCATTGCTAACATTCACTGTAACATATGCATTTCTTTCGTTTTGCTTTATTGTCTTTAAATTATTCATATGCTTCACTGTTTACTGTGCTCTTATTGTTATTTATGTTGTTGTAACACCGAAATAAAGAGGAAAAATAAATTATATTTTGCACAGATTATAAGTATGTACTAAAGACGTGCACAGATATATCTGTTCGTACAAGTTTCTGTGTGTTTACTAAAGTGAGTGTGTATGGATGAGTGGTCAAGTGTTTCTGATATAAGTTGATATGGATATTTTTTGTAACATAGTGGATATGAGTTGATAATAAAAAAATGAGATTAAGATATCTGTTTATATCTGTTTCACAAAAGCAGATACTAGTTGATACTGATCGAATACAATGAGTTACTTATTGTACGATGCCGTTTTTTTCAATTGTCTTTCAACGAAAATATTTTGTATTTTGCTTTTGTAACAAATTGTTTGATGCCATTAAAAGAATGGATTCTTTTCGTTCAAGAGACATGTAGACAAAAGTTATTGAAAAAAATTACCAAAAAAAAACCACATGTATTTTGTTTTTGTAACAAATCCTTCGATTCCCTTAAAAGGATGGAGTTTTTTCGTTCAAGAGACACGTAGACAAAAATTATTGAAAAATATAATAAAAAAAATTACCAAAAAAACAACACATGTATTTTGTTTTTGTAACAAATTCATTGATGCCCTTAAAAGGATGGGTTTCTTTCGTGCTGTGGTAGTGAAAATTGCCAAGCAACAACAACAACACTAGCGAGAAGCATTGCGATCAGGTTGCCGATTTTTTTCTTTAAATTATCAAAGTGCCTATTTACCGATTTTTGATAAAAACTTAAAATACGGTAGCTTTTGGTTTGTGTTATATAAATTTTTAATTTTGGGTAACTTGTAACGTTACAAAGAGACAATTGTTATTAATTCAGCGCTTATACTTAAGGAAAAATGGGTTAGATTTATTCCATATATGTGCATATGTAGTGTTTGTCTAACCCATCACACACACATTTTGAAAAATATTCAACTAGGTATAAAGAATAAAAGAATTAACTCCAAATTAAAGAAAAAAACTTAACGGGTTTTTGACCAAAGCTAAAAGAAGAAATAATTTGTATTTCTAAAGGAAAAAGGGATTATTACTTACAAAAAAGTAAAGTTAAGCTTAATTTATATTCACTGTCAATGTAAATATTTATTGTAATCTATTGTTATATGACAATATGTCTTCGTTGGCGCTAATATGGAAAATTCATATAAATTTTTAATTAACTAATATTTATTTATATAACGTTTATTTGTATTGATTTTCATGTTAAAAGCATTAGTAATGGTAAATTGTTGCTTTGTTATTTTTGTCATTAAAATATGTTTTATTGTGTTTAAAAAAGGTTTTAAATTAATTTTTTTTAAATTAAATTGCCGATTTGTTTTTGATGATATGCAGATTTCTTACCAAAACCATCTGGCACCCATGGTTGAGATCGTATATAAATTTTTATAAACTCTGTTATTTACATCAACTCTCCAACAATATTTGAAAATACAACAGAAAGCAACAGATATTGTTAAAATACAATGGTGACAACAGATATTTGTGAGCAAAAAAAAAAGGTTATGGTATACTCAATCCAACACCATTAACAACTGTTTTTGTTTTTACGATATGGTGAGTGGACAAAAGCAAAACCATACAATATCAGTTACACTAGCGGTAGTCACCCTTGATAGTAAAGTCCCTTGTAGACCTTGTTAATCTTATAATTTAAGTAAAAATACTAACATTTACAACACTGCAACAACAAAATGTATTAGACTAAAATATACTACGCTGTGGTTGAAAAATCCCACAAAAAGCATTAGTAAACAAAGTGTGTGATTTTAACAGAATAAAACAGTTGAAAAAACTTTATCTGTCTCTTTCTCTCACTCAGAAAATTCATTAATTTACAATGCATACGAAAAAGACACTCACGCTTTGAAGTATAAAATCGTATTATATATAACAGAGTTGTACACTTAATACAAAGGGTGAATACCGCTACTCATTCTCTCATTGATATCAATAGTAACATATGCATATCTGTAGTGCGATTCACTAACTTTTTTTACGATAATCGTATCGTTAAAATAAATATGAAGAAAATTTATCGAGTTTGCTATTCAGTAACATTTTTAACGATATTCGCTGTCGATTAAAGTCAGCTGTTACTTTAAACAGTTTTTTTTCTTTATTTTAACGACAATAATTTACGTTGTGTTTATTTATTCGATTAAGTGTATTTTATGTTTAAAGTGGCTGATGCCCGACTTCTTATATACATACATATGTATGTATATGTATGAACAAAAACAAAATTCTAAATTCAAAATGTACAAAAAAAGCAAATTATGAACAAAAACAAAATTCTAAATTTAAAATTCACAAAATAAAATATAAAAACAGTAGTAAATTAAGCACAATTTCATTGGATTTTTCTTTATTCTCTTTTGTGCTTTTTGTTTATTTTAACATTTTGTAGACAGAGATGTTACAAAAACTACAGCTGTTTACAATCGTTAAAAATAAATTACAGAATCACACTATCGTTACTGCAAGCGAATATATATGTATGTTGACAAAATTTACGACTGTCGGATCGTTAAAAGTTAGTAAATCGCACCATTGGTGTATCTGTTTTGACAATACTTTATGATACACTCGTGCAGGTCTTCAGTATGTAATAGGGATGTCAATCGGGACTGATTTTTTTAAATCCCGGGATTTTCGGGATCATTGTGTTTCTTTAAGATACGACTTTTTTTTAAATAAACACCACTTTTTGAATATTCAAAAGATTTTATATACATAACATAAATTTAAAAAAAAGAAAACAACAAAACAAATTAGTTTATAACACTGGCCTCACACATGGTGAAACTGATCAGATTCTGAAAAAAGCTTAAAAAAATATACGTGTCTCTTAGTTTTTCTAGATCAATTCATTTCGGTTTTTTGACAGCAATTCAATTTTTAATGTGAATTAAGTTGTGACGAAATTAATACACGGCAAAGTGTAGTCCCTCATCGAGATCGATAGCTGAGTTAAAAACTGTAAAACTATGTCGACTACAGTGCAGTACACCTCCACGGTCAGGGCGAGATTCATAATCAATAATTTAAGTACGTTTGAAATTTATTTTTAAAACAAAATGTTTATACAAATGTTTCTTAAAACAGATTTCAAGTATAAATAATTTATTTATGAATACTGTTTATTTATAAAAAAAATTATTTTATTTACCGTATGTTTTTTTAGCAAATTTTTTATTATAATTGTACCGGAAGGAATATAGCTATTTCATCAATATTACGACTTAATTGTTTTAATTATATCAACTTTTATTCTTTAGTTTCTGAATAAAACTTTAATTGGATCGTGAATAATTTTTATTTTTTGCTTGATATATAACAATTATTTCTTAGTTTCTATATTTTGCATAAAAATAATCATTTTTATTTTGGAATTATGTCTTAAGCCAAAGCTGAACTTGCTAAACGTAATTGTAAAAAAGGCTTGAGATACTTAAAATAATGGTTTGTAATCATATCATGTATCATGCAAAAAAATGAAAATTTTAAATACTCTCAGTGTTCCAAAAACAAAAATTAAACTCAAAAATAAGAATTATTTGCAATAAAAAATAAACTTAAATATAATTTTTAAAAAATATTTTTGTATAGAGTATAAAAATTCAAAAAAACGAACATTTTTGTACATAAAGGTTAATATGTTAAAAATTCCGGGACTCATAAAAATAAATCCCGGGATTTATCAATGCCGAAAAATCCCCGGATTTCGGGATTCGGGATTACCCGTTTGGCATCCCTAGTATGTACGTACATACATATATTTTTTAGTTTTCTTTTTCATTTTTCTACATATATTTTTTAATAATTCTTTTGTTCACTTTTATTAAATAATTATTAAAAATATTATTAAAACAAATTAATGTTGAAAGCAAAAATCGTATTCGAAGTTAAAAAAAAACACGTCTGTTCGCAACGAGTACGACAAAAACTGAATTCTTTAACTAAAAGCGATGGAATTTTCGAAACAACTACATAAACATACATGTAAATTAGACATCAGCAAAAGCTATTTTTGGTTTCATCTGTAAATTAATCATATATGTATATGCACATTTTTATATAAATTTCTCTGAAGACTCACATCAGATTTAGTTCAAAACAGCAAATTATATTATCAATGTAATAACTTAAAAAAAAATAAGTTCACCATCACTTTTAAATTAACGAGGAAATAAGTCAGTGTAAGCGTTTATTTCTTGATCCATATTTAAATATGTAGTCCTTAAGATTGCTTAATTAAATTAAATTAATTTACTTTACGTTGCCTTTACACATGCAAGTAGTGGCATGCCACTGTTCTATACATATTATCAACGAAAAAGTGTTCGAAATAGTCGAATCTCATGCCATTTGCTTTTCTGTTTAAACATGCCACTGCCAGTTCATTTTCAAAATGTCGTCGAAGCGTCAACTTGAGATAATTTGTTTACATCTCAAATTAAAAAAAAAAGTACCAGAAAACAAAAAAGAGTTGCCGACTTCATCACATAGTTTTAGTTTTGGGGAAATAGTTTACATTTATTTATATTAGCATTATTTTAGCAAAATTAATGCTCTATAATTAGGAAACTTACTGATTTTAACGCCCGTTACCACAAATTAATCATAAAAATGCATTTAACAGTTAAAACTTTAATTACAGTTCGACAACAATCCAGTCGATTTGCATTTAATATTGAACAGGGTAACATTGCTAATCGTTTTGACATTTAGTGGCATGCAAGTGCCAAATTTTCACTCGCATGCAATTTTTGCTGCCACTGGAGCTGCCATTGCGAAAAATGTGAGTGTATTAGTAAAAAATCGTGAGTGTGTTGAGTTTTTCGAACTGGCAGTGGCATGTGTAAATGCTAGGTTAACAAATATTAAATATTTAACAATTCAGAGATATGTAAAATAAGCAATAACTAATTCAATAGAAATCAATTTAAATTATTTTATTTGCAAGCTTTTCTTCCTTAAATGACCACTCGCTCACCAACGCGTACTAACACACATACACAAAGTGTTTGTAGTGTATTTGTTTTGTCACTCTGTAGAAAAGAATGACACACTACATACTGACCCACTTAGCTTAAAAAATTTAAATAATTATTAGCGTAATACAACACTCCTATAGTATGACAACTTGAAAGTAAGGAAATCTGAAACAACTTAGACCACACAAAACTACAAATATGTGCAATGTGCAATTGCAATTAAAAAGGGTCAAAGCACTTTAAATTAGAACATATGACAGACATACATTATTTTAAACAACACAAAAGTAACTCAATTCAAATTGTATAGAGTGAAATTGAACTATGGAATTTATCCAATAGAAAGTAAATGAATGATTCAAGTTTGCTATGCTATGAGTTAGATAAGGTAGAATATGAGATTAGAGTAAGATAAAAATTTAAAGGATTGTCTAGCATAATTAGTATATAAGCTAGTAATCCATATTAATAAAATCAGAATACTTTTGCCTAACAAACAATCTTGTTCTCAATCTTCTACCCGAGCACCTAACAGTGCTTAGAAGAAGTAAAACGTGCTGTGGCTAAGCGCAGCATTCTACTTAGCGAATACACAAACTCACATTTAACAAAAAAACAAACTTAATATACAGAAACCCTTTAATCAAATACAAAATTTAACAAATATGGCAACTCAACAATTTAATTTAGAACTTGCTTTAAAAGTAATTCCTGAATTCTCAGGGAATTATAAAGAACTTCATTCATTCCTTATGATAGTAGAGCTTATCAACGATGGTTTGGCAATAGAACAGAAACCGATTTTACTGAATTTCGTGTATAACGTAAAATTAACTACAGTAGTAAGAACTGCGTTAGGTACATCAACACCGACAACATTCGCTAATTTAAAAATCATTCTTACAAATAGATACAAAAATACAAAAACAATAGCTCAGGTACAATCCACACTAAGTAATTTTTCTCAAAAAAGTATGAATATACATGCTTATCATGAAAAACTATTGAATTTGATAGCAGAACTGAATGAACTACAAATTAGAGAAATACAAAATTGCAGTACAACTCAATCGGATACCATTAAGTTAATAAATGACAATTATGCCTTAAACATCTTTAAAAATGGTCTAAATGAAGAACTCAAACCAACTATATTTGCTTCTAGACCAAAAGAACTGAATGAAGCAGTTCAATTAGCCTTAGAATTAGAAAAAGAAATTTCTAATAAGGATCAGGTTCTTTATTTTGCGCATAACAGAAATAGGCAAAATAGGAATAAAAATAATATGATAAGAAACAATAATTATAGAAACAATAATAATGGAAATAATTACCAAAACAACAATAATAGGAGAAACAATTATAATCCTAATATCAATTCTAATATACCAGCTAATAACAATAACAGACAAGCGAATAATAATAATTACAATAATAACAATAATAGGAGCTACAACAATCGCTATAATGGCAACAATAATAGAAACAACAATCGGAATAATACTAGAAATGTACACTTCGTACAGGAAAACTACCAGGATCCGGATGTGAGTCAAGAAACTACACAAACCCACCATCCGGAGGAACAACAAGAAGATTAAATAATGTTTTCCAAATATCTAACCATTTAACCAATTTCATAAACTTAAACTTAGGCAAAAATGTAATACTTACAGTGGGAAGCTAAACTGTCCGGATGTTTTGCACTAAGGAAGTAAGGTAATGAAAATAATACAAATATAGGTATATTATCAAATATATGTATTTTTCTTTATTTAATTAAACATTATTCTAAATTATAAAGCACAAAAACTCATAGAAATTGCTTCAAAAAAGTAAAAAAATTAAAAAAATCAAAAAATTCACTATTCGGACACTTTTGCACTGTTTGCGCTTTTGTATGCGGCGTTTGTTGAAACCAATTAACGTTTCCAATTTAATATTTCGTCCAAAGGCCTTTATTTTTAATTACGCTTTCAATACGTTTTGGCATACTCTCCACCAACTTTTGGATGATATCACGGTCAAGAGCTCGCCATTCATGTTGTATTCTCTCCCAAAGCTCGTCAACATTTTTTGGTGGGTTTTCATATGCTCCCAGCCTTCTTTTCACAATAGCCCATAAATTTTCTATAGGTTTCAGATCTGGGCTTTGTGCAGGCCATTCCATTGTCCCAAAAGTTTGGTTTTGTAGCCAGCTTTTACCTTTTTTTTCCGTGTGCTTCGGATCCCCGTCTTGCTGAAAAACAACTTCTTCGGTTGGATAAGCACTCTCGTCAACAAATTCTGGTAAATTTGTTTGTAGAATATTCAGGTAATCCTCCTTCTTCATTATACCTTGGATTCTCACCAAAGGTCCAATGTTCCACCAAGTAAAACATCCCCACACCATTATACTGCCGCCACCATGTTTCATCGTTTCCTTCACATGGTGCTTTTGGATACGCTCCTGCGGCCTATGCCAATAGTATTCTTTTCCATCAGACTGGTATCGGTTGACTTTAGTTTCGTCGCTCCAAATAACCCGTTTCCAGTCATCTACTGTCCAATTTTTGTGGGTTTTACAGAAATGAAGGCGTCTTTTCACATTTCTATCGGAAAGGGCTGGCTTTTTCTTTTTCACACTGGCTACTAAACCAATTCTATTTAATGCGCGTCTAACCGTCCAGGAACTGACATCCTTACCAATACTTTTTGCAGCATTTTTCGGGGTCTTGGTATCCTTATTATGTAGCAAACGTTCAATCTGCCGGGCATCACCATCAGAAAGCAGTCTTGGTCGACCCCCTCGGTTATTATTGCAAGCTACATTTCGTCGTTTTTTTATATCATTTACCGTGGATTTACTTAAATTTAATTTTTCAGCAATTTTACGGCATGAATAATTATTTTGCAACAAATTTATCACATTGTTTTCAATATCAGTTGCCGTTTTTCTCATTTTTGAAGATCTTTTAATTTTTTATTTAAAAATCATGTAAATCACTTCACAGGTCAAACAATAATGCACAAATAGCTTGATAACGAGATGACAACAAACAATAAAAACCAACGGGTTAAATACCGTTACATTTTAACAAAGCAATATCGTGATAATGTTTATTTCTTGTACTGTGCAAAAGTGTCCGAATAGTGAATTTTTTGATTTTTTTAATTTTTTTTATTTTTTTGAAGCAATTTCTATGAGTTTTTGTGCTTTATAATTTAGAATAATGTTCAATTAAATAAAAAAAAATACATATATTTGATAATATACCTATATTTGTATTATTTTCATTACCTTACTTCCTTAGTGCAAAACATCCGGACAGTTTAGCTTCCCACTGTACATTCTTAATAGACACAGGAGCGGACATCTCTTTGTGTAAACTAAACAAATTAAATGAAGATGTAATAAACATTGACAAGGAACAATCAACTATATTCACCGGAATAACATCAGAAAAAATTAAATCTATAGGAACATCAGAACTAGGTTTTATTATAAACAACGTGACCAAAAAACATAAATTTCACATTATGGACGAAAATTTTCCAATACCAACAGACGGAATTTTAGGAAGAGATTTATTTACGAAATTCTTATGTAAGATTGACTATGAAACATTTACACTAACACTTACTTTGGAAAATGAGGAAATTACAATACCTATGAAATCATGGATTAACAGAAATTATCGCATAGAGGTAGAAAAACGTTCAGAAAGTATTCATCATATAAATTTAGATATTAGAGAAGATAGCATAATTTTAAACAAGGAAATTCAACCAGGAATATTCGTTAGCAATACAATAGTACCAGGAAAGGGAAATCACCATGTAAAAATCTTGAATACAACTGACAACGATGTAGTTTTAGAAAATATTAATTTTGAAATAGAACCATTAAAAAATTACATTTTAATAACACAATCGTACAGACAAAATACAAAACACGGACAAATGCTATGACATAGAAAATTACGCCAATGAGATCAAAATCAGATTAAGGAAATCGCTAGAAAATGCTATAAAATTAACAGAAATAGCAAAACATAAATCAAAAGAAAATTATGATAGAAATATAAATAATAGTAACTTTAATGTAGGAGATCTAGTGTTAATAAAACTAGAATGTAGAAAGAAAAATCAGAGCCCATACAAGACCCCATACGAAATAATAAAAAGATTGGGAGTAAATTCATTATTAAAAGTAGATCATTTAGAAAAATGTAATCATAATAATATACTTAAGTTATACAAACCCAATAATACCAACTAATTAAACAATAATTTAAACATAATTGTAAATAATTTATAAACAAAAGAAAAGAAAAATCAAAACAAAAAACTTTTTTAAATTGTTAAAACTGTAATTTGAGAATAATAACAACATGACAGAAAATATAAGAAACAAAATAGAATTATCTTAATCATTTATGTGTAGTTTATAGAACACGAGCGCCTTACTCGTCCGTTCAAATAACATTTAAAACAAAAACAAATTTCGAAATTTTGTTTTTATTTTTAATGAAAGTTGAACGGACGAGTAAGGCGCTCGTGTTCTATAAACACCACATTAATTATAAGAGAAAAACAAAACTATTATATATTTTAAAAAATTTTTTTTTTCCCCCCCATTTTTATCATATTACAAACAAAATATTTATAAGATTCAATTTACTTATTTTCAAGTTGTCATACTATAGGAGTGTTGTATTACGCTAATAATTATTTAAATTTTTTAAGCTAAGTGGGTCAGTATGTAGTGTGTCATTCTTTTCTACAGAGTGACAAAACAAATACACTACTACGATAAATACTAAATTACCCACCCCAGCCGCCGACATACAACCCCATACCATAATGGAATCCACAACCGTGCACCTCGGAAGAAACCGTTTATTAGTAAAATAAATATGCAAAAACGAGTGTAATTTGCTAAGAAATACATTAAAAGATGAAGGTTTTTGGGCTAATGTTTTATTTAGTGACGAAAGCAAGTTCAACTTGTTTGGCTATGATGGAAAGCAAAAAGTATGGCGTCGAAATAATGAAGCATTATTGCCCAAAAACTGGCTTCCTACAGTGAAACACGGTGGTGGCTCCATTATGGTATGGGGTTGTATGTCGGCGGCTGGGGTGGGTAATTTAGTATTTATCGAAATTAATATGGATCGTATGGTATACCTGAATATTCTCAAAGACAATCTGAGGCAATCCGCGAAAAATTGGGTCTTACAGAAGGATGGTACTTTCAGCAAGACAATGACCCAAAGCATACCGCTGGTGTTGTTAAAGAATGGCTACTCTATAACGTGCCTCATCAACTTCATTCGCCACCTCAGTCACCGGATATGAACCCCATAGAAAATTTATGGGATGAATTAGACCGTCGAGTGAGAAAAAGGACGATTAAAAATAAACAGGATCTTAAAAATGCTCTACTTGAAGAATGGAATTTGATTTCACATGACTACACAAAGGTATTGCTAAATTCTATGAAAAATAGATTAAATGCTGTTCTACAAAGCCAAGGTGGGCCCACCAAGTATTAATTTTGTTGTTTTTTTTTATTTACTTTTACGTGAAATAAATTTTTTGTTCAAAGTATGTAGAATTTTCTGTGTTTGAAAAATGGATTTTATATATTTTTGTTAATAAAGTTTTTTGAAAAAAAATTTTTTGGTCAAAATTTATTGTTTGTTGTTAGATTAAATTTGTTTAAAATGCACTTTATTGCTGCATTGTTCATAGATAACTCAAAACCTCGTTTTTCAAGGGGGTATGCAGACTTAACTGTGCCACTGTATATGCACATTTTTATATAAATTTCTCTGAAGACTCACATCAGATTCAGTTCAAAACAGCAAATTATATTATCAATGTAATAACTTAAAAAAAATAAGTTCACCATCACTTTTAAATTAACGAGGAAAAAGGTCAGTGTAAGCGTTTATTTCTTGTTCCATATTTAAATATGTAGTCCTTAAGATTGCTTAATTAAATTAAATTAATTTACTTTAACAAATATTAAATATTTAACAATTCAGAGATATGTAAAATAAGCAATAATTAATTCAATAGAAATCAATTTAAATTATTTTATTTGCAAGCTTTTCTTCCTTAAATGACCACTCGCTCACCAACGCGTACTAACACACATACACAAAGTGTTACAAATTCACAATCTAATTTAATTACACTCATAAAATTATTACAGTAACTGATTGTTGGTTATTAAATTCGTTTTCCGTACTATTAAAATTTAATGAATCAAATTTTAGGAATCAAATTATTTTTTAACATTTATGTTTGTTATTCAAAAAACAAATTTCCAAAAAAAATCTGTTTCCTTACTAATATTGTTATGTAGTTTGATTTTTCGTCAGTAAAATTATATTTTTTTAAAGCGACAACTTTTAAATTTTACGGAATAAACTGTTAAATAAAAAAAAAATTCAAAAATTTATGTAAAATTAAATTATTGTAAATGAAATGTAAATGATCCGTTTTTAAATAAATTTTTAGTTGTTTTAAATGAAATTTCTGTGGAATTTACCTACATAATTTTTTTGGGTGTACTAAAAGTTATAATTTAAACACAAATATGTCTGGTAATCATCCAACCGATAGAATACCCCAAAGTGATTTAGACATCTGTGCTTCCTCGGTTAAGCTCCCTCAATTATGTACCAGTTGTCCAGATGCCTGGTTCGTTCATGCTGAAATGCAATTTGCAACCAAAGGTATTACTACAAACCAAACCAAATATGAATATATTATTACTGCTCTACCACAATAAGTAATAATAAAATATTGGACATAATTCAAAATACAACTACAAATAATCGGTATCTTAATCTTCAGAATATTTTGATTGAACGCCATTCCTTAAGTGAAACTTCTAAGTTACACAAAATACTTTCTGATAGTGATATGGGAGATAGAAAGCCATCGGAGTATTAAAGATTGTTAGCTCTTCTTGCTGGCTCTAACGTTAGCCAGATGTTTTAACAAAACTTTGGCTACTTAAACCTCCAAAGACACTAAACGTTAGCTGTTAGATTATGGGAGGTTATTTACAATGGAAAAATGTGTAGAATCAGACAACCTTCTAGAACTTCCAATATTGAACAAATTGTACAAAATCTTACTGCTTTTTTATGTGAAAATATAAATAAATTGACACTGGAAGTTAGTTTTCTTAAAAGGGAATTAGATCGTTCACCAAATATAAACTGGTTATGTCGTTTGCAGCGACGAACAGTGGAAATGTCAATTATTCTTCCAGTCGTCTATTTATTTTTTATTAAAATAATAACACAAGGTTTGCGATTGCAAATATTTCTAAGCCAATTGTTGGTGCTGATTTTCTTAACAAGGATGGCCTTCTGATTGACATTAAACATAAGTGTTTTATAGATCCACTAACTAATTTGTCAGATAGTGCATTTTCATGTAGATGAAATGTGACTTTTCCAAAGTTATTTTCTGTAGATAACCAATACACACGACTTCTGAAGAAATATCCTTCACTCATAGCTGAACCTGATTTTACAAAACCGATCAAACATGCAACCGTTTATAGATAAGTAACAAACGGTCCTTTAACTTTTACAAAACCCAGCAGCAAGAACAGAATTTGAGCATCTTGTGAAAGCAAGTATATGTATACGATCGAACTCTAGCGTAGCATCAGCTTTACAGCTAGTCCCCAAAAAGGATCCAAACGAGTGGCGACCGTGCAGTGATCTTAGACGTTTAAATGTTGTGACTGTCCCGGATAGATATCCATTACCTCATTTCCACGATTTAAATATAAATATAAGAAATAAAAAAATATTTTCGAAAATCGATTTTGTACGTGCTTATCACCAAATTCTGATATATAGTGAAAATGATGAACAACATTTATATCACTTAGAAAAAGTTTTTGAACAATTAAACGAAAACGGGATAAATATTAAACCAGGCAAATGTATATTTGGTTTTTCAAATATAGAGTTTCTAGGTCACAATATCTTGAATATTGGCATTAAACCATCTGAAGAAAAAATATTAGCTATTAGAATCTTCGAACGCCCGAAAACGGCTGAGCAAATTGTAGGAAGAATCGAACATATCCATTTAGATATGTTTGGACCTTTACCTATATATCGGGGGCATCGGTACATACTAAAAATAATCGACCGATATGCACGTTGGTCAGAAGCATATCCTCTAAAAGACATGTGACATCCAATATAATTAATAAGTGGGTAAGAAATTATATTTCTTGGTTTACCTCTAAAATGTTTACAGAATTAACAGAAATGTTAGGATGTTTTAAAGTAACAACTTCTCCATACCATCCTCAATCTAATGGCATGGTTGAACGATTTCATAGACAACTTTAAGCAACACTGATGGCTAGGGGTAAGTCAGCAACTTGGTACGACGAACTGCCGATTTCTTTATTAGGTATTCGTTCGCATCCGACATTTTATATAAATTAAAAACCCATTTTAAAAAGTTAAGATCTAATATAAGTCAAGTTTATAACTCAAGTACAGGTATACGTGTTCCAAAGACCTAAAGCTAGGATCACACGATTGCCGCAAATGCACCTTTTTATTGTGCTTAATTGGGGCACAATAAAGAATTTGCCCCAATCAAATTCTCTGCAATCACATTATTACCTCATATTAATCGAATTTTATTGTCGCAGATTGGCTTTAAGCGATTTAGGGGCAATAATTTCTGTATATCACTCACTCGATAGTTTTAGTATACGGCAACTCTGAGAAACAGCTGCTGTGCTAAATGTCAAATTTTGTTTTGTTAAAATCAATACATGCATAAATTTAGTTTTTAAAAATATAATCTTTTTTACGTAAAGATGGTTTCTTCGCAAAGAAAATAGCGGCGGCTTTAATTATCGTGTGGGCACTAAAAAAAAAGTAAAACAAAGAAATGTTAGAAGAAGTACGTGGGTGAGAGAGTGGCTCACAAGAAGAAGTACCCATTGCGCGTATGAGACAACACTGATGGAGTTTCGGGAAATAGATAACCAAAACTATTTGTTCAAAAATTACGTTAGAATGGATGATGAGACCTTTAAGGAATTGCTGCAGCTAGTGTCACCATATATTAAAAAACAAAATACGAATTTGCGTAAGGCTATTCCAGAACAAGAACGCTTAGCTGTGACACAGAGATTTCTTGCTTCTGGAGATAGTTACAATAGTCTCTCGGTCTTCTTTCGTATTGCCCCTAACACCATATCAAGTTTTATACCAAATGTTTGTGTAGCAATTTATAAAGCCTTGAAAGGAAAATACTTAAAGGTTGTCAGTTCTTAACATATTTTGTAAAGAGCACTAATTTGGTCATTTCATATACACATTTGTAGATGCCATCAACGCAAGAAGAGTGGAATGAGGTAGCATTTAACTTTAATAAGCTCTGGAATTTTCCTAATTTTATAGGAGCTGTTGACGGCAAACATATTCATATGGTAGCACCACCGCACTCGGGAAGTACTTTTTATAATTATAACGGCAGTTGTTAATGCAGAATATAATTTCTTAGACGTTGTTGCTGATCAGCTGTTCCGTTTTCCTTACCAAGTCTATGTATAAATAGGTACTCTTACGTAAACGTAACGTTGCGTTGCGGATGAACCTGATAAATTAAAATTTCTCTCCGTTTTAACGTATCCGCTCTCAAGAATTTTATTTTTGTTTTCAAGCAGTGTCGTCAACAAAACGTATTAGCCGGCGGT
This sequence comes from Pollenia amentaria, assembly GCA_943735925.1. Lineage (NCBI taxonomy): Eukaryota > Metazoa > Arthropoda > Insecta > Diptera > Polleniidae > Pollenia > Pollenia amentaria. The sequence continues at coordinate 87,584,179 of OX031009.1, forward strand.
TAGATTTTATTAATAAGATTCTCTTTTTAAAACATAAATTTAAAGAATATAAACATTACATACATATACATATATAAATATATGTATATTAGTTTGTTTGTTTTACAATAACGCCCAAAACCCGTTTTTGATTAAACTTGGTAAGAAGATAGAATGTTACAGCGAAATTACTATAGGCTATATTTTTCCGGAATTTTGGGGCAGGGAGGAATAAAATGGTAAAAAATTAGGAAAAACCGATTTTTTGGAAATAACCCTACAATCTTAAATCCAAATTTTTTTCGTCCGAATTCCTAATCGAAAAATCGGCATTAAAAAGGCAAATTTCAGTTAATTTTGCGATGTTTGAATGAATTTTACAATGTCGCATATAAGTACATTTTGAAAGTCGTCGTCTTTAGGGTTTACCCCCTTAAAGTGGGTAAAATAAGGAATTTTTGGGATATTTTAATTTAGCTCAAAATTTGAAAAGTTTAAGGCCTATTTCCGATGTGCGAAAGAATTATTTCGTTCGTACAACTACATTCGTACAAATTCTAAAAAGTTTGTTTTGGTTTTAAATGTAGTTGTTCGAAAGAAAGAATTCTTTCGAACATCGGAAATAGGCTATTAATTATTTCATGCTAAAACCATCACTAGGGACATACAAAAACTAAATTCTAGGCACAAAACGGTAAAATTTCGTACCTTTTGTAACAACGTTTTCATTTTTTTTCAAAATAATTTTGCGCAAACTTGAAAGCTATTTTCTTTCACATAAAGGTAGCTTACAAATAAAGTACATTTAAGGGCAAACAGGGTAAGAATTAGTACTTTTGGTACTATTTTGTGAACACGTTTTTGCAGTAATTTTGATGGTTTGTCCCCGGTCATCTCGGGAAATTAACACTGTGTATACACATATATAGGCGAAGGTTTAGTAGCACTTTTTACCGATACCCATATAAGTAAGATCAAATTTGTACTTAAAGAGATATTAATAAAGTCTTAAAAACATTTTTAAGTCCATAACTTCTTAATTAGGTGCTTAGATGCAAAAAACTATATCAAAAGTTTTTATGTTATAGCATTTTTCAGTGCTGTACATACAAACATATCTGTAAATATACATATGCACATATATTCTACTTTTCTACTTCTTTTTTAGAAAAGCGTCGATATCGTTATGTATTGGCGATTTTTGTTCTTGATAATTTTTTTTCAGTATTTATTTATTGAATCTTCATATATTAAATATGAACTAACAATAATTAATCAAATCTTATCCTAATATTTGCTTTATATCCTGCCAGTGCTAGACCAAAAAGGTTTCTGTTCACATAGGTAGGTGTTTACCGCTCATCTGACTGGGTGAGTGCTGCAGTGTCTCTTCTTCTTAAGCGAGTGTGGCCGCCATAATTTAAAATATTTCGAGCAATTTTTTTTTGTTCTCGTTTGTTTGCACGGACACCTGCAAATCGAAATTTGTTTTTCAATGTTGTAAGCATTTATTTGGGTTTTAACAACACTAAAAAAATAATTTCGATTCGTTCAGTATGGACTGAAAGAATTAGAAATAAATTTGATTTAGAATCGAAAAACTATTCGATCACAACAAATAAGCCTCTTGTGTGTTGAACACCTGAAAAACGTATTAACCCCTAAGTGCTGGTCCACGCTGTTCTAGTCTTAGCTGTTAAGTCTTGAGTTTTTAGGAGAGAGAGGAAAAAAATGCCATTATATTTTCCCTTCTTTCCTAAATGCTCATGACTTGACGGCTAACACTTGAAAAGTGTGAACCAGTGCCCTTGTTCTGTAACTCCCGCGGCAAGAAACTTTTCGATTGAATTGTGAGAAATAAAACAAAAATGCCATAAACCGAAACAAACAGCTATTTTTCTCACTTAACTGCGTCTGTAAAATTTTTGGCGAGTAATAACTGTCACGTAAGGAAATTTCTCGCTGGAATATTTTGTTTCACATGTTTTCGATGCAAGAAGTTCTCACCAAAGTTACAGAACATGGGTACAGAACTGATATACCAAACGATTCCACAGTCGAATTGCCGCCTGTAGTTGCCAGAATAGCTGTATCACTTAGGTTTGATATCAGTAATAAAAAAAATTTTGGTTTTCTTCCAAAATTAGAGTAACTTCGGGTAATATGGACTATGCGTCTAATGTGGACCACCGGCTTATTTTAGAAAATGAGTGAAATATGACAACACCGCCTTGATGTGTATTCTGCCAATTAATAAAAACAAACGTTAAATATGATTTTGTGTACATAATTGCAATGTTAACATTTTAGTCAAGTGCTGATTGTTGATGCGTGTGGTCAACATTTTTTCAGTGCAAAAGTCGAATAGTGTTTATTTAACATATATTGGGGATTTAACTGGTCCGTTATTTTCTATAACAACAATATACATTCAGTCGCAATTTCAATTGGTAAGTTTGTATATTCAGTTAGTTTTAAGAATTAAAATAATATTTTCAATAAAAAACTGAAAGGCGCCTAATGTGGACCACAAAAGGTCGTATATTGTGGACCACTAGTTCACATTACCAGACAGAAAATTAAAAGAACTTTATCCATTTCTGGATTTTTGTAAACAATGCCTAAGAAAGGAGAAATTCGTAAATATAGACAAGAAGACATGGAAAAAGCTGTAGAATCCGTCCAAGCCAAAACAATCAGATTTTTATTGGCATCCAAGACTTTTTGTGTTCCAAAAACAACTCTTATTAGAATGTGCAAGAGTAAAGCCAAAACTTCAGATCTTCTCACTGATCCTTTGGGACGAAAGCCTGCCCTGAATAAGGAGATGGAAAAAGATTTGGTTAAGTATGCCAAAGAAATGGAGGCACGATATTGGGGACTTACTGGAAGGGATATTAGATCTCTTGCTTTTCAACTGGCAAAATCAAACAACATCAAAAATAGATTTTCTAATCTGAAGGAATGTGCTAGTAAAGATTGGTTGTATGGTTTTATGCGACGGCATAAACATGAATTAAGTTTGAGGCAGCCAACCGGCACTTCCTTTGACAGAGCAGAAGGCTTTACAAAAGAAAATGTAGAATTGTTTTTTAATATTTTGGAAAATGAATACAAAGAGAAAAATTTTCAAGCAACATCAATATAGAATGTTGATGAAACTGGACTTTCTATTGTTCCATCCAAAATTCCAAGAGTTGTCGCCGCTAAAGGAAAACGTCAAATTGGATCAATGACTTCTGCTGAACGCGGGTCATTAATAACGGTCATAACATGTATGAGTGCTGCTGGATCTTTTATTCCTCCATTCTTCATATTTCCGAGAAAAAACATGAATGCCCAGTTGATGAAGCATGCCCCACCTGGCTCCGAGAGTGCTTGTCATTTATCGGGATGGGTTCAAACCGATATATTCACTAACTGGTTTCGTCACTTTTTAAAAATAACAAAAGCTTCAGCTGAAGAGCCAAGTTTATTAATTTTAGATGGACATTACAGTCACACTCGAAATATAGATCTACTGAATGTCGCACGTGAAAATGGGGTAACTATAATTTCTTTACCCCCCCATTCAAGCCACAAGATGCAGCCTTTGGATAGAACATTTATGGGTCCGCTTAAAACTTATTACAGTGAAGAAATAAGAAGATTTGTACGTGAGAAGGCAAGAAAAATAACCCATTTTGACATTGCAGAACTTTTCTCAAAAGCTTACCATAAAGTCCAGCAAGGCCAAATTGCTGTGAATGGATTTAAGTGCACGGGCATTTATCCAATCGATAGATATATTTATCTGACAAAGTCCCCATATAAAAACAATTTAGATGAGTTTCAGTCAAGAAAAATTGAGAAGGAAGCAAAAGTGATGAAAAAGCATACACAATAGGAGAGAAAGAAAAATGATGCAAGAAATAAAACTCATGTTAATACAGAGAATTTAAGAAAAAAGAAACGGACAAAATTATATAATACAAGTCATTCTTGTTCAAGCGAGTCCGATTCTTCTCTGGTCTTGACAGACTCTGATGATGACTCCATTATTCAAAATATTCCGCACAACAAAGAAACACAGTGTGAATTTTGTAATATTTCATATAATGAAGACATTCAACCCAAAACGTGGTCTCAATGTTTGCAATGCGATTTAATTTGGGCTCACGACAAATGTCTTCCTAAAAACAATGCCATTTTTATTTGTAAGTTAATTTCAGCCAAGGAGGCCATTTTTAACTTATTTTATGTTATTTAGTTTTTTAATTGCTTTTATTATTAGACATCCAAAATTGAAATTAATAAAAATTTACCGCAGTTAATTCTTAACTTTTTTTTTTAATAATTTGCTTGCGGGTAATGTGAACCAGTGTTCCACATTACCCGAACATACCGGTCTACAATACCCGCACAGTTCTTTTATCATGCCATTTTGGATTTTCTTAAATCTATGACGTCCAAAATTTTGTAGATAAATATATATAAGTTTTAATTTGGAAAATATGTCCGCAACACATATACCATGTTATGGAAAAAATTTCTTTTATTTTCTACCGGTATTGTAGCGATAATAAAAAAAATATAAAATGGTAGTCCACATTACCCGAAGTTACTCTAAAGATTATATGAATCACAGATTTTAAACTGCAACATTACACTGCTAAAATAAAAACTAATAAAATGATTAAAAAGGCCAAATCCATTTTTTATGCTTAAACGTTTACTTCAGACATTAGTTCCTTTTTATGCTTAAACGTTTACTTCCGACATTGGTTCCAAAAGAACATGGCAAACTATTCGCGAAGTTGGTGTCGGTAGATCTACGAACCAAGAAACAAATCCAATTGGTGCAGATGCAATTAATAAAAAGTTTTTTAATATCCCTCCCTATTGTTCAAGCAGATCCAAATTATTATACCAATAATCATGCGAATAACAATTCTGACTTCATTTTCTTTTACTGCAGTAGACCAATGTAAATATGTAAATAAAATAAGGTCCAACTCTATTGCAGTGGAGGGGATAAATGCAAAGTTTCTAGAGATTTTTTTACCTCAACTTCTCTCAATAATAATATTTTTCTTTTATAAAATATTAACTTCAAGTTACTTTCCCTCAAACTGGAAAATAACTAAAATCGTTCCAACACCTTAAGCTGGTTCCGGTCATTTCTCTCTAAAGTATTTGAGCATATTATACAAAACCAAATGACTTGTAACTGATCGTCAATCTGGCTTCAGAAAGAAAAACAGCTGCATAACAGCCTTAGTTGATGTTACGGAGGAGATAAGGGACTTTCAAAAAGTCCCTGTGTCATCTGTGTAACAGATATCACTATGTTGAAACTGGAACGCAGAAATCCAAGGCACTGCCTGAAACAACAGGGGTACCTCAGGGGTCTATTGTTGGGCCACTATTATTCTCAATGTACTCTAATGACCTCCCAGGCGTCCTAACAAATTGTATTATAAGAATGTACGCAGATGACGTTCACCTTTATACCAGTTGTAGTAATACCTTAATCGACCAGTGTATAGTCTCTATTAATCAGCAACTTCATCGTTTTTATACGTGGACAACGGCAAATGGTTTGGAAATAAATTCTAAAAAGTCTAAATGTATAGTTATTCCGAGGCGACTTAATAAACCAAATATTATACCTTATATATTTATAAATAATCAACAAATTCAAATAGTCAAATCTGCTAAGCAAAAAATATTCCCAGAATTTTTAATGACACTCTTACGTGGTCGAACCACATTAACTATGCTTGTAGAATTATGATTAGAACTCTTTGGCGGACCCAGCACTGTACACCGTTAATAATAAGAATGATACTTGCCAAAACTAATCTAATGCCCGTTTTACTGTGTGGTTGTGAGCTATTTCCTAAATATGATACAATTAGTAAAGCGAAATTGGACGTTGCGTTTAACAACATAGCCTGATACATGTATGGACTTAATAGGCGTTCTAGTGTATCTTTGTTTTCATCTCGACTTTATGGTCTTTCTTTAAATAATCTGCTGAACCTGAGAGTTTTAGTTTTTTATTTAAGATAATAAATACCCACAAACCTAAGCATCTATACCAGAGTTGCAGAACTTGGTCTTTTCCGACCAAATTTGGTCGGATATTTTTTGTTTGGTCGGATGGTAGGCCAAACCTCATTTTGGTCGGTTTGAGAAAATGTACTATATTCATTTTAGCAAACTTAAAACAATGGTCGCAAAGCAGACAAATGCAAATCTAATATAATTTTTAAAAACACAAGATTTTTTTATTGTTGATGAAACTATGAATTGAAATATTATGCGTTAGTAGCAAGTTACTCTGACGGTGCATAAAGTTGGGAGACTTCCAAAACGTCAGTAGCGGAGCAGAGCTTTTTTAAACATTCTACAATGCAATAAGCAATAACTACACCATGTATGCATTGTTAAACTCTTCGATACATTTTTTACGTTGTCTGCAAATTATAAGGATCTTGGAGCTTAAAGCTAAAATCACACTATCGGCGCACAAAGCACAATCTGCGAAGATTTTTATCGTTATTCATCGGCACATATTTCTTTAAATTGCATAATTAATTTTTGAATGGTCACATTATCGTCGCACATTGTGACGATTTTTCGCGGCGCATTTTGTCTAAAACAAAATTGTGACAATAATCGGTACAATATGGTCACACTGTCGTGCTTGATTAGTTATTTTTAATCATACATATGTTTTTGTTTATTTTTTTACTATCAGAAATAATTTTAATATTTTCTAATGGACTACGTATAAAAAAAGAAAATTGCTGTGCCCGTTTGTATTATTCCTTCAATAATAAAGGAGAAGAAAAATTAAAAAATAAAAGAACACCAAACAAACGAAGTATTTGGGTAAGAGAATGGTTGAAAAAAAGAAGAACACATGGTGCATATGAAAGTACTTTTCAAAAATTATGTTCGAATGAATGAACAAAATTTTAATGAATTGATTGAACTTACCACACCATATATAAAAAAAAATACACCACTTTCCGAAAAGCTATTCCAGTACGTCAGCGTTTAGCTTGCACCATTCGCTATTTTGCCACTGGTGACAGCTACAAAAGCCTTTCAGTTTTTTTTTCGCATTGCTCCAAATACAATTTCAATTTTTATTCCAGAAGTTTGTGATGCAATATATGCAGTACTTAAAAGTAATTACCTAAAGGTTAGTATTTTTACCTTTTCAGTACATGCCAAATGTAATATTTATCTTTTTGAAACATTTTTTTAGATGCCGTCAACACAACAACAGTGGGCCGAAGTAGCTTTAAAGTTTAATGATTTTTGGAACTTTCCTCACTGCATTGGAGCAGTTGATGGAAAACATGTCAATATGATCGCACCACCAAAATCAGGTAGCACCTTTTATAATTACAAAGGTTTTCACAGCATAGTGCTAATGGCTGTTGTTGATGCTGAATACAAATATTTATATATTGACGTCGGTTGTAATGGACGAATTTCAGACGGCGGAGTTTTCAGCAAATGCTCATTGCAACAAGCTTTGGATAATAAGGAACTTAATTTGCCAACACCATGTCCTTTGCCAGGTCGAACAGTCAATTTACCATCACCCTTATTCTGCGTTTCGATTCGGATCGTAAATTTCGCAGTTTGGCAACTTCGATTTGTTTTTCGATTGTATGTATTCTACGTTACGATCGTAGCTACGTTTTTTCAAGTTGTTTATTTACTAACGAAAAGTATTTCGATTTTTGTTTCTGTAGTTAAAAAACTGTATAATTAAATAAAATGTGAGTATAAAATGCTATAAATTTAATATGTAATAAATTTTTTTTTTTTTGTAACTTTAAAGCTTTATTTAATTTATTGCAGGTCAAAAAACACAACACCTGAGCAGTATGAAAAGTTGGCGAGTTTAATGGCAACGAAGGATGATATTGCATCTGGATATCATAAGCGTCCCATGAGTTTATTTAATTATAGTTACCACAATATTTAGTTTTTATATATGTATTTATCACTATTTATTCATAACATTTTACTTTTTATAGTTTAACAATTACAATGTTTACAAAATTTTTTATGTTTCTATTTCATACGTTTCATAACAAAGCAGCTGGTTTAAGCATACTCTTCTCTTCTTCTTTTTGTTTCGATTAGGTTTTTTTTAGAATACCTATTTTCGATTAGAGCGTAACTGAATGCGGGAACGTAATCGAAACGCAGAATAAGGGTGCATATGTTTTGGTAGCAGACGATACATTTAGAATGCAAACTCACTTACTTAAACCGTATCCTGGCCGCAGTTTATCAGCAGGTCAACGTGTTTTCAATTACAGACTATCAAGAGCAAGGCGAATAGTTGAGAATGTATTTGGGATAATGGCGAAACGTTTCGAAGTCTTCCCACGACCAATAAAGCTTGATGCAAATAAAACTTCGCGTGTGACATTAGCTTGTTGTGCCCTACTTAATTTTCTAGTGACGAAAAATTCCAAATATACATCAACATTGGCTGATCGATTTGATGAACATGGTAATCTGGTTGCTGGAGCACGTGCAATTGATTCTTGTTTACTCCTGAAAATGCTATACAAGAAACTCAAAGTTCATATAAATGCAGTGAAGCAAAGGTCAATCGTCAGGAGTACGAAAACTATTTCGTGTCGCCAACTGGTGAATTATCTTGGCAGTATAAATTAATTTAACACACATATACACCAAAAACTAAATTTATTTTTTTCATACATATGTACATAAACTATTAAACAAAAATAAAGTTAATTACTTCATTTAAATAATAAAAAATAAAAAGTAATAATTTTTAAAATTTTAAAGTTTGATCCGTCTTTTTCTAACATTGCTTGGAGCTTGTTAGCAGCTTTTACATTTTTTTGCGCAAGTTCGCGCAATTGCAATGCTAAATACATGCCTATCCCATGCCATTTGTCAACATCGGCGTCTAAAAACTTAAGTGCGAGCTGCATTATAACATCTGCACTAGAACAAGCTTTTTTAACTGAGGATGATGTGGTTGAATTTCTTCTAAAGCAAAAATCCTCGTCTAAATTCATTTTCCAAATTGTTTAAAAAACTTGTGCACTTTTTCCAAAAACAAACGTACACTTTTGACGTTGATGTTTTCATTTATTTTGTTGTTTGCTTGTCGGCGCTGATTGTCCACTTTGATCGGCGCACAATTGGCCGATAAAAATCGGCGCATTTTCGACATTTTTATTGCTAAACTTTGTGCTAAAGAGTGTTCACACTATCTGTACATCAGAGTTGCTTTTTATTGTCTAAACTTAGTACGATTTCGGCGCACATTGCCGTTTATTTAAAAATTACGTGCGTTCACATTATCGGCACATGAATAGCAACGAAAATTGGTACATTTCGACGATAGTGTGATCTTAGCTTAAGTCTTATAAAGTTAAATAACAATTTTGAAATATTTTACAAACTTAAGTTAAATATATTCTGGGAATTTTAGTTCTCATGTTTAGTTTAAATTGGTCTGTCGTGCTCGTTGAGAACCGAAGTATTTTTTATCTCCGCATACGATTCTTTCTTTTAACATAGAATTGGTAATAATATCATTTGACAAGCGAATTTAGATGCTCAAATAAAGTAATTAATAACTAAAATTACTTAATATAAAAGTGAACAATAGAATTGCTAAATAAAAATGAAGAAAAAAATAAAAGAAAAAGAAAAAATATATGTATGTACGCACATACATAGGTACTTACATATAATCTGTGCAAATAATTATTTATTCTTTTTTTCTAATTTGGGTGTTACAACAACATAATACATGATAAGAAGAGCACAGTCAACAAAAAAATAAAACTGTGATAAACAAAAACCACTCTCTGTATGAGTAATAACAATGAAAATGAAATAAGATTCAATTTTAAATGTAAATAGGTGTATTCCTAACCATCAATTCGGCTTTAGCAGAGAACATAGCACAATTGAACGAACCCATCGTATAGTAAACGCCATAAGAAAAGCCTTTGAAGAAAAAATTATTGTTCCGCCCTCTTCATCGATGTTTCTCAAGCTTTTGATAAAGTCGGACATGAAGGCATATTACTTAAATAGAAGCTAAACTTACCAGTAAACACACAAGCTGTTAAAAAGCTACTTAGTCGGTCGAAAGTTTATTATTAAAGAAGGTGCTTTTTTAAGTTCTCCTCAGCCAATTGACGCTGGAGCCCCCCAGGAAAGCATCATGGGCCCACTGTTATACTTAATATAGTATACCTCAGACATGCCAACAAACAACCACGCCCTAACTTCAACATTTGTTGATGATACAACTATTTTAAGTACACGAAAACTGCCATGAAGCATCTCGTTATTTGCAGGATCATATATTTAAACTGGAAAATTGGTTAAAAATTATTATGTGCAAAAAATTATTTATTCTTTTTTTTCTAATTTGGGTGCTACAACAACATAATACATAATAAGAAGAGCACAGTGAACAAAAACAAAAATAAAACAAAAACAACTCTCTGTATGAGTAATAACAATAAAAATGAAATAAGAATCATGCTAACGAAAGCAATGTAGAAATAAACATAACAACAGAAAACAACCTAACGGCAAAACCAACGCCTGTAAGTGTTACCACTGATGCAAAGACAATCTTAGTTAGAAATACAGACGCAAGCGAAAACATACAAGTAAAAAGTTGTCAAAAACCAAAAGTACAAGTTGGTACGGACAGGTGTATAACAGTGCTTAAACCGGGTCGCAGCCCTATCTTTTCAGCTGTTGCTTCGGCCTCGAAAGTTCCATCTTTTGCACCTAATGTCATAAAATTGCCGAAGCCACCCCCGATATATCTTAAGGAACAAAACTTAAGTCAGCTAATAAAAAGTTTAATCTCGGTGATAGGTGAAAATTCGTTTTACGTAGCTGCAATCAGGCGCGGTAACAATGGGTGATCCATTTCGAGATTCCCTATTTTTTAAAGAAATAAACACAGAAAATTCAAATTTAATGGGGAATGTTTATTATCATTTGAAAGAACATTCTTTGACATTTATTTTTTGAAGATTATGTCTATTAAATGTTGACCGTTGCTACGTCGCAGATGGTCCATCCGTTGAGTCCAATTTTCAATGACTCGTTCGAGCATTTCGACTGGTAACTGGCGAATGACACGCGTGATGTTTTCCTCCAATGCCTGAATCGAAGCGGGTTTGTCCGCATAAACTTTAGACTTTACATATCCCCACTGGAAACAGTCTAACGGTATGATATCACACGATCTTGTTGGCCAATCGACCGGCCCAAAACGTGAAATTATGTTCTCACCGAAGTGTTCTCTCAATAAATCCATTGATTGATGCGATGTGTGAGAAGTGGCGCCGTCTTTCTGAAACCAAATGTCGCCTAGATCACGAGCTTCAATTACAGGCATCAAATAGTCGGTTATCATGGCACGATAACGGTCGCCATTGACGGTTACGTTCGCACCGGCATCATTTTTAAAGAAATATGGACCGATGATTCCACCGGCCCACAAACCACACCAAACCGTTGTTTTTTCTGGATGAAGTGGCAGTTCTTGAATCTCTTCAGGTTGCTCTTTGTCCCAAATGCGGAAATTTTTTTTGTTTACATACCCATTGAGCCAGAAATGGGCCTCATCGCTGAACAAAATTTGCCTCGAAAACGTCGGATCTTCTTGGAACTTTTTAAGAGCCCATAGAGCGAAGCGATGTCGCTTGGAAATGTCGAGCGGCTTCAGTTATAAAATGCCAAACAAAAATAACATGACAGCAATACACGACTCACACGTGATCTGTCAAAAAAAGGCTATTGAAAAATGTTTCTCTACTTGAATCACCCTATATAAACGAGATAAAAAATACAGGTTAATCATGAGAATGATTTTCGTAAAATAATTAATAAGTTTGAAGCAATTAAAAAAAGCTTCTATACATACCACCTGAAAACAGTAAAGGTCTTCAGGTTGTGGTTAAATGCATTGACTCATGCGTGGACCCAGACGAAATAAAAACATATTTAGAAAAAAATGGCGTCAAAATAAAAAATATAACAATTATTAAAAATTGGGAAAAAATTCCCAACCACTAGTTCACTCGGCTAGAAAAAACCATGGAAACATTAGTGCAAACGGTTAACAATTTTACTAACACAATGGGTAATATGATGCAAAAAATGTTAAGAATGCAATCGATGTTATTGCAAACTGTACTAAACAAGCAATTAAAAAAAGCTTCTATACATACCACCTGAAAACAGTAAAGGTCTTCAGGTTGTGGTTAAATGCATTGACTCATGCGTGAACCCAGACGAAATAAAAACATATTTAGAAAAAAATGGCGTCAAAATAAAAAATATAACAATTATTAAAAATTGGGAAAAAATTCCCAACCACTAGTTCACTCGGCTAGAAAAAACCATGGAAACATTAGTGCAAACGGTTAACAATTTTACTAACACAATGGGTAATATGATGCAAAAAATGTTAAGAATGCAATCGATGTTATTGCAAACTGTACTAAACAAGCCATGCAATGTTTAAAAATTTGCTTTTTGAATGCAAACGGCATTCGCACAGTGGCTGAAAATTTTATTTCATTCGCCAAAAATCCAATTTTTGTGTGTCACCGATTTCCTAAGTTATAATTTTATTTAATAGTTAACATATTAAAACTAAGGTAGCCAAAAAATTAGGTCAAAATATTGGCAATTGTGGTCGTGCCATGTTGTTAAACACCATTTTTTTTAAGTTCAGAAAAAAGTGATTTTTTTTATATTTAATCCGAAAGAAATTATCATTGCTCAAAAACTATCATCGATAATGACCTGAAGGTTGGTAGTCTTGTCATCTTTAAAAAGTAATATGTGCTACTATTGTGTTATTTATATTTTAGATGTTAAGACATATTTTCTAAACTACTATAATTTTGTCAAATTTCAACTTGAGTAGAATAGAACTTTTGCGGATCAAAAGGGATTAAGAAGGTAAAACCACGAAGAAAAATGTGAAAGTGTTTTCTTTAACCCTGTATATGCTCTTGTACCCGTTTGGACCCGTCTGTTTAACACTTTTTTAATTTTAATGAAATTACTACAAAATAATTTTTTTTTTTTAATTTTTTTTGTTCCGCAAAAATGTTTGCAGAAGTAACAGAAATCATGTGCTATTGCCTTCAAAAAAATTTATGATATAGGGAATATTGATCGTGATCGAACAGAATTCAGGTAGTACATATACAAATTTTTATTATTGTTACACAATCAGAAAAACCTATAGCTGCCCTTATTCATCCTTATCCGTTACACTATGTTCATACTAGCGTTATAGTAAAATAAAGAGCTCAAACACGCGTTTTCGCTAAACAGGTGTATTGTGAATCCCACCTTAGAAGGGATTTTAAAATTTTTTGGTCTTTTTATTTTATCTGTTTTTATGACTCTAAAAATATTCTATGACCCTATGACTATGCAATGCGTTGTTTAATTTGTGTCAGGTATTTTGTAGTAATAAATAATAGGATTTTAAGTTTGTTAATCCTTTTTATTCTACCTGTATTTGGTATGAAAAAAAGTATAAAAAGGTTTAAAAGCAAGTGACATTCGGATGCAAACTCAGTGGATATAATATATCTGAGCAATAACAACGTTTTTCATAAAAAGGTGGAGACCTTCAGATATAAAGGATTGGCTGGAGAGTATTTTAGAAACAAATTCGAAGAAAAGGAAACTTTAATTCCTATAGCACTGAAATACAATTGGACTTAGAAAATAAATTATCTGTTTTCATCAAAAATTTACAACAGGGATACAGGAAAGTTGATAACAGCTTTATAAGATCTTTCCAAACTGGTTAGGGAATGAACTGTCTGACCAGAACGCTTCAGAAGCTACAAATCAAAACACTAGTGGGAGACCACAAAAATCGCTAGACAACTGTAGCAATAGATCTAAGAGGCGGAATCTTAAGGATATCAATAAAGAATTCGGATATGAAAATATTCAAGATACTTTCCTACATTATGATCACAGAAACAATTGACAAAAGTGGATATCATTGAAAAAATTGTTAAAGCAAGTCCATTGAGAACAAAACGGATTCTTAAAAGTATACCAACTCCGAGCGATGCAAAACAATCCACAAATGAGGAGGCATTAGCATTATTTCTGGATTTGAAATTAACAAAACAGCAATATATTTAGCTCAGATTACGTGCGATTGTAAAAGGCTCAAATCTGTATCCAGCATATCATCACATAACAGCTGCTAAAATGGACTGTTTGCCATTAAAGGACACTATTACAACCACACCAATTTCGGCAGAGGTACAACTACAATCTCTACTTGATCACAAAGCCGAACGCTTGCTACAATCAATAAAAGGAAATGAGTTAAAGAAATATGGAAACACAGAGTTAATTCTTTTTTGTAAATGGGGATTGATGGTGTTACGGAACGCCCTGTAATGTTTCATAATACAGTCATCACTGTTCCATTACTTGTGCCATCCTTTGCATTCTTTTTCTTTTTGTGTTTGGCATACTTTTGGTGTGAGTTAAAAATAATAAATGTTTAATATTGGTATATGTAAAGGTCGAAGATGAAAGAGGTGCAAAATTGGGGTGAGTAAATTTATATTTCTTGTCTTTATTTGTGAAAGTAACCGTCTTTTTTTTATAGAAATAAACTAAATATTTTAAACAGTATTTTGTTCAACGCAAACCTATTTTAATTCTGTCAGCAACATTGCTTTATTTCGCAGTTTAATTTTGTGTATGTTTTTGTCTTTTCGTACAAAATAACTGCGTGTTTGCCGCCGTGGAAAATTACTACAATATTAAAATTTTAAAATAGTTGTTGCACTCAACCATTATGATGGAGCATTCTCCACGCCGGAGTCCTCGTCTACAAGGAAGCGATAATACAGATGCATCTAACATACCAGCCCAGACACAGCCAGTGTCTATCCAAGTTACAATGGAATCTGACGCCGTCGCCACCACTACACCATCAGCCTCAACTAGTAAGTCAGCTGCCGTTAGTAATAAGCCTTCTACGCCAACCGCAACAAATGCCGGAAACGTGTTGGAGATGCAAAAGCAAATTGCCTTATTAAAACGACAGCTTTCAGACACCCAGACAAAACTCGTCAATAGGAATCGCCTATGCCAACAGCTCGAGCCAGCTATTCGTAACACGGAATCTGTAAGTTATCATAACCTCACAAAATATGTTCCCTCTCAAGAAACAGATACTGCCGCCAACGCACTCTTGCCGCCAGCTACATCAACAGCATATTCTACCGCCAACATATATATACCTTCAACTGCATCCATAGGGAGCCGTTATACAAATACAGACGTACATATTACACATGTCACCACAATGACAACGGCCGCGATGTCGTCGTTGCAAATTAAATATAGCTCTGCCAGCAGCAACGCCATGCCATCGACGCAAGCAGCACCTGCAGTCGATAATTTAAATATGTATTTGTCACCAAATATTTCTGCTGGGCCGCCATTTTACCAATCATTTTCTACACAGCCACAGCCAACAATAAATAATTTTCATAACCCGGGTTTGCTACCAAATAAGTCGGGTGCTATGATGTATCCACCTAAGCTTCAAGATTTGACAGAATTTAGTGGAGCAGCAGAAGATTGGCCAACATTTTATACAGCCTATCTTCAATCAAACACGACATATAATTATTCAAATTTTGAAAATAATCAGCGCCTACAGAAAAGCCTCAAAGGTGATGCTCGTGATTTAGTTAAGTCGTTGTTAATTCACCTAAACAACGTAGGTGCTATCATCGAACAGCTTCGTACTAGATTTGGTAGACCAGAACAGCTGATTCAAAGCCAGTTGCGTCAAATGAGAGATATTCCACATATTTCGGAAAATAATTTTTCAAAATGAATACCCTTTGCTACAAGGGTAAGAAATTTGAAGGTTTTGCTTCAGTCCTTGCAAGGTCACCAACATATTGTGAACCGACGTTGTTAGATGAATTCATTTTACAGCTGCCAATGAGCAAAAGATTTGATTGGGCCAAAGCTGCCGCTACTATTAGACCATATCCTTCTTAATTTTAGTGATTTTATGGATGAGATGGCCAACTTAATTTGTTCAATACAGGATGCGGACAACAAGGAACCAAAACGTCGCGTCCTACTTCACACTACGGAAAGGCAGCCACAATATCCTTTATGAAAAGGTTAACATAAACTTTATGATTGTCGCAGTTTCCTGGACTCAACTGTTAATAAACGTTGGTCAGACATTAAGAAGATTCGTGCCTGCTTTTCATGCCTTAATTTTTTTTTTGTAAAATGTGTTTACAAAATGGTTGTCAACGAAAACTCCACAAATTGCTTCATGAAGTCGCCAACGTTGCAGTTCCACCTGCCATCCCAAATGAAGTGAGTGAGCCACAACAAAGTGTACTGAGCTGTTCTTCTGCCAACAACAACAACAATAAATTATTGTTTCGTATTTTACCTGTCACTTTGTATGGTTTGTTTGGATATTTATGCCCTTTTCAACGATGGATCGTCAATTACAATGTTGGATAAGGACATTGCTGAAAAGCTTGGAGTACGTGGGCAGAATGGTAACTTAAATATACAGTGGTTTGGCGGTCGATCAGCTCAGGAGTCAGTTTTTTCGTTTAACATTAAAGTAAGTGGTGTAGGTAAATCTAAGTGCCATTATATGCGTAATGTTTATGACGTTTCAAATTTAAATCTGCCTATGCAAAGTTTAACAAATCAAGATTTGCAAAATAGTTTTCAAACGTCGTCATATTTTCCCGTTAAACCGTACACCAACGTAATATCCCAGCTGTTAATTGGATTGGGTCACGCGTATTTAGGGTTGCCAACTAATACTCAAATAAATTTGTCTTCGGGCCTATTTTCCTGCAATACCGAATTGGGTTGGTTAGTCTTCGGCCCCTGTCGTACTTTGTCAGCAAATCATCCCTCATGTCTTATGGCAAACATAGAAAATCACAGCAGTCTTCATCAGCTTGTTAAGCATTTTTTCAACGTAGAAAGTATTGGTGTAAGATCGACCCCTCCCATTGAGTGTGATGATGATGTAAGAGCAAATCGAATTCTGCTAGAAACAACAAAACGAATTGGGGACCGATTGCAAACCGGCCTCTTATGGAAACATAATAACGTAAAGCTGCCAAACAGTTATCCAATGGCCCTTAGACGCTTGGAGGGAATTGAGAAAAAAATGAAGCAAAATGAAACCTTTGCTGCTGCATACAAAGAGGTAATAAAGGGGTATGTAGATAAAGGCTATGTTCGTAAACTTCGCCTTTGTCGACAGCTTTGAAAGCGTGGAGGAGGCAGTAAATGTTTCCAAATAGGTACGTGATATTCGCAAAAAAGGTGGGTTTGACTTACGAGGTTTCATTTCAAACTCGAATGAAGTAACCCTGGCATTGGGCGGTAGGACAATTTCAAAAACAATGCTAGCAGATGATGATACAGAAAAAGTGTTGGGGTTATATTTGGACTCCTCTTCTGATAATTTTAAATTTCATTTAAAGTTTCATAAGGTTGATTCATCTGTCATGTCTGGCCACAGAAAACCTACGAAAAGAGAATTACTCAGTGTCATCATGTCAACATTTGATCCTCTTGGGCTTTTAAGTTATTTTATTGTTGGTGGAAAATTAATTTTACGCGAGGTGTGGAGACGTGATTGTGGATGGGATGAAGCTATCCCGGAAGACGTTAATAAATCGTGGGAAAAGTGGCGCAAACAAATGAATAAAATTAAAAATGTTTGTGTGCCTAGATGTTATTTTTCAACAGGGTTGCCAGATCGTTTTAGTCTTCACATTATTGTTGACGCTAGTGAGGACGCCTTTGCTGCTGTGGCATACTAGAGGTGGATTGCTGCTGATGGTAAAATATGTACTAGTTTTGTGACATCTTAAACCAAATGTGCACCTTTAAAAAGAGTTACAATTCCACGCCTAGAGCTGCAGGTACTTGGTACCCGATTAATGCAAACAATTTTAGATGGTCCCAAATTTACGCCTGAAAAATGTGTCTTGTGGAGTGATTCCAAAACAGTTTTAAAGTGGATTGCTAGTAGACATCGTCGATACAAGCCATATGTAGCACATCGTATTGCTGAAATTTTGGCGTCCACCGAAATTGATAACTGGAAGTGGGGTTCAACCCATGATAACGTAGCTGACGACACAACGAGGGCGTTTAACAACGTTGACTTTTGCTCCTCTACACGTTGGCTTACTAGGCCGGAGTTTCTTTTGCGTAACGAAGATGAATGGGTAAACAATTATACAGCTGATGTTTCAAATCATGAAGACGAGGAAGAGCTTCGCCCTAAAATCTCTTTATTAGTTGTAGGTAATACTTTTATAAATTTCAATCGTTTTTCATCTTTCTCTAGAATAAAGAGAACAACCGCGTGGGTTTTACGTTTTATAAATCGATGTCGTAAAAAGAGCGATGTACAATATTATGGTTTAACAGCTGGTGTACTTGAGACAACAGAGCAATTGCTATGTTTACAGTCGCAGAAAGAACGTTTTTCAACTGAAGTCCAGTGCATTAGAATTAATCAACCCTTTCCCAAAAACAGTAATTTAGTGCAGTTAACGCCTTATATTGACGAAAATGGTTTGCTGCGTGTGTATGGTAGAATTGATGCAGCCAGCTTTTTGCCTTATAGTTCAAGACGACCAGTGATATTACCATATGATCATGCCTATACAACTCTCGTAGTTCATCACTACCACTGCCAAATGAAACATCAAAATCACGAGGCTATAATATATAAAAAGTACTGGATTCCTCAAATAAGACGTCTACTTTGGAAAGTTATTTCAAATTGCATGTTGTATAGGTACAGTAGGGCGACTCCTCGTATACCAATTATGGGTCCACTTCCTATTGATCGACTCGAGCCAAACGTCAGACCATTTAAATGCACAAGTCTGAACTATTTTGGCCCTTTGACTGTATCTATTGGCAGGCGTTCTGAAAAAAGATGGGTGGCACTCTTTACTTGCCTTACAATAAGCAATACATTTGGAAGTAGCCCATGATCTGTCAACCAACTCCTGCATTATTGCTATGAGGAATTTTATGAATCGCAGGAGTGTTCCAGTACGATTGCGTTCCGACAAAGGGAAAAACTTCGTTGGTGCTAATGAAGATGCCAAACATTTTACAGCCGAACGAATTCAAAGTGAGCTGTCTGGGAAAGGTGTTGAGTGGGTTTTTAATTGCCCAATAAATCCGTCCGAGGGTGGAATATGGGAAAGAATGGTCCAGTGCGTTAAAAAAAGTACTCAGAAAAAGACGTTAAAAGACGTTTCGCCTAAAGAACATGTTCTGCAGTCCCTTTTAATAGAAGCGGAAAACATTGTCAATTCACGCCCATTAACGCACATGCCAATAAGCCCAGACGAAGAAGAACCCCTCACACCAAATCATTTCCTTGTTGGTTATAGAAATATAGAAACCCCACCAGCTGATGAGGCAGATAGTAAGCTCTGTAGTCTTAGAAAACAGTGGCGTGTTGCAAGGAGTCTTCGTGATAGATTTTAGAAACGCTGGGTACTCGAGTATTTGCCAACATTAACGAGAAGAGTTAAATGGTGTAAAAGAATAATCCCATTAAATGATGGTGACATGATATTTATATGTGATCCAAATCTTCCCAGGAATCAATGGCGACGTATTATAGTAATTCGTGTGTTTGCTGGTGCTGATGGTGTGGTGCGTCGATTTGATGTAAAAACTGCGACCGGCGTTATACAAATAGCTGTATCCGTTCTAGACTTAAATGTTGGTGAAGCGGTTCGATCCACGGGGACGGGGGTGTTACGGAACGCCCTGTAATGTTTGATAATAGTGTCATCACTGTTCCATTACTTGTGCCATCATTGTTTCAAATCATGCGTTTGCATTCCTTTTTTTTTCTTGTGTTTGACATACATTTGATGTGAGTTAAAAAGAATAACGGCCTAAGTTATAAAAAATAAAGCATGTTAATAAAGGGTTAATGAAACGGATTTTCGTACAAAATCCGTTTCTTAAGCCCTTAATTGTCCTGTTTTATTTTTTATAACTTAGGCGGTAAATGTTTAATGTTGGTTTAAAGACCGAAGAAGAAAGAGGTGCAAAACTGCGGTGAGTAAATTTATATTTCTTGTCTTTATTTGTGAAAGTAACCGTTTCTTTTTTAATAGAAATAAACTAAATATTTTAAGCAGTATTTCGTTCAACGCAAACCTCTTTTATTTCTGTCAGCAACAGTTGGTTCTTGCGGACAAAAACAATACAAACAAGTAGTATGTGAAAATATTTCGGACTCAGATATGTTCATGGTATCATTTGTACCATTGCGATTAAAAAAGATTTTGAAAGTTTCAGAGCCTTCGACTAGTACAACGCAAACAAAGGATATTTGAAAAAGTGAGACACCATCTTCTACGAAATACTGCAGGCATATCAAATTTGAATTCAAAAAAGAAACTCATGATGCCATTAACAAAGAAGTTAGTGATATCAAGGCCCAAATTGCAACACTACAGCCATTATAATTAGATTTAGATGGGCAGCAAATTGAAGTTAGCTATCAATTAGTGCTAACTAGGCTTGTGTCGTTCATGAATGAAATATTTCTGTATTTTCTTTCAATTTCTTTCATCATTCGGTTTCATCTTTTTTCTTTCATATTTCTTTCATTCTCTGTTTTATGTCAAATACGTTCATTCGTCAACCTGCCAGTTGTTTTGACAATGTTGCATATTATGCTGTTAGTTAGGTCTTTTACCATTTATCATATATATTTTTTGTAGATGGGCCGGTTGTTTTTTCTTAATCAAACGACTAATTTTGGTCGAAAGATTTCATAATTTGTTGTAGCAGTAATTTGAGTTGATGCAATATATCAGAATCAATGAAAAAGCAGATTTTTATATATTTGTTAGTTAGAGTCTTCTGCGTTTAAGGTAACGATATGTACATACTAAATGCATGCATAATTTATATTTCTAAAGCAACTCTTTAAATTAAAAAGAAAATCTAGGTACATATAATCAACTTATAATAAAAAATCGTTTTTTGTTTTTAAAATAACAATTTAAACATTCATTTAAAGAAATATACATGTCATTCTGAAAGCTGTGTGTCTTTAAGAAAGGTGAAAGAAATGAATGAATTAATTCACTAAACCTTTCTGAAAGAGAATGAAAGATTCACATATATGAAAGATTTTGCCCAATACTAGTGCTAACAATGATAGATGGAAAAGTAGGCCAGGCTTTGACTAACACGAATGCTTCATCCAGCTGCTTCATATGACATGCAACATCAAGCCAATTAAACCAAGTCCCGACAAAATCATTAGATAATACTGATGCATATGAATTTGGATTATCACCACTACATGCAAGAATACTACTTGGAACACATACTAAAAATCAGTTATGATTTGGATTTCGGATCATCAGGATCAATAAGAAACAACGAAACCAACAAGGAGTTAAGTAGTTTAAAAAGGAAACATGTTCAAGATGAATATCGCAGATTTGGGTTGATTATAGATCATCAAAGATAAGGGTCAGGCAATACAAATGATGGCAATACCGTAAGAAGTTTCTTTTCAGATCCAGAAACAGCATCTGAAATAACAGGTATTGATTTTAACCTCATTTTTAGATTTAAAATAATCCTAGAAGTACTTGCGTGCAATGAGCAAATTGACTCTAGAAAACTTGGAGATTTTGATAAGGAAACTGCAAAAATATATACAACCAAGTACCCAAGTCTGGCCGTAGCGGGCCAGAAAATTCATTACATTCTGCTGGTGTCTAATAATTGTACATTTTTCTGTACATACAATATACCTCATTGCTATCCAACGGAAAGCTAAGGTAAAATGTTACTATAAATGTTATTATAAATTTTTATGTTAAATCGAGTGTGTATTCCAAGTCAAATTACAATCCAAAAAGCCCCAATACTTTAATAGTCCCATTCCCTTCATATTTTTCAGGAATATTCCCCATAATAAAATAATTAATACATAAAAATCTACAATAAGCACTATCCAGTTATAAGATACAAAGAATGTTGACGAAGGCCGTTGCGGGCCAGAAAATGCGTTACATTCTTCTGGTATCTAATGGTTGTATAAATTTTCTGTACAATTTACTTCATTATTCAAAGGATAGCTAGGGTAAGCCTCGCATTGGGAATATACAGACAAACAAAATTGTGATAGTGCATGGAGAATATTCCTGGAAAATATGGAGGGTACTGGACTATTAAAGTGTGGGGCTTTTTGGATTGTAATTTAACTTGGAATACACATTCGATTTAATATAAGAATTTATAAAATTTAAAAATCTAAAAATTTAATAATATATAAGTTAACCTTCATAAGGTCTACCGGTCAAATCTGACCAATTTTGTAATACAAATTAATTTGTTTCTAGGAGTGAGTGGTTGATATTTTTGATATTTTATGACTTTTATTTAATTTAAAATGTTAACAACAACGTTATGTTTTCGGAAAGAAATATTGGCGAAAAAAATATTTATAAAATTTTTGGCACTTAAGGTCTTTGGGTCATATACGACCTTGAGAAAAATTCTCTATTTTTCGTAAGAGATTTCCGGTTGTCAATTATTTTTTCCACCTCCTGTGATATGCATAATTTTTAAGTATACAATAGTGAAGGTTAACACGTGCATTTGGTATTGATTGGGTCGAAGTTGGCGACACCAAAATGCTCGCATTTATTAGTTCGCTAGTTAGTTAGAGTATAGATCAAACAATGAGGATACGGAAAGTTTATGGGATTCTGTGAAAAACGGACTTATTTTTAGAGCAATCCTCCGTTGAAAAGATTCAAAAATCTTTCGATATTAATAAGATGTGACAACAAGGATATTCCCAGTGAACGCCGAATTTTAGAAAAGGTATGCGTATAGTTCTTGTTATGACAGTTGGTCTGGAATGCCACAATGTGACTGCAGAGAACTGTTTTATATCCTACTAAATGGGACAAAAATTGCTGGAGAAACAAATAAATTTCTTAGCAGCAATACGTAAAAATAAAATTCAATTGCCACTAGAGCTTTTGGCAACTAAAGGCAGAGATGTATTATTATAATCATTTTGTTTCATCAAGGATAATACCCTCTTTTCATATAAGTCTGTCAAACTTCTCAGCACTTTGCAGCTCAGAAATTAGTAATCATTAGGAATTAGTAATCAGCGGGAACTGGTTTTGCCAAACGTCAAAATTGTTTAGAAAATTTAGGATTTTAACTTGCCCTATATCAAGCAGCGAAAAACCAATAGCTAAGCATCAACCAAAACCTAGGAAAAAATATGCTTACCAGTCAAAAATACGTCCAAAATAAGTCGTTGCCAATTATGTCCCAAAGCCTATAACAAAACACCACTTGCGTGTTGCACTTGTAGAAAATGTGTATGCAAACAGCACTCTAAAACAATGACTTTGTTCGACCAATGCAATAATTAATAATCAAATTTATATAATTATATAACTTTATTCATTGTTTATTCATAATGCTAGAAATTAAATATTAACTTTAAAAACACACTTACTTGAAAAAACTGAGTTTTTATACAAAATTTTCTATTCGGGTCAAATTTGACCCGAAGATCGTAACCGTCAGTAAATTTCAAGAGCTTATGAAGGTTAACAAAAATAAGGTTTTCTAATCAGCCATGCCCTGGAAATCGAATTCGAGTGAAATTGAAATCGAACAAATTTTTAAAACGATTCTGTCTTAAAGGTTCATAAAACTATTCCGCTTTTTATACGTTATACTTTAAGTAACACTAGTATTTGATAGAATTTCTCGAAAAATCATGAAAAACTACGGTAATTTTTAAAAATATTGAACTGAAAATTTCCTTCGATATAAATTTTCGATTTCTAGAACATGGCCGTATATATATTATTGCATATGTGTAATGAATAAATCTAGTTTATAAGCGTTATTAAATGAATTTATATGTATCCTTTTGTTTCTTTTTTGGTTTTTTTTATTAATTACATATTACAATAAAATACATTAATAGCTTTATCCAATAAAAATTATTCTTTATATGGAAAATACATATGCATACATATCGTTAAATAAAATGCATAAGAAGATATCATCATTAAAAAAAATTTTTAGGAGAGATAAAGCACTTAATAAAAAGACAACTCTTGTGATTATAACGACGAAATTTTCTGGCTAATATCGTTAACAAATTATGAATTAATCCTACTATCCTGAAAACACAGTAATTGTTTTCACAAAAGTTTGCCCTTTATAAAGTTTCTCCTAAAAATTTTTTAAAAATGATGATAGCCCCTTTTTCATTTTATATGACGAAATATTTGTTTTTTTATTTTAAATTTAAAAAAAAATTTGGTCGGTTTCAAAGGATTGTGGTAGGCTTTGCAGACAATTTTGGTCGGATAAAAATTTTTTAAACGACAAACTTTGTATTTCAGATATAAGCAGGGGAAAAAGAATTTGATCGTTTGAATACAAAAGTTTAATTTCTGAGTGGCATTTCTACGTATTCTGAATATCTTTCTCGTATTCTATAACATATAGCCCTCAACTTTTAAGTAGAGCACGAAAGTTTAAGGAAAATATGTTTAAACTGTTTTCAGTGTAACAATTTGAAACATAATTACTTGAGATTATAATGCAAATGATAAAATTATTTAAATTTTGTTATTGTAAAATTTTAATTGCTTTTTGCTTTTTTACACAAAAATTGTAATTGGTTATTAAGTTGTTAATTAATTATTGATTTTTTCTTAACATATTCTCAGTTCCATACTGCAAACTAAGACTGAGTCTTGTGTATGGAGCAATTAAATTAAATAAATAAAAAAGATGTATTATATCTTACCGGTATAAATTGTTGGTTTGAAGAATCAATTGTAGATATAGAATTGCGACTGGTTCTTTTTTCTTTACTGTAATTCTCAAATCCACTATCTAAGCGATCTAATAAACCATTAGAGTATTTCCGCACAGTTAAATTATTTGCGACTGGTTTAACATTCAAAAAAATTGCGTCCTGTTTCTTTTTTCTCGTATAATTATTCCACATTCTAATTGAAATATTATAGTTCTTACTTTTTTGTTAAAACTTCAAAAATTTACCGCTTTATTTCGAGTCACACCGTTCAGCAACTGTTCATAATGAATGAATAAATTCAACATTAAACTGGACACAAAGAATATCCTTTAAACTCATGAATTATATACGATATTGTTCAAGGGTGTGAATTTATAAATTCATTTTATTTGTTCGATTATAAATTCATGAACCGAATTGTGAAGTAGGGGTTTTCTTTTATTTCAAAGAATTATTGCACCATTTTCATTAGGAAAACAAGCTGTATCGATTTCTTTAGAAATGTTTATGTATTGTATTTTCATAAACTTTTCTATAAATATGCCTACTTTTACATTTGTAGTTTGGTAATAGTTTTTTTAGAAAAAAATTTTTAATAACCTGATTATTGACGTACTGCACTTTGTCTACGAACGGGTTAATTTTATGGCAAACTTTTCGAAATGTAAAAAATACTATTGTATTACTTTTGTGATATTTATTTACATTAATTGGACTTGGCTTTGAAGCGACTAGATTCAAATTTGGGTAATAAAAAGTATTACCCGCTTAATCACCACACGCTTAAATCCGTTTCTCGATTATTTGCCTTGAATCTTAAATCCCCGTTTTTCCATTTTTCCAACAAAAATCCACGTACATTCGTTTAATTGCCTCAGTACCATTTGACATTAACACAGAAAGTAATGCAACCATATTTACATGTCAATAATAAGCAGGGAAATCGGATAAGTATATGATTTAAAAAAACGTGTTTTATGCGCATTAATTATACACTAAAGACGTTTCAAAATTATGCCCTTAAGCTATAAAATATGTCTTATTTGAAGGCAAAATATGCAACAATTTTATATTTGCATTAAAAAGAAACAAGTCAAAAATTATGGTCGGGGCTTTACCGACTTTGATTTTTGACAATACAGTACATATTTGCAGACGAGTTTTCGAAATTGTACCCTATTTGCACCCGATGGGCATTAATGGGTTCACCAAAATAAAGCTATGTTATAAATAAGATGTTTTGTCTTAAATAGATTAAAGGGAATTAAAAGGATAAAATAGCTTAAATATATTCGGGATTAAATTTCGAATGGAAGCTGTTTGTTTAAATGCGAATCGGTTCAAAACCATTTAACTTTCAGTAAAATATTTTGGTCCAAATTTAATCTTAATACGAAAATAATTAAATGGTTTATGGAAATAAGTTTGCATGGGGAATATGTGATATTATAGACCGATTCTTACAATTTACATATGTAGGCTTCGCTCTTATCACAATTGAAACGTATTTACAAAATTGCAATTTTTACTCTGCACACAGGGTTAACATCTACGATAGGCGAATTCAGGGCGTCGCGTTTGATCTTTTATTCTCTTTTATTTCGTATGTGTGCACACACATTGTAGAGACTTACAGTACGTTTACATTTGACAGTATTGGCAAGACAGTAAGCAAATACATATTAGTTGCCAAAAACACTACTTGCTGTCTTCGTGACGTAGGCGTCCAGACAGTAGTTAAGACAGTTCACTTTTAAAAAAATGTCTAACGTGAATGTCGCAGTACATGTTCTAGCTAAACGTGTTTTATATGAACTTAACAAATTAAAAATAGCATTTAACAACTATTTTTTGTGAACATAGATAACCCTTACGCTGCATTTACACACGAAAGTACTTTCATGAAAATTCTGTATACGTATTATCACCACAAAGTTCACAAAAAAATAATAAAATTTCATGAAAGTGAACTTTCATTTTCAAAATGTCGCCAAAGGGCAAACTTCTACCAAAAATGTCCCTTCTTCTTCTTTTATTGTTTTGTTCATTTCAAGCTTAAGAGTTGCCGAGCCAATTATTCACGCCGAACTTCAGGCATTCGTTCAAAATAATATTTATTTTTATTAGTTTTAATGATATTTATAAATTTTAATTAGAATCATTGTGTTCTGAATATTTAGTTGAAAAAATTCTTTATATATACGAAAAAAAATTTTTTCAACTCGTAACACTGCTTAGTTATTGTCATTTACTTTCATGAAATTGCTTTCTTGAAATTTTCATTGAAAGCTAGCTGAAAGTTGGCCTGAAAGTAGAAAAATGTCAACGTGTTAGTGAAAAAGTGTGAGTGTATTGCGACTTTTAAGAAACTACTTTCATGTGTAAATGCTCAGTTAAGTAAAACATACAAAACCAAAGCATAATTTATTAATTTTCTTTTGCGAATAAAACTTTTAATTACTGTCAGCAAATGTCAAATCACTGTCCATTTTACTGTCTGCAAAATTTACAAGACAGTAAGTAGACAAGACAGTTGGAAAAGTGTACATGGATTAGTGAAAAAGTTTGCATGTATTGCAACTGTGTTGCCAGTACTGGCAAATGTAAACACCGTGTTAAACAATATTAACACCAACACATGTTATATGTTACACACAGTGCATACAATCGCAAAATGTAATAGTATAGTATAACCAGCCAGATGGATGGACGGACATAAAACGATCTCTTTAAAAGTGTTTCTATTTATTTTTTTTTATTTATTTTATTTGGTCTATAGATTATAAATCCTTACAGACTAAAGAATGTAATACAGGTGTGAATACAATTAACTATTTAAATACAAAATTAGTTTCCTTTTTAAAATATCATTGCTTTCAGAAAAATCTATAATATGATACAATTTATTAAAATTTTCACAAATGCGACGAAAGGCGTCATTATTAGCATAAACGGATCTGTAGTAGTTAAGACTGATGAGCTGAAAGTTACGAGTTGGCCTATTTGGAACCCTAAAGTTAATTTTACTAAGCAGGAACGTAGAATCAATTTCACCATGAATTAATCCAAGTAGAAAAATTATACTCAGCATAACACGGCGGCTTTTTAAAGTTGGCAGCTTAATAAGAGCAAGTCTATTTACATACGATGGCAGAACATACGAATTCCAACCAAGGCCACGTAAACAAAAAATCAAAAATTGCTTTTGTACCGATTCAATACTATTTATATGGATGGAATAGTAAGGATCCCATACAATGGATCCATATTCAAGAATTGGCCGAACCAAAGATGTATAAAGTTGTTTCGTGACATAGGGGTCAGAAAATTCTCTAGACCACCGTTTCATAAAACCAAGAACACCGTTAGCTTTGTTAACAGTTAACGCAATATGATTACGGAAATTTAGCCTATGATCCAACAAAAAGCCCAGATCAGTTATGCTGTCCAATTTTTCAAGTATTATTCCATTAACATAGTATCGAGAATCTAATATGTTAGTTCTGTAGAATGTCATATGTTTACATTTTTAATATTAAGGTCCATTAAATTAATTGTACACCATTGGGAAAATTTATCAATATCAGACTGTAGTAAAAATTGTTGATTTGAGTCGTTAAAGCTCTTGCATATTTTGACATCATCTGCATACATAAGTACATTTGAATACAAGATAACAGATGGGAGGTCATTTATAAATAACGTGAACAGTGTAGGACCAAGATGACTTCCCTGGGGAACACCAGAAGTGACGTTTATGTCTGTTGAGGTAACATTTCCAAACTTTACTTGTTGAGTTCTATCAAATAAATAGGAACGCAGCCACTTTATGGCTGAACAACTAAATCCCATTAGTGATAATTTGCATAGTAACATTTCATGGTTCACTTTGTCAAAGGCTTTACTGAAATCCGTGTAAATTACATCCGTTATCATGTTTTTTAAAAATCCATCATTTACCATAGTAGTAAGTTCCAGAATATTAGTTGTCGTGGAACGCGACTTGCAAAATCCATGTTGACAAGGAGATAACAGCGAAGAAATTTGGTGTGATAAGCTGTCGGTTAACATTTTTTCTAAGAGTTTTGGAATAGCATTCAGCTTAGCAATTCCTCTATAATTTGTAACATCGAATTTATTGCCACTTTTAAACAAAGGGATAATAAACGATTTTTTCCATTCGACTGGTAAATAGCACAATTCAATAGATTTGTTGAAGATTGTAGTAAGTGGGCCGTACAAAGTTTCGGCACAATTTTTAAGAATACAACTAGGTATTCCATCAGGGCCAGAATTATTAGTTGGTTTTAATGATTTTAAGTTTAATAGAACTGTTTCATTACTTAAAAATGAAAAATGTATACCAGCTGAATGCGATATATTAAATGGATAGGGAGAATTACGATCGTACGTTTTTTTAGAATATGTAGTAGCAAAGAAATTCGCGAACATGTTGCTAATCAGTG
This sequence comes from Pollenia amentaria, assembly GCA_943735925.1. NCBI lineage: Eukaryota > Metazoa > Arthropoda > Insecta > Diptera > Polleniidae > Pollenia > Pollenia amentaria. Next base: position 87,613,615 of record OX031009.1, read on the forward strand.
TGTCGTCATCAGTTATACAGGAACCATATTTAAAAAATTTAGGATAGTCAGAAGCTCGACGTTTCGAATTAATAAACTTATAAAATTCTTTAGGGTTAGTTTTCAACTTTAATCTCATATAAAATTTTACAGTTTGGAATAACATTTATCTTCAACGAAAACTTGCTTTGGCTCAAGCTTCGTACAGAAGGTGATTAGATCTAACAATATTGTCAGCAAAATGTGCTTAAAATGTTTTATAACCGTGTGAACGGAAAATTTTGTTTGACAACTATGTCAGGAAAAGCATTGTCATTCAAGTGAAAGACAACAATAGTGTTATGTATCTGACAATCATGTGAACTCTCTTCGTTGTTAGTCCCAATTTACACTAGGGACATTTCTTGCCGGACAGACGAAGTACATGACTATCTGTACTGGACATTTTTTCATTTCTCTTTCTTACTTTTCGTAGTTTACATGTTGTTGCTTTATATTATTTTTCTCAATTTGTCGTCAGTTTGGCTTGTATTGTGTTATGTTTGTGGTGTTGTTTACTTGCCTTGTGCTTTCTAAATAAATAAACTAATAAATTAAAGTAAAAACAAAAAATTAATTAATAAAAATACATTTTTGTGGTAAATGAATATAATACTCGGGTTTTAATTTTACAAAAATGTTTGGCAATTTAAATTTGCAAAATAACACCACAGACTATTATAATAAACACTACAAGAAAAAGCCGCCAAACTTTACGAATGAAGAAAAGAAAGAAACAAGTATAAAATTTCTGTCTGACTTGTAATGTTTCATATGTAAACGCTACAGGTAAAATTAAAAGAGAATTCAAAAAATGTCCGGCAAGAAATGTCCCTAGTGTAAATTGGGACTTATTGGCAGATCAGTTTTACACATTGGAAGCTTATTTTTTTGCATCATCACAGAATTTTTTTCATTGGCAACGTTGCAAATACATACGTATCAGGGATGGAAAATGGGTATTCGGTGTACCCACTTAACCAACAAAATGTAGTTTTGAGACTATGACGGTACCAATTTTATATTTTCTAGCTCATCTCTTGATATATATATTTCGAAAAAAGACTTTTTATGTATTACGAACATGTTTTTAAAGATAGCCACTAATGTATCAAAAGAAAAGTAGAATTGCACCATAGTTTCTATCCCTGATATACATAACTGGAAAGAAAAAACAAAAAAGTTTAATTTTGCAAAATTTAAATTCATTTTAATGAAACCTTTTTAAAACAACATACTAAAATAAAATTCTGGCTCTTGCATTTCCTTTCCCTTTCAATAACAATGTTTCCACTTTTACAAATTATAAAACTACACGCAGTTTCCATTTTCTGTCTATAAACAGATCTGGCAGTTCTTGCCATACAATTATCTCACAACCGTGTGAACTGGCAATTTTTGTTAGCAGATGAATTTATTGTCAGATAGTTGTCTGCCAATGAAATTGTATGATTTTCTTAGAATCCTCTGAACTGACAATTAAGATTTGGTGGAACATTTTCTTTTGCAGTATACTGCCAAAGCATTGTCAGACCTTACATTATTGTAAGATATAATCACCGTCTGTATGAAGCTTTACAATTGTAGAGTGAAAACGAAATGTAGATGGTAAAATTAAAGCGACAGAAAACCCATCTGTTAACCTAACTTCAAGCAATTTTTTTATTCGCTGACCATATTGTTACAAAAGTAACTTTAGTTAAGAATAAGATTAATTTATTAGTTATTTTGTATTTTCTAGTAATTTTATTAGTAAATTGTTATTGTACTAGTTACGCATATTTCTAATGTAAAAACCACTGTACAGAATTTTCGAGTACACATGTAATATTATAATTGTTATACATAATTCTATTACATAATAATGTTAAAATTATTGTTAACCCATAAAGTATACTTTAGTTTAAAGTATGATTTTAGTTGATGTATAGTGTTAATGCATAATGATATTAGTTGTTAAGCTAATAAAAACTTGAATGGTCCAGAAATTTCGAAAATGTTACAGACGTTTCGAAAACGTCGAAAGTTCAACATTTAAGAGTGTTGATCGCAAGTATTTATAAGTGGTATAATTGACTAAGTTCTAAATAAAATGGTGTGAATAGTTTATAGTACAGTTATAAATAAAGTATTTAAACTGTTTTATTTATTTTATTAAAGTTGCAATAAAAAAACTCAAGAGGTTTATTATAAAGGAAATAAACCAAAACCGTTATTGAAAAGCCAGTAAGGTAACAAATGGTGTCAGAAGTGATATTGTAAAAATAAAATAAATTTAAAAAAAAATAATAAGAAAAAAAAAATTTAAAGAAATGAAATTTGAAGAACTTAAGGTGGAATGGCTCAAGAAAGAGTTGAGCAACTTAGATCTAATAACTACAGGAAATAAAGCAGAACTGCAAAAGAGGGTAATAGGTGAATTCGAGCGACGCAATATTGACATTGGTAGCCACGAATTCCAGGATAAAGAAGAAATAGAGGTATGTACACGTGCAGCTGCTAGCAGTATGAATTTAAATACAATGTTTGCCGCTATGATGGAGCAAATGAAAAAAATGTCTGAAGATAATTCCAGAAGCATGGTGATGATGATAAAAGAAAGTTCGGATGAAACTTCAAGAAATGTAGAAAAAATGGTAAAGGAAAATTCGATTACCATATTAGCTGAAATTCAGGAGAATTCTAGAACAATCAATTAGAAGCTTCAGGCTACAAACGAGAAACTTCAAGAGATTTCTACTGAAATAAATGAAAGAGTAAATTACATGGAAATTAAATCCAACTAGAAGCTGTCTGATGTTAAAACACAAGTCACGGTTTTTGACCAAAAATTACACCATCTGGATGCAAAAGTTAATAGCATTCAATGCCAAGACGCAGCGGTGCGAGTTTTACCAGCAGTCTCGAGTAGAATAAAAGCCCCAAGTTATGATGGTAGTGTTCCATTTGATGTGTTTGAGTTTCAATTTGAAACAGTAGCCAACAAAAACGCATGGAACAGTGAAGAAAAGGCTATTGAATTAATTTTGGCCTTAAAAGGAACGGCAGCGGAAGTTCTGGAAGTGTTCCAAGTAGCTGTAAAACAATTATGATGACGTAATGATTGCACTGCAGCGTAAATATAGTGGCGACCACAAAAAGGAAATCTACAAAATGGAATTACGGGGTAGAGTGTAAAGGCAAACGAATCTTTACAGCGTTTGGTGCAGCTTACGTACCTTGGGGAAAATCATGCATTTATGGACCATTTTAAAACGGAGGCATTTGTAAACGGAATTCGAGATGCTGATGTAAAACTTGCGGTGTGTGCATCACAAAAGCCGACCTTTGCAGAAACGGTTTCATTTGCCCTGGCCCACTAAACCGCAAGAATCATTTCCAAGCCACAGACGTACAAGGTAAGAAAACTCGATACGGCTTGCGAGGATGAAAGTGAGTTAATAAAGGAACTGAGGGTCATTAAAGAGGCACTTTTTAAGGCTTTGGGTGAGAAGCTGGGCAGAAGCAATGTCAAATGCTATAACTGCGGCAAGACACCGAAAAAACGTTTAAGATTTGTTTCACCGCCCAGAAACAACCAGCGGGCTAATCACCAGTCTTTACAAAAATCCCTGTGAAACTAAAATGAGCTAGCAATGGGGGGCATGAGATAGCTCCCACATCTAAGGGCACCACAATCTCCACCTCAGTATTTCAACGGAGTAACAGAAACCTTACTGCTTGTGGCTATATAAACGGTCAAAGACGGGTTCTGACTGTGGACACTGGGGCATCTCATTTGATAATAAGGCCTGATTTAATACAACAGTCCATTGAACCACTACGTGGTGTAAGTCTGCGAACAGCTACGAGGGAGGCTGCCACTGTCTATGGGAAAGTAAAATTAAGTATGGCCAATACGAGCGCTCACCATGTATTTATTGTGGCTGATATTGTGGACGAAGTAATCATTGGCTCAAATTTTGTGATTAGACAAGGTATTCAACTGGATATGGGACAACAAATTATGACAATGTTGAAATTCCCCTTAATGTTGAATACGAAATCAAGGCATATGTAAGACAGTTACTCGCCATTGAACGTGAAAAATTGCCACCTAAGACAGAAACCATTGTATGGGCGCGAATGGAGGGAAATTGTAAGGACAACAATAGTTTATGGGTGGTAGAGCCAACAGCAATTACAGGTGATATAGTAACAGCGAATGCCCTCGTTAAAACCAGCAACACCTTAGTTCCTGTAAGAGTTTTAAGTCTATATAACAGCGAGAAGGTTCTTACGCAGAATTATAAGATTGGACAATGTGCCTCAACAGAGGCAATAATAAGTTGCGAGAACCATCCAGACGCAGCTAAAAAGAGTACCAAGGAGCAGGAATTACTTGAGGAATATATGTGGAAATGTACCGGGAATCTTAGGCCCCCGAGAGAAATAAGGCAAGACAATTGCTAAAGAAATATGCCTTTATATATGCGTTAAAAAGTAAAAACCAGGGCAGAACTACAGTCGTGAAACACGAAATTAACACCGGCGACTCTAAGCCAATTAAACAGGCCCCAAGAAGCATTCATCTAGCAAAACAAAATCAAGTTAGAGACCTGTTTAACGAAATGGAACAGGATGGCATAATAAAACCATCTCAAGTCCCTAGAGTTCACCGGTGGTTTTGGTAAAAAAGAAAGATGGAAGTACTAGCATCTGCGTAGACTACAGGAAACTTAATAACGTCCCAAGGACAGTTATCCATTGCATAGGATTGATGACACCCTAGACGCGTTAGCTGGAACAGAATGGTTCACCACATTGGACTTGCAGAGCGGTTATTGGCAAGAAGAAATCGTAGACAAGGATAAAGAGAAACCTGCTTTTAGTGCAAGTGATGGCTTATGGCACTTTAATGTAATGCCATTTGGGCTCTGTTATGCTCCAGCTACATTCGTGCGTTTGATGGAACAGGTGCTGAAAGGTGTTAAGAAATATCCACTGTTCCAGAAGGAAGTAAAGTACCTAGGGCATCGGCATTTCAACAGACGAAGAGAAAATACGAGCAGTTATTTATTGGCCTCGCCCTCAAAATCTACATGAGTTACGCAGTTATCTAGGCTAATGTACATACTACAGGCATTTGTACCGAATTAAGCCAATATTGCTGCCAGTTTGCATGAAATGACCAAAAAGGCGCAGGCATATAACTGGGGTGAAGCACAGGAACAAGCATTTCAGAAGCTTAGAGAATTATTGTGCACAGAACCAATTCTGGCTTATCCAATCGCGGGTAAGAAATTTGTGCTAAATACCGATGCAAACGGATTTGGAGGTGTGCTGTCCCAAGTGGTCAACGGTGTAGAGAAAGTCGTAGGCTATTACAGTCGAATACTTTCGAAGCCTGGGAGGAATTACTGCGTTACTCGGCGAGAGCTTCTGGCAGTACTAGAGTCATAGCTGCCAGATAAAATTGGTTTAAAATCGTCAAATTTTGAGAAAAAAATCGTCGAAATCGTCAAATTGACTAAGCTAAATCGTCACAAAAATCGTCATTGTAAAAAACCACTAATTCTTAACAAGTTTTAAATATTATATGATATTTTTAAATTCCGTTGATAATGACATTTTAATATGTTCCGCATGGTTTTGAAATTAAATAAAAATTTTCGTTTAGAAAATTATTATTGAAGTAACACAACCAAAAAAATTTCAAAAGTATTGGCATTCATAAGAAAAGTAAGAAAATAAACTAAAACCAAGAAACACCTATTTTTCACGTCGAAAATCCTGCTTAAGATATAAGTCTGGTTTCTTAATGTGAACGCAGACTAAATAAAGTGGTTGTAAAATGCCTTTAATAAAGCAGTACTAACTGCTCAAATAGAACTCTTAAAAATATGCATCGTGCTAGAAAAAATCGTATTTTATATGATGAACAGCTAAGACATGAAAATTATTGACAATCAAATAATGCAAATAAACCAAATTATCAAAGAAGCTAAAAAAAACTGAAAATATGTATATTAAATACATTTGAAAATTTGAACAAAATTTGTACTATGAAAAATCGTCAAATTTAGGGTATAAATCATCCTATCGTCAATAGACCATTTTTATGTCTAAAAATCGTCAAAATGACGTTAAATCGTCAAATCTGGCAGCTATGACTAGAGTGCATAAAGCATTTCCACAAATACTTGTATGGTCAACATTTTAATTCAAGAAAAGACCATTCTGCACTCAGGTGGTTGCTACGGTTCAAAAATCCGGAAGGCCGGATAGCGCGTTGGATTGAGCGCCTTCAGAGCTACGATTTTAGCATTGAACATAGAAAAGGTGGAAACATGGCAATGCGGATGCTCTGTCTAGGTGACCATGTAAGCTGGAATGCAAGCATTGTGTAAGGGCTGAAGGAAAATAAAACTTCTGTGATGTTTGTCTATTGCAGATAGAGTCCCATGAAGACTGGTCTATGGCGCAGAAAAATTACCCCATTTTAGCAAAAATTCTGAAAGCCAAGGAAGAGGGTAGAAGACCCACCCGAAACGAAATTAAGCCAGAAAGTCCATTGATGAAAGCATACTGGGCTCTGTGGAACAGCCTTCAAGTTGTAAATAGCTGCTTATACCGTACGTGGGAAAGCACTGATGGAAAATCAGTTAGAAACCTTATAGTAGTGCCGTCAGTGAAAGTAAAAGTTCTGAGGGAATTTCATGGTGGTCATCTGGGTGTGACAAAGACCCTAGAAAAATTAAAACAACGGTTCTATTGGGTTGGCTGTCAACAAGCCGACGCTGGCTGGATAACAAATTGCGCACAATGCATGGCCGCCTAAGGTCCAGTAAGGAGGAGTCGAGGGCCGCTACAACAGTACCATTATGGTGCCCCGTTTGAAAGAGTTGCAATGGATATAGCTGGGCCTTTTCCTGTTAGTAATGCCGGCAAAAAATATGTGCTAGTAGTCATTGATTACTTTAGTAAATGGCCGGAGGTATATGCCTTCCCAAACCAAGAAGCTATGATGGTTGTGGACGTCGTTGTGAACAATTGGGTGTGCCGCTATGGCGTTCAATTGGAATTGAATTCTGAACAGGGCAGAAATTTTGAATATGCTATTTTTAAAGAAATGTGTGAATTGTACGGAATAAAGAAAACAAGAACAAACCTATTGCATCCGCAATCTAACGGCATGTTTGAAAGATTTAACCGTACATTAGAGGAACATTTGCGAAAAGTAGTAAGCACACAACAAACTGGGATGAGCACATTTCAAAATTCCTGTTGGCGTATAGATCAGCGGTTCACGACTCCACCTCTCATACACCCGCCAAAATTGTATTTGGAACAGAGCTCAGACTACCAGGAGATCTAGAGTTTGGCGTTAAGCCTATACCAACGGGTGAAAACAATGAAGGCTTCACATCACAAGAACAAGAAACTCTTAATGAGCTTCATGAATTTGTACGAAACCGTATTAAACTGTCCAGTGATAAGATGAAAGCCAGATACGATCGAGCGACAAATACAGAAGGATTTAAGGTGGACCAGTTGGTTTTGCTTTTAAGCCCCAACGAAAGAAAGGATTACCTTCCAAACTACAGACACATTGGGAAGGGCCATATAAGGTGATATAGAAATTAAATGACGTTGTATATCGAATACAGAAACACAAAAATCCAAGGGCAAAAATGAAAGTTGTTCATTTGGAACGATTAGCACTTTATGGAAGAGGTGATTCTGAGCATATTCGGGACGAACAGGGGGGCAGTGTAACGTAAGTAACTTTAGTTAAGAATAAGTTTAATTTATTAGTTATTTTGTATTCGCTAGTAATTGTATTAGTCTAAATTGTTATTGTATTAGTTACACATATTTCTAATGTAAAAACCACTATACAGAATTTTCTAGTACAAATGTAATGTTATAATTGTTATACATAATTGGATAACATAATAGTGTTAAGATTATTGTTAACCCATAAAGTATGCTTTAGTTTTTTGATGTATAATAGCTCAATTTAAATTCAGCCATAGTGTTAACGCATAATGATATTAGCTGTTAAGATAATAAAAGCTCGAATGGTCCAGAAATTTCGATAATGTTAGACATTTCGAAAACGTCGAATGTTCTAGAGCCACCTTGATATCAGCGAACAGAGTATAAATACTCGCGAAGGTGGTCATCGAGAGTCAGTATTAGTACGAACATTTAAGTGTGTAGACCGCAAGTTTAATTGGTATAATTGACCAAGTTCTACAAAAAGTGGTGTAAAGTGTTTAAAGTGTTTTATTTATTTTACTTAAGTTGCAATAAAAGAACTCAAGAAGTTTATTATATTATAATAAACCAATAACGTTTAAATACCTCGGTGAGGTATTTGTTTAATTGCCTCAATGACGTATTCGTTCAATTATATCAATGAGGTAGTTAAACGTATAATTTTAACCCATAAAGCACACCAAACAGTCAGTTTTTCTGGATGTAACGTAGTCTTAACCTACACTTGAGGATTATCATTACTCAAACTACGGCAGTTTTGTTTATTATCCATTCAAACAAAGGTGAGCTTCATAGCTTAGCAAAATCCATATTTCGAATAGAACCATGACTTTCAAAATTAATTTGCACGATTTGTAAGCGTAGTTCAGGCGTCAGCCAATTCATGATGAAAATGCCAAGCCAAACTAAACATAAATCACTTGACAGCTGATAAAATGGCCGCCAGTTAAAAAGGTGCTGCCAACTTTAAGTTTCATACCTCTATAAAAACACCCTGAATAATCGAACTTTTTTTGTATTATTTGTTGTTGAAAAGTAAAATCACTGAACTAGTACAATATGCTAAACTTTAAACAAAATATCGTAAATAGCCGGAGGGGCTACAATCATCTACTATGTACAACAACACACGTTTGTAAAGCTTAAAGCTCTATAAATGTACATTAGTGGTCAGAGCATTTGCAAAAATTGCCCATGTTTAATGAAAACCGTTATTTTTATGAACCGTTATTTGAATGACTAAATTTTTATAAAAAATAAAACTTTATATTAATTAGTTCATTTATTAATGATGTGCTAATAATCCCAATTTTTTAAATGAAAACACTGAAATTTATTGTTGTGGGAAAGCTAGTTCCTATGCGCATTTCGCTGGTTGCTTAGGCCAGCTCGTCAGGAAACTTTTTCCAAATACTTTAGAAAAGCTAAAAATATTATACAAGTAAGACCATAAAGTGAATAAGAATTTTAAAACACTCTGGTCTTAAATGTAACAATATCAAAGCTTCAACAAAGTCACAACAATAAACCGTCAATTTTTTCTTTCTTACATTCCCCTACAATTGGCTGGGTTTTTTCCAACACAAATTGTAGTTGTAAGAGGATAGAAAGAAAAAACAAAAATTAAAAAAACAAGTTACTTAAATAAAGCAGCTTGCCATTTCAGTTTTTTATTTGCCGGGCACATGCAAATTTATTATCAAAAATTATTTTTGGGAATGAAATATTTTATTAATTAGTTCATTTATTAATGATGTGCTAATAATCCCAATTTTTTAAATGAAAACACTGAAATTTATTGTTGTGGGAAAGCTAGTTCCTATGCGCATTTCGCTGGTTGCTTAGGCCAGCTCGTCAGGAAACTTTTTCCAAATACTTTAGAAAAGCTAAAAATATTTTACAAGTAAGACCATAAAGTGAATAAGAATTTTAAAACACTCTGGTCTTAAATGTAACAATATCAAAGCTTCAACAAAGTCACAACAATAAACCGTCAATTTTTTCTTTCTTACATTCCCCTACAATTGGCTGGGTTTTTTCCAACACAAATTGTAGTTGTAAGAGGATAGAAAGAAAAAACAAAAATTAAAAAAACAAGTTACTTAAATAAAGCAGCTTGCCATTTCAGTTTTTTATTTGCCGGGCACATGCAAATTTATTATCAAAAATTATTTTTGGGAATGAAATATTTTATTAATTAGTTCATTTATTAATGATGTGCTAATAATCCCAATTTTTTAAATGAAAACACTGAAATTTATTGTTGTGGGAAAGCTAGTTCCTATGCGCATTTCGCTGGTTGCTTAGGCCAGCTCGTCAGGAAACTTTTTCCAAATACTTTAGAAAAGCTAAAAATATTTTACAAGTAAGACCATAAAGTGAATAAGAATTTTAAAACACTCTGGTCTTAAATGTAACAATATCAAAGCTTCAACAAAGTCACAACAATAAACCGTCAATTTTTTCTTTCTTACATTCCCCTACAATTGGCTGGGTTTTTTCCAACACAAATTGTAGTTGTAAGAGGATAGAAAGAAAAAACAAAAATTAAAAAAACAAGTTACTTAAATAAAGCAGCTTGCCATTTCAGTTTTTTATTTGCCGGGCACATGCAAATTTATTATCAAAAATTATTTTTGGGAATGAAATATTTTATTAATTAGTTCATTTATTAATGATGTCCTAATAATCCCAATTTTTTAAATGAAAACACTGAAATTTATTGTTGTGGGAAAGCTAGTTCCTATGCGCATTTCGCTGGTTGCTTAGGCCAGCTCGTCAGGAAACTTTTTCCAAATACTTTAGAAAAGCTAAAAATATTATACAAGTAAGACCATAAAGTGAATAAGAATTTTAAAACACTCTGGTCTTAAATGTAACAATATCAAAGCTTCAACAAAGTCACAACAATAAACCGTCAATTTTTTCTTTCTTACATTCCCCTACAATTGGCTGGGTTTTTTCCAACACAAATTGTAGTTGTAAGAGGATAGAAAGAAAAAACAAAAATTAAAAAAACAAGTTACTTAAATAAAGCAGCTTGCCATTTCAGTTTTTTATTTGCCGGGCACATGCAAATTTATTATCAAAAATTATTTTTGGGAATGAAATATTTTATTAATTAGTTCATTTATTAATGATGTGCTAATAATCCCAATTTTTTAAATGAAAACACTGAAATTTATTGTTGTGGGAAAGCTAGTTCCTATGCGCATTTCGCTGGTTGCTTAGGCCAGCTCGTCAGGAAACTTTTTCCAAATACTTTAGAAAAGCTAAAAATATTATACAAGTAAGACCATAAAGTGAATAAGAATTTTAAAACACTCTGGTCTTAAATGTAACAATATCAAAGCTTCAACAAAGTCACAACAATAAACCGTCAATTTTTTCTTTCTTACATTCCCCTACAATTGGCTGGGTTTTTTCCAACACAAATTGTAGTTGTAAGAGGATAGAAAGAAAAAACAAAAATTAAAAAAACAAGTTACTTAAATAAAGCAGCTTGCCATTTCAGTTTTTTATTTGCCGGGCACATGCAAATTTATTATCAAAAATTATTTTTGGGAATGAAATATTTTATTAATTAGTTCATTTATTAATGATGTGCTAATAATCCCAATTTTTTAAATGAAAACACTGAAATTTATTGTTGTGGGAAAGCTAGTTCCTATGCGCATTTCGCTGGTTGCTTAGGCCAGCTCGTCAGGAAACTTTTTCCAAATACTTTAGAAAAGCTAAAAATATTATACAAGTAAGACCATAAAGTGAATAAGAATTTTAAAACACTCTGGTCTTAAATGTAACAATATCAAAGCTTCAACAAAGTCACAACAATAAACCGTCAATTTTTTCTTTCTTACATTCCCCTACAATTGGCTGGGTTTTTTCCAACACAAATTGTAGTTGTAAGAGGATAGAAAGAAAAAACAAAAATTAAAAAAACAAGTTACTTAAATAAAGCAGCTTGCCATTTCAGTTTTTTATTTGCCGGGCACATGCAAATTTATTATCAAAAATTATTTTTGGGAATGAAATATTTTATTAATTAGTTCATTTATTAATGATGTGCTAATAATCCCAATTTTTTAAATGAAAACACTGAAATTTATTGTTGTGGGAAAGCTAGTTCCTATGCGCATTTCGCTGGTTGCTTAGGCCAGCTCGTCAGGAAACTTTTTCCAAATACTTTAGAAAAGCTAAAAATATTATACAAGTAAGACCATAAAGTGAATAAGAATTTTAAAACACTCTGGTCTTAAATGTAACAATATCAAAGCTTCAACAAAGTCACAACAATAAACCGTCAATTTTTTCTTTCTTACATTCCCCTACAATTGGCTGGGTTTTTTCCAACACAAATTGTAGTTGTAAGAGGATAGAAAGAAAAAACAAAAATTAAAAAAACAAGTTACTTAAATAAAGCAGCTTGCCATTTCAGTTTTTTATTTGCCGGGCACATGCAAATTTATTATCAAAAATTATTTTTGGGAATGAAATATTTTATTAATTAGTTCATTTATTAATGATGTGCTAATAATCCCAATTTTTTAAATGAAAACACTGAAATTTATTGTTGTGGGAAAGCTAGTTCCTATGCGCATTTCGCTGGTTGCTTAGGCCAGCTCGTCAGGAAACTTTTTCCAAATACTTTAGAAAAGCTAAAAATATTATACAAGTAAGACCATAAAGTGAATAAGAATTTTAAAACACTCTGGTCTTAAATGTAACAATATCAAAGCTTCAACAAAGTCACAACAATAAACCGTCAATTTTTTCTTTCTTACATTCCCCTACAATTGGCTGGGTTTTTTCCAACACAAATTGTAGTTGTAAGAGGATAGAAAGAAAAAACAAAAATTAAAAAAACAAGTTACTTAAATAAAGCAGCTTGCCATTTCAGTTTTTTATTTGCCGGGCACATGCAAATTTATTATCAAAAATTATTTTTGGGAATGAAATATTTTATTAATTAGTTCATTTATTAATGATGTGCTAATAATCCCAATTTTTTAAATGAAAACACTAAAATTTATTGTTGTGGGAAAGCTAGTTCCTATGCGCATTTCGCTGGTTGCTTAGGCCAGCTCGTCAGGAAACTTTTTCCAAATACTTTAGAAAAGCTAAAAATATTATACAAGTAAGACCATAAAGTGAATAAGAATTTTAAAACACTCTGGTCTTAAATGTAACAATATCAAAGCTTCAACAAAGTCACAACAATAAACCGTCAATTTTTTCTTTCTTACATTCCCCTACAATTGGCTGGGTTTTTTCCAACACAAATTGTAGTTGTAAGAGGATAGAAAGAAAAAACAAAAATTAAAAAAACAAGTTACTTAAATAAAGCAGCTTGCCATTTCAGTTTTTTATTTGCCGGGCACATGCAAATTTATTATCAAAAATTATTTTTGGGAATGAAATATTTTATTAATTAGTTCATTTATTAATGATGTGCTAATAATCCCAATTTTTTAAATGAAAACACTGAAATTTATTGTTGTGGGAAAGCTAGTTCCTATGCGCATTTCGCTGGTTGCTTAGGCCAGCTCGTCAGGAAACTTTTTCCAAATACTTTAGAAAAGCTAAAAATATTATACAAGTAAGACCATAAAGTGAATAAGAATTTTAAAACACTCTGGTCTTAAATGTAACAATATCAAAGCTTCAACAAAGTCACAACAATAAACCGTCAATTTTTTCTTTCTTACATTCCCCTACAATTGGCTGGGTTTTTTCCAACACAAATTGTAGTTGTAAGAGGATAGAAAGAAAAAACAAAAATTAAAAAAACAAGTTACTTAAATAAAGCAGCTTGCCATTTCAGTTTTTTATTTGCCGGGCACATGCAAATTTATTATCAAAAATTATTTTTGGGAATGAAATATTTTATTAATTAGTTCATTTATTAATGATGTGCTAATAATCCCAATTTTTTAAATGAAAACACTGAAATTTATTGTTGTGGGAAAGCTAGTTCCTATGCGCATTTCGCTGGTTGCTTAGGCCAGCTCGTCAGGAAACTTTTTCCAAATACTTTAGAAAAGCTAAAAATATTATACAAGTAAGACCATAAAGTGAATAAGAATTTTAAAACACTCTGGTCTTAAATGTAACAATATCAAAGCTTCAACAAAGTCACAACAATAAACCGTCAATTTTTTCTTTCTTACATTCCCCTACAATTGGCTGGGTTTTTTCCAACACAAATTGTAGTTGTAAGAGGATAGAAAGAAAAAACAAAAATTAAAAAAACAAGTTACTTAAATAAAGCAGCTTGCCATTTCAGTTTTTTATTTGCCGGGCACATGCAAATTTATTATCAAAAATTATTTTTGGGAATGAAATATTTTATTAATTAGTTCATTTATTAATGATGTGCTAATAATCCCAATTTTTTAAATGAAAACACTGAAATTTATTGTTGTGGGAAAGCTAGTTCCTATGCGCATTTCGCTGGTTGCTTAGGCCAGCTCGTCAGGAAACTTTTTCCAAATACTTTAGAAAAGCTAAAAATATTATACAAGTAAGACCATAAAGTGAATAAGAATTTTAAAACACTCTGGTCTTAAATGTAACAATATCAAAGCTTCAACAAAGTCACAACAATAAACCGTCAATTTTTTCTTTCTTACATTCCCCTACAATTGGCTGGGTTTTTTCCAACACAAATTGTAGTTGTAAGAGGATAGAAAGAAAAAACAAAAATTAAAAAAACAAGTTACTTAAATAAAGCAGCTTGCCATTTCAGGTTTTTATTTGCCGGGCACATGCAAATTTATTATCAAAAATTGTTTTTGGGAATGAAATATTTTATTAATTAGTTCATTTATTAATGATGTGCTAATAATCCCAATTTTTTAAATGAAAACACTGAAATTTATTGTTGTGGGAAAGCTAGTTCCTATGCGCATTTCGCTGGTTGCTTAGGCCAGCTCGTCAGGAAACTTTTTCCAAATACTTTAGAAAAGCTAAAAATATTATACAAGTAAGACCATAAAGTGAATAAGAATTTTAAAACACTCTGGTCTTAAATGTAACAATATCAAAGCTTCAACAAAGTCACAACAATAAACCGTCAATTTTTTCTTTCTTACATTCTGGCTAAGCAACCAGCGAAATGCGCATAGGAACTAGCTTTCCCACAACAATAAATTTCAGTGTTTTTATTTAAAAAATTGGGATTATTAGCACATCATTAATAAATGAACTAATTAATAAAATATTTCATTCCCAAAAATAATTTTTGATAATAAATTTGCATGTGCCCGGCAAATAAAAAACTGAAATGGCAAGCTGCTTTATTTAAGTAACTTGTTTTTTTAATTTTTGTTTTTTCTTTCTATCCTCTTACAACTACAATTTGTGTTGGAAAAAACCCAGCCAATTGTAGGGGAATGTAAGAAAGAAAAAATTGACGGTTTATTGTTGTGACTTTGTTGAAGCTTTGATATTGTTACATTTAAGACCAGAGTGTTTTAAAATTCTTATTCACTTTATGGTCTTACTTGTATAATATTTTTAGCTTTTCTAAAGTATTTGGAAAAAGTTTCCTGACGAGCTGGCCTAAGCAACCAGCGAAATGCGCATAGGAACTAGCTTTCCCACAACAATAAATTTCAGTGTTTTCATTTAAAAAATTGGGATTATTAGCACATCATTAATAAATGAACTAATTAATAAAATATTTCATTCCCAAAAATAATTTTTGATAATAAATTTGCATGTGCCCGGCAAATAAAAAACTGAAATGGCAAGCTGCTTTATTTAAGTAACTTGTTTTTTTAATTTTTGTTTTTTCTTTCTATCCTCTTACAACTACAATTTGTGTTGGAAAAAACCCAGCCAATTGTAGGGGAATGTAAGAAAGAAAAAATTGACGGTTTATTGTTGTGACTTTGTTGAAGCTTTGATATTGTTACATTTAAGACCAGAGTGTTTTAAAATTCTTATTCACTTTATGGTCTTACTTGTATAATATTTTTAGCTTTTCTAAAGTATTTGGAAAAAGTTTCCTGACGAGCTGGCCTAAGCAACCAGCGAAATGCGCATAGGAACTAGCTTTCCCACAACAATAAATTTCAGTGTTTTCATTTAAAAAATTGGGATTATTAGCACATCATTAATAAATGAACTAATTAATAAAATATTTCATTCCCAAAAATAATTTTTGATAAAACTTTATTACTTAAATGTTCTCTATTATTTTATTTTTAAGGATTGTGTAGCAACAATTACTTATCGACAACGATTCGTTAGTAATTCATAACATAACGTAACATCTCATATTTAACATTTGCAACGTATACTACTTAACTTTAACATTAAACAATATTTTTACAATAATTAGTATTGTGGCTATTTATTTGCACTGTTAATGGTTTTTAATCCAAATTTAGATATTTTTAATTAGACTTAAGTTCATTGAATTTAATTTTCATTAAATTATTTTTATGAAGACAAGAATTTTACAACATGAAATCAATTAAAATTTTATTGATAGGTAGCATTTAACCCGCTAATTCGTTAGCATCTCCTTTTCTTTCGTGGACATATTTTTACGCCAAAGTTTATGTTTCTAGGTTTTAACCCGCTACTTTGTAATAGGTATGATTTTCACCACTTAAACGTTCGAATTTCGAAAATGTACCAAATATTTTATTTGTATTTTTTAGATACGTTACGAATGTGATATTTTTTTATTTCAATGTTTATTGGTTTAATAGATAGATGGCGTGGCAAAAAAAGTTTTAAAATACAGGTTTACTCCCCAAAAGGGTCTAATTTCAAAAAAGTACCATACACCTAACCGCTTATTATTTTAATGAACATCTGGTTATGGTATTTCCCGTTTTAACCTTTTTTACCCTCTAACCATAAAAATTTCCAAAACTCCCATCATAGGTAATCCATTTCGCGAGAGGCCAACCTCCTGGGCAAATTTCAGCATATTAGTTCAGACGTTTAGGTCGTGCGATGATGAATCAGGCAGAAACTTTACAATTTTACATTATATAGGTAGATGAAGAAAAATGTTTTGAAAAAAATAACAGAATTAGGTACGATTTTCACCCCTTAAACGTTCGAATTTCGAAACGCATCAAATTTGTATTTTTTAGATAAGTTACGAATGTGATATATTTTTTATTTTAATGTTAATTGGTTTAAAAGATAGATGGCATAGAAAAAAAAGTTTAAAATACAGGTTTTACCCGTTTACTCCTTATTTCAAAAAAGTGCTAGACACCTGTCCGCTTATTTTTAATGAACAACATAGGTATTCAATTTTTTTGTATCCCTTTTAGTTCAGCAGATATGAGGTTTGCGAATTTCCGTTTTTACCGCCTTTTTTCTATTGAACAACAATAAGTATTAAATTTTTTTGTATCTCCTTTAGCTTAGCAGATATGAGGTCAGCGTGATCGATTTAGCGAGAGGCCTGCCTCAGGTCCAAATGTCAACTCTTTAGCTTCAGGCGTTTAGTCTGTGCGATTAAAAAAAAAATAAATGAAGAAACAATATCTTGGAAAAAGTAACAAAATTACGTACGATTTTTACCCCTTAAACGTTCGAATTCAGAAAAAGTACAAAATTTTCACTTGGCATTTTTTAGATAAGTTACGAATTTTATATAATTTGTATTTCTATGTGCATTGATTTAGGTTAAAATTTAGGTTTTACGCTTTTACTCCCTAAAAGAGCCGAATTTCGAAATAGTGCCAGACACCTATTCTCTTTTATATTTAATGAGCAACAATTAAAGAACAAAATAAAGTACAAAAAAGTACCAAAAATTGCCTCTTACAGATGCTCATTCAACGCTTTGCTGGTTTAATTTTATGTTTGTAGCTGCAATACTAACAAAAATTCAATAAGTACCTGTTGGCAAACAATACAGTACGAAAAAGTACCAAAAAACCACTCTTACAGATTCTCATTCACTTGGGAACATGCATGTTTAATTTTATGTTTATAGGTCCAATTTTAACGGAAATTCAAAAAGTAACAGGTAAAGAACAAAAAGTACCAAAAAGCCCCTCTTACAGATTCTCATTCACTCAGGGCATTGCCTTTTTTAATTTTATGTTTGTAGATCCAATATTAACGAAAATAAAAAAGGTACCAGCTAAAAAACGAAAAAGTACATAGAAGATCCCTCTTATAGGATCTTGTCCACTCAGGACATTTAATGTTGAATTTTATGATTTTAGGTCCAATACTAACGGAACTTCAAATAGTAGCAGTTAAAGACCAAAAGGTACCAATAAGCCCCTCTTACAGATTTTGATTTACTCAGGAGCATACATGTTTAATTTTATGTTCATAGGTCCAATATTAACGAAAATTAAAAAAAGTACCAGTTAAATAACGAAAAAGTACCAAAAAGATCCCTCTAACAAATTCTTATTCACTCAGGACTTTGCATGTTTAGTTTTATGTTTCTAGGTCTAATACTAACGGAAATTAAAAAAGTACCAGTTGAAGATCAAAAAATACCAGAAAGTACCCTCAGAGGTTCTTATCTACTCAGGACATTGCATGTTGAAGTTTATGTTTCTAGGTCCAATATTAACGATAATTAAAAAAGTTGTCAGTTGTGGAACCAAAACCTAAAGTAAGAAATAAAATTTCCAGTATTTCCCCTTTTTGGTACTTTTTTCTCCCCATTGAAGCTTAAAAAATTTCAATATTGTAGTAGGAGCCCATAATTTAATGCGTATATGTCAATGAATAAAAAAAAAATGTTTTGTAAAAAGTACCAAAAATAGTTACGGTTTTTACCCCTTAAATGTCCGAATTTCGAAAAAGTGCCATATTCGTATTTGGATTTTTTAGAAAAGTTTCAAATGTGATATAACCCTTATTTCTATGTTTATGGGTTTAAAAGATAGATGGGGTGACAAAAAAGTACCAAAATACAGATTTTACCTGTTTACTCCCTATTTCCCGTTCTTGGTACTTTTTTCTCCCCATTGCAGCATAAAAAATTTCAATATTGTAGTGGGAGCCCATAATTTAATACGTATATGTCAATAAATAAAAAAAATGTTTTGTAAAAAAGTACCAAAAATAGTTACGGTTTTACCCCTTAAATGTCCCAATTTCAAAAAAGTATCAAATTCGTATTTGGATTTGTTAGATAAGTTTCAAATGTGATATAACCCTTATTTCTATTTTTATGGGTTTAAAAGATAGATGGGGTGACAAAAAAGTACCGAAATACAGGGTTTACCCGTTTATTCCGTTAAACAGCTGAATTTCCAAAAAGTACCAGACACCTGTCCGCTTATTTTTCTAGAGAACAACGATAAGTATTAAATTTTTTTTGTATCTCTTTTAGTTTTAGAGATATAAGGTTACCGAATTTACCCGTTTTTACCCTTTTTTACCCACTAAACATTCGAATTTCCAAAAATCCCGTCTAAGTGGATCGATTTGGGGAGAGACCAGGCCCTAGTCCAAATCATTACAGTAACATTACAATTTTATATACATATATAGATTGATAAACAAAAATGTACTTTGGATTTCAAGAATAATGCTTGACAAAAAGTACGAAAAAACAGAAGTTAGGAAGAACATGTAAATCAATTAAAATAGATAATCATTCATTCAAAAAGCAAATTTTGATCTACCAAGGTGAAATTCCATTTGGTTTAAATATTGATGTTTGACTATTGACGTCATCTGGCTTCAATAGCTGAGTAAGTAAAACGGCAAACCCCACTGAACAGATTGTGTGGTTACAATCAAAACTAGTATGGGCAACCTATCCGTGAAAGCCTGAGTTCAAATCTCAGAGCAGTCAAGAATGAAAAATTATCAAAAAATTTTAAATTGATTTCATGTTGTAAAATTCCTGTCTTCATAAAAATAATTTAATGAAAATTAAATTCAATGAACTTAAGCCTAATAAAATATATCTAAATTTGGATTAAAAACAATATTTTTACTTTTTTTATAGTAATTAATAGAGTTGGACGAAATCGTTCCTTCTATGGAATCGTTCCAACCGATCTTTCGTTCATCGTTCCTGTTTTTTACTTTCAACAATGAATAAATAAGGAACCAGTAAACTTCTTTGTCGTTCGGAAATACGTCAACAAAGAAACATTTGTTATTGTTGGTAGAGTATAAATACTACACTCAGATGGCACTACAAATGAGTATTAGTACAAACATTTAAGTGTGTAGATCGCAATTATAAGTTGTATAAGTGACTAAGTTCTAAATAAAGTTGTGTGAATAGTTTATAGTACCAGCTATAAGTAAAGTGTTTAAAGTGTGTAACGACACGTTTACCGCTGGTTGCTGGGGTAGACTCAGCGGTGTCCAGGTTCATACGGGATACCAAATAAAACTCCTTTGGTTTCACACAACGTTACAAACAATACTTTTTATTTACAACAATACACAATTACAAACAGATTAACGGTCGCCACTCAAGGTGTCAGTTGATCAAGTGGTTCGGACGGAGACTCAAGATCACCCGAGGTGTACCCACACACGGGCAGACTCAATTCCCAATCGCTACGATGGAAAACACAGACAACACGAGGTGTACCCACACACGTGCTGTCCACGATCCCCAGTGTACCAAGAAGCCAACGAGTGGATCAAAATAGTTTAAGAGTAATTAGGATGTGTATCCACTGTCCTAAGTAGGTCTTACCCATGAATCAAAAATAATAGATTACGCTTTGCGCATGTCCGTTATGTTGTTTACATGTAGAAAGTTTCTTTGTATTTTATTTTAATAGAAAAAGCGTATGAAGAATGAACAAACTTTGGATAAAATTATTAAAAATTAAATAAATTAAAATGAAATGTAAAGTGAAAAATTGCAAAAATAATAAGAAAGATAAACGCAAAATAAGTTTTTTTACATTTCCTTCTGATTTTAAACTATTAAAGCAGTGGATAAAGTTTTGCAATAAAAACGTAAACACAAAGCATGGTCGCGTCTGTATGGAACATTTCAAGGCAGAGGATTTTGCAAATAAAATGGAATATGAAACTGGTAAGTTATGAGTTATTTTATTAACTAATAACCTATAGGTATTGTTTTATTTCACAATTAGGTTTTGCGACAAAACTTTATTTAAAGCGCGGTGCAGCACCGTCTATACGTAAAATATGCGATGACAAGGATGTTCATCATAAAAAGCGTGAACAGAGAGCCCAAAGGAGAGAAAATCATAAAATAGTTCAACAACTTATTAAGGAACACGATGCAGCATCTGCTTTGCCCTGTGGTAAAATTTTAAATTGATAAAATGTTTAAAGTTCAACATTAATTTTGCAATTAGTTTTGCAGGAAGAAACTGAAACTTTAGTGCATCTTAAAGACAGTGAAGTTCTCGTCGAAAGGCAGATTTTTAAACAGGAGTATGATAAAGAAAACGTGGCAAATAGTAATGAAATTGATAGCTTAAAAAATGAAATGTACGTACATATGTATGTATGTCAGAACATACACATTAGTTACAGCAAAAGTTACAAAAAGAAAATATCTGAAGTGAAATCTTTGGAAGAGAAAAACTGAAGGACCGCAAAATTTTCCAATACAATTTGAAAAACTTAAAAACGTGCTTAACCAAAACTAGTTTCGAATTAAGAAACTTCGAAGAAAAACTTTTAGGTATTTTTACCAAAGGGCAAATAGCAAAATAGAAAGCAGGAACCAAGCGAACAAATTGGACAGAATAAGATATAACCCAAGGTATTACTTTATACTCAGCGAGTGCCAAACTTTACAAACTGATGTATAGAAAAAAATTTCCTTTGCCTGTAGCCCGTTTCTGTATTTCTCGCATCGTAAAATTTCCCGCATGAAACAAGTGAATTATAACAAAAACAGTGCAATATGAAACAAAAAATGGTTTCTCTCACATAAGTGTTTCTGTATATTTACTTTGGGAGAATTATCTGTCATTTAAATAATTTTCAAGCATTTATTGGAAGGATGTGAGAAAAAGTGTTTCTGTATTAAAATTTTGCTAAAAGTTTCTCACAAGAACTGTCAAAATAAGTTACATTTAAAATTGATGCGAGAAAAATAAAATTTTAATAAATGGAGCACAAATTATGTATGTATGTACGCAAGTATGTGTATTATTTTTTTTTTATTTGAAGGGAAAGAATTTAATGATGAAAATAAATAAAACACAATTGTTAAATTTTTTTATTTTGATTTTTTTAAGCCCTTCATTGCTTTCGTTTTATGCAGGGCTGCCAGATAAATTTTTGAAAAAATCGTTAATTTCCTAAGAAAGAATAAAAAAAATCGGCTAATTTGTTTAAAAAAATCGGACAATTTAAAATTAATTTTGACAAATTTTTTTCGATTTTTATTAAAACATAATCAAAAAAATTGGTAAAGTTCATGGGTAAAATACATACTATATATATACTTAAACTTGAGGTCTATTTAAATAAAATTATTTATTTTATTTTTCTCTTTAATCCGATAACAATTTAAAATTTCAGACTGTTTTTTGTCCTGCTTAAAGGCGTAACAAAATATCATATTGAACTTGCCAAAAAAAAGGCCAAAATTTCCTATAGTGCATTGATTAAAAATGGTGTAATAGTTTAAACAAATGTATTAAATAATCTAAGGAAATAAAAATTTAGCAGTTTTCCTTCGAAATTTTAATTTTGCCCATATATTTTTAAGCTGCCATGTTTTTAAAGATATCGTTTTTCTGTGGTGCAGAATATATAATCATACTAAACTAATTAAAGTTATTTTATTTCGAAGACTGAATAATATGTTCACCAGAAAAAATCAGCAAATCGGCCCTTTGCCAATTTTGGAACAAAAAATCGTCAAAATGACGATAAATCGACAAATCTGGCAGCGCTATTTTTATTATATCTATTTCTTTCGTTGACGTTTCGCTTGCATTTGACATTTAATTACTGGAAGTATTCCAGTTAAAACAGAATCTGTGTTGTCTGTTCTCGCATTCAAATACAGAAACACTTTTTTCTCACAAATCGAGAAACGATGGAATTTTTTGTTTCACACTTAATGTGAGAAATTTTGCAATGCGAGAAATACAGAAACGAGCTACTGGTGTACGTACTTTGCAAACATGGGCTCAAAAAGTTCACATCACTCCCGGCTTATTAGCACCACTTTTTAAACTTCTTTCTGCTACGGAACAAATGACACAAACGGATAAAATGTGTGTTTTGAGTTTCGATGAGGCAAAAATTCGAAAATCGTATTCTTATGATAAGACCTCCGATACAACACTAGCTCCTGTGAACTATGTCCAGGTTGCAATGATAAGAGGTTAGTAAGTCAAGAGATTCAAATGTCAAATTCTAATACATACTAATAATTTTTTATTAGGCTTAGTTGCAAGATGGAAGCAGCCAATAATCTACAAATATGACTGCAAAATGACTGCTAATATTTTAAATAATATTTTTTCAAATCTGAAGTCATGCAATTACACTGTTGTAGCTATTGTTTGTGACTTAGGGGGCAGTAACAGAGCGCTATTTAATGAGCTAAAAGTTTCAGAGGAAAAACCATGGTACCTTAATTTATTTAGATACATGTATTTTGAATGAAAACTATTCTATTTGTTATTCTATATTCAGGTTTCTCTTTGACAATGAGGAGGTTTTTGTGTTTGCAGACGTTCCGCATATGATAAAACTTCTACGCAATCATTTCATAGATGAAGGTTTTATTATCGATAAAAAAAACAGTTCGTAAGGGAATTATTACTAAGTTATTAGAAATTAGTTCTGGAGATCTTTCCATCACCCATAAAATATCCCAAGCAAACCTTACTGTCCAAAACATAAAAAGGCAAAATGTGAAGCTGGCTAATAATTTTTTTTTCCACACTGTAGCGCAAGCTATTACGAGGGCAGCTACTCATGACCTACTTGAGGGTTTCAACTGGGAAGAATGTCATCAATTATTTAAATTGGTACAGATGTTTATATTCATATATTTTAAATTAAACCGAAACAAATATTGAATAACTTATCAGACAAATGATTGGTTTGATGTCATGAACGTCAAAGTTCTAATACCTGATGCAAGGGAGCGTTGCCGCGCTTATGGCCTTTCTTTAGAGCTACAAAAAATAAAATTAATCAAATGACGGAAATGGTTAAGGAAATGAGGGTGATCGGGCGAGCAACTTTGCTGCCATTTCAAAAAGGTAGTTAATTGAAAACAGTTTATGCAATACTTAAATTAATTTTTTTGATCAGGAATTATTAAGACGAACAACGCTATTCAAGGACTTTATGAAGACTTGGTATCACGATTCAACTTGAAATATATTCTTACGTATCGCCTTAATCAAGACGTTTTAGAAAATTTTTTCGGAGTGATTCGCGTTAAGGGAGGTCTGCATGACCATCCAGATCAACTTGAGTTTAAATAACGATTAAGGTCGTATATTCTTGGACGAAACGATGGAATAATTTTGAATGATGGAAATGTTGAAAATGATGATACTCCAGACTTAGAAATGTGTGAAAAATCTATAACAGGTAATTTTTTTTAATACATTTTTCCCAAATCATGCTTTAAAAGTTTATTTCTAGGTAAACTATTTCAAAATTTTAATATTGATGTTAATATGGAAGAACCAGACGAAGAACTTAAAGACATGCATTATCATGGCTTGGAGAACTTTGCGGGTTACATTTGCCACAGGTTAAAGGATGATCTTCCCGGCATTTCCCGAAAAATCGATGAAACTGAACCGACATATACATGGATTGACAATTTGTCAGAGGGCGGCCTGACAAAGCCGACAGGAGAAACTATGAGACAACTTAAAAATATATTCGATAAGCACAATGGAGAAAACCTACTCATACGAAAGGGTTATTTAAAGTTCCTCATCGAACAGGCCTATGAAGTTGACTGCAATACAAAAATAAAAACGCTTTTTTTTAGGTCTCTCATGTGTTTTAAAATAAGAAAATTAAATATAAATTTAGAAGAAAGCGCGAGATCTCGGAAGAAAAAATTCAATAAAATTTTTCTAAAAAAATTTTACAGCAAAATCTGCCATTAGACACAGCCAATGCTAAAAATGATTTTTAAAAATGCTAAAAATAATGCTAAAAATTTTTAAAGATTTTTGTTAAAAATTTATTACCAGTATGAAATTTTATTCGAAACTAATTTTAGTGACTACTTTTTGAACGAAATTGAAATAAATGGTTATACCCAGCAAAAACTTTGCTTACAAGATAAGCAGAAAAATAATGAGAACCTGAGGAGAAGACTACTTATTTTTCTACTAGAAAAAGTTGTGCGATGTCCCAAAAGTAATCCTTTATAATTTGGCCAATTACAACCTAAAAAATAATACCTTTATTTAATACTTAAAAGTTTTATAAAAATATGTAGTTACCAAAAGAGACAAGAAATAAGTACGTTCAAAAAGGTTAAAACACACTTATTAAAATTGCTCTGGAATCTTATGGAATTTTTGTTGAAAAAGTGTACACAATAATAAATTTATCGAAATGTAAGAAAACATTTAATAAAGAGTCCCAGTGGTATGGCGTACTATCTCTGTACGTGTATATTCGTTAGCTCTTAAAGAACTACCACTAGTCCCACTACAATCTACCTCACATGCATTTGAGTGGCGAATTTAACACGAGGATGTCCTACGAGGTGGCGATTGACCCGTCTCTGCATAACCTTTAGCTACCATAAGGGTTAGCTACATATTCCTACAAAAAGTGCTAACACGAAAGTGTGGTAGTGGTGTTAGTCCCTAAAAGGTACCGCAGGAACTATCCCAAAAGCACTACCAAACTCACCACCTCTTGTAAGGCAGTCATTTCTCTAGGATCTGTTTACTTATCCCTTCGCTAGCCGTGTTTTATTTGTGTATGAAAAAATATAATAATCAAATCTTTTTTAATTTAAAAACATTTTTATTTTAATTTAATTGAAACAAAAATATTAAATTCATTTTTCAAAAAACAATTTAAAACTGAAAGAGTTTTGTTAATTCATAAAATTTCCATTCTTTAAAGTATGAATAAAATAAAAATGAAAAATAGAAAAACTATAAAATAATTCTTAAAAAATATAATAAAAATGTACCTATACAGATAATATAATAGAAAAATTTAGTGCATATGTGGATACATATGTATGTTACTTAAAAACGCCTTTAAAGTTTTTTTTGCAGCAACAAGTTTAAAATACCGTTTTTTTGCAGCTGGATAGCTTTTCTTAATTGCTCTTCCAAATTTCCTGGAATAGAATCTGAAAAAAAAATTGTATCAACTTTATATTTATTTGTGTATGAAATGTAAAATTTTTATTCTTAATAATTACCTATAAGGGCTTTATAAAAATTGCTTAATGTCTTAAGCGATTTTTTCCCTGCACCCCATCGATATTGTATTCGTAGGTTATTGCAGCGGTTAGAACATTTAATTCTTTATTTTCACTGTTTTCCACTATTTCTATATTTTCTAAATTATTTTCTTGTCCAATTTGATTAAATTCTGCCAAAAAATTGTCAGTCTCTGATTTAACAATTCTTCTTAAATTTCTTTTGCTCATTATAATTACCTCAAACTTTTTAACTTAACACTTTGAAATTTGTAATGAGACTGAAGTTTTGTGTTTGTTTAACAAAAAAATAGAAAAAAGCAAACGATGATCGTTAAACGTTGTTTTTGTTTTAGTAACGGGATCTATTTAGCATACACATTTTTTGTCTTGTCGTTGAAAAAAAATTGTTTTCTGCATTACTTGGAGCTATAGAATTAGCTAACGAAATGTGGGTACCTATTGTTACATGTTAACACTATATATTGGTGTCTAGAGACAGATGTAGATATGAATAGAATGTCACATCAGTAGTCCCTAGTAGAAATTGAGTAAAAGTGCTAACTAATTCGCCCGTCACTGGTGGCGATTGCTGCTTTTCATACCACTGGGGTGTTTTGGCTGCACATATATATAGCTCTAACACTGTAATAACAATGTGTTTATTAATATATGTAAATATACGGGCAAGGTCTGTCACAGAAATAAATTTCGATCGAAAGTTTTTTTAATTCCGAGACAGCTTCTTTACAAAACGAAAATCGATACCTTTTCTCGGAATGGAATCACTTTTAATTTTTCGATCAAAAAAAGTTTTTGTTTTGGTTTGCACAATATATCCACATTTAACTTAAGAATAAAAAAATTTAAATTTGTCGGAATTACGAAAATCGATCAAAGTCTGAAGAAGATAAAACAAATGTAGCACATTTTTATATATAACATATGCTTTACCAAAATCTAGCCATACGATGTTCTTTTGAAGAGCATAATCAGGCCTATCACAGAAATTGTTCAGAATAGTTTTGAATCCGTATTTTCATTTCGATCGATTTTGTTTTATCTTCTTCA
Source organism: Pollenia amentaria (assembly GCA_943735925.1). Classification (NCBI taxonomy): domain Eukaryota; kingdom Metazoa; phylum Arthropoda; class Insecta; order Diptera; family Polleniidae; genus Pollenia; species Pollenia amentaria. The sequence goes on from OX031009.1 coordinate 87,640,814, forward strand.
GACTTTGATCGATTTTCGTAATTCCGACAAATTTAAATTTTTTTATTCTTAAGTTAAATGTGGATATATTGTGCAAACCAAAACAAAAACTTTTTTTGATCGAAAAATTAAAAGTGATTCCATTCCGAGAAAAGGTATCGATTTTCGTTTTGTAAAGAAGCTGTCTCGGAATTAAAAAAACTTTCGATCGAAATTTATTTCTGTGACAGGCCTTGCCCGTATATTTACATATATTAATAAACACATTGTTATTACAGTGTTAGAGCTATATATATGTGCAGCCAAAACACCCCAGTGGTATGAAAAGCAGCAATCGCCACCAGTGACGGGCGAATTAGTTAGCACTTTTACTCAATTTCTACTAGGGACTACTGATGTGACATTCTATTCATATCTACATCTTTCTCTAGACACCAATATATAGTGTTAACATGTAACAATAGGTACCCACATTTCGTTAGCTAATTCTATAGCTCCAAGTAATGCAGAAAACAATTTTTTTTCAACGACAAGACAAAAAATGTGTATGCTAAATAGATCCCGTTACTAAAACAAAAACAACGTTTAACGATCATCGTTTGCTTTTTTCTATTTTTTTGTTAAACAAACACAAAACTTCAGTCTCATTACAAATTCCAAAGTGTTAAGTTAAAAAGTTTGAGGTAATTATAATGAGCAAAAGAAATTTAAGAAGAATTGTTAAATCAGAGACTGACAATTTTTTGGCAGAATTTAATAAAATTGGACAAGAAAATAATTTAGAAAATATAGAAATAGTGGAAAACAGTGAAAATAAAGAATTAAATGTTCTAACCGCTGCAATAACCTACGAATACAATATCGATGGGGTGCAGGGAAAAAATCGCTTAAGACATTAAGCAATTTTTATAAAGCCCTTATAGGTAATTATTAAGAATAAAAATTTTACATTTCATACACAAATAAATATAAAGTTGATACAATTTTTTTTTCAGATTCTATTCCAGGAAATTTGGAAGAGCAATTAAGAAAAGCTATCCAGCTGCAAAAAAACGGTATTTTAAACTTGTTGCTGCAAAAAAAACTTTAAAGGCGTTTTTAAGTAACATACATATGTATCCACATATGCACTAAATTTTTCTATTATATTATCTGTATAGGTACATTTTTATTATATTTTTTAAGAATTATTTTATAGTTTTTCTATTTTTCATTTTTATTTTATTCATACTTTAAAGAATGGAAATTTTATGAATTAACAAAACTCTTTCAGTTTTAAATTGTTTTTTGAAAAATGAATTTAATATTTTTGTTTCAATTAAATTAAAATAAAAATGTTTTTAAATTAAAAAAGATTTGATTATTATATTTTTTCATACACAAATAAAACACGGCTAGCGAAGGGATAAGTAAACAGATCCTAGAGAAATGACTGCCTTACAAGAGGTGGTGAGTTTGGTAGTGCTTTTGGGATAGTTCCTGCGGTACCTTTTAGGGACTAACACCACTACCACACTTTCGTGTTAGCACTTTTTGTAGGAATATGTAGCTAACCCTTATGGTAGCTAAAGGTTATGCAGAGACGGGTCAATCGCCACCTCGTAGGACATCCTCGTGTTAAATTCGCCACTCAAATGCATGTGAGGTAGATTGTAGTGGGACTAGTGGTAGTTCTTTAAGAGCTAACGAATATACACGTACAGAGATAGTACGCCATACCACTGGGACTCTTTATTAAATGTTTTCTTACATTTCGATAAATTTATTATTGTGTAAATTAGTTTTGTTGTTATTACTTGCTATGCAAGTCTTGAGTGTCAATTAGTTTTGTTGTCAATATAATTAAAACACAATTTAATCTCTGTTCATTTTCCGTTTATTTAAACAAATCAAAAATAATTAAATAACTTTATTTAAACAAATCCAAATATAACTATAATTACAATTACTTGCTATGCAAGTCTTGAGTGTCAGTGCTGAACTAACTTTTAATCTGAAAACTAAAGAACTCTACAACTTCTAGAGGAAGAAGAAGAAGCCACGGCAAAAATGCTTATCAGCATAAACGGACTCACATTTCATGTGAACGGAATTTGCAGGTAAGAAATGCAACGTAGCGTCTGCTATGAAAAAAGGTATTTTATTCAGTTATTTTGGGACGCGCGTGCAGCGCTAATTTTGAAGAAGTGTTTATTGTTGCAATTTTTTTATATTGCACAATAGCTTTTGTTGCTGTACTTTCGTACCTTAACTGTTCCCCCCTTTAAGCATCGGACGTCCCCGTCTGACCATATCTGCTAAGAATATTGTTGATTTCAACCTTACGTTGCCTTTTGGCGAGAACGTATGCAACGCATATTATTACAATAAGAACAAAAAGAGAGGCTGAGGTGTAAAAAGTTCCTCTTACTTTCAAATGAAGGTGCGCTATATGGTCTAGGTTTTCAATATTTAAATCATGAAGGTATTGAAGTGATAAGATAGCGGTATGATCAGTTAAGTTAACAGTGTGAGCTACAGGAATTTCGGGGCTTTTAAAAGCAATTTTTCGGCAATTTTTGAATTCCGTTGAATTAACTTTTAAGGTATTGTCAAAAGTTATGAGGTATGTACCCGTTTGTAGGGTTTTTGTTACATTCTCGTAAATCACTTTGGAGGGTTGATTATTTATAACAACAATGCCATCGTCAATCTCTTTCAGAGGTGGCATATTATGCGCGGAATTTGTGTTACAAGTTGCCGTGTTATTATTTAATAAAGTGTCTAGGCATGAAGTATTTTCAAGGTTAAATGTTTTACAAAATGAAGTTGTAGATTTCTTTTTACAATCTTTTAACATGATATATTTGTAGCCACATTTTGCTACATCACTTACTTTAAATGACAAAATTTTATTATTATGAACGACTGGAAAAATTAATTTTTTATTACAAAATTTTATAATTTTTGGAAATTTTATCAAAAACGTAATAACATTTTCGGTTTGCAAAATCTTTAGTTTTGAATTTACAATTATCTCAGTAATGCTTACATTTAAATCTATTTCGGATTTTAAAACAAAACTTACTTCCGAGCTATCTAACAGAATGGGATTGATCATTTGGAGTTTCCCCAAGGTTATGGACAAAGCTAGGTTATCTAGTTCCCTAAGTACTGCTCTATTTCTTTCGCCTAACAAACTATAAAGGTATCCTGAATCGATTTCAGTAGCCTTAGTTTTACTTACAAGTGTGTTCACAGTCGTAGTTAATTTGTTTATTTGCGATTGCATATCGGTGTTTATGATTATCTGAGCATTACTTGCAGTAACTAATTCATCTTGTTTGCTACGCACTTCGGTAAAGTCATCGTAATCTGGCGTACCAGCTATGTATTTCAGCGCGGTTCCAAGAACGTTAATGCTACGTGCGTGCCTGTGGTGTATGCGCAGGGATTCTATTGTCTTCTCTATTTGGTCCACATCTGATTCTAGCAGTTTTCTCATGTGTGATTTTGGTAGTAGGTCCGTTAGATTTCTGGTTTCTTCTGCTATGGTAGTAAAGTTTGTCAAGTCCGTTACATGGGCCAACATTCCATAATTTTCATAGATTGCAACATTTCCGTCTGCTACAGGAATATAGTGTGAAGAAGTATAGTCCAGGATGGTGGCATAGCTAGCGAGTACAAAGACTGCAAATATTAGGATGCTGCAATGAGGAAACGAATGTTATCTTTATGCACTATTTTGTCATCAATTTTAAGAGTTGTGCCTAGATCTTGTTGGACAGTCTTTTCGACAAAAAGTTTGCTAATTTTATTCCCCAATCTCTTATTAACTTTCACAAAAACTTTATCTCCAGGATTATATGTTTTAGTTACTGTCTTTTTGTTATGATAATCAAGGTCTGATTTTTGTTTGGCAAGAATTTTCGCACGAATATTTTCTTTCAAGTTTTCTGGAATTGATTGAATTATATCTATGGGCTTATGGTTAGTAGTAGAATGGATTGTTCTATTGTATTTTGCAGTTGCCATTAAGACAAGCTCTGTAGAGTCATCTATTGCGTACTCTAGTTTTAGGCATCTTGCAATTTCCGCAAGTGTTCCGTGGAAACGCTCGACTTGGCCATTAGAGGTACTATGCATGGGTGGAGTTGCGTAAATGTTTGCTCCGAAGTTATTCTTTATTAACGATCTTATGGTTTGTGAAGTTAGTGACTTTTCGTTGTCGCAAACTATTGTTTCCGTGCCTTTGTAAAAGTTAAGTATCTCCAGAAGGGCTGGTTTAACGTCTACTATCGCTCGAGAGGGTATAGGTTTTACAATAGCGAACTTAGAAAATTTATCGAGACATGTTAAATAGAATTTCTTGTCAGTATTGTAAATATCGACATGGAGGATCTCGCCTGGGAAGGAGGGTATGGGGGTCTCAGCGATCCCATGTTTTTTTGGATGTCTTTGATATTTCGCTAGCCGACAGATTTTGCAGTTTGCTGTAATTTCTTTTAACTTTTTAGCTATATCTGGGAAAAAATAATCCTGAAGAACTTGTTTCGTATTTTCTGAAACAGAACGGTGTGCCCTATTGTGTTCATTTGTTAAAATTTCAATTTGATCACTTGCGTTAAAGATATCTGTAACAAATTTATTAGCGTACCTGAATTTTACAGAAGGGAAATTCGATATAAGAAGGTGTTGGATTTGAGCAAGGGTATGTAAATCACAATTAATCGCGTTCACTACTTCTGGGTTTATGCAGTCCTTAATAGTATTTAAAAGATCGTCAATTTCTTGATATGAAATGCGATGTCGAATGCGATTTTTAAAAAGAATTTTTGTTTCTTTATTTTGTTCTGAACCATGATTGATTAAAATCTGGTTTTTGAAACAGTTAATTGGGTTTTCGACCGCGGGAATAATTTCGGTGAGTGACATCTCACTTCCACAAGCTTGTAGTGAGCATGTAGATGTGGTATCCATTGTAATGTTAACAAATTGTCTGGAAAGGGCGTCTGCAACAATATTGTCTTTGCCGGGCTTGTAGAAAAATGTTGGCGAGTACTCTTCAATGAAAGCTCTCCAGCGCTTTAATTTAGAGTTTGGGTTTTTATCAGATATCGAAAAGGTTAGGGGTTGGTGGTCGGTGAAGATGTTTAAATTATTTACCCCGTAAAGATAGTGTCTAAGATTTTTTAAGGCCCATACGATAGCTAAAAGTTCGCGTTCGTTGGTTGCGTAGGTTTCTTCGGCGGGTGACAAGGTCCTTGAAATCATGGTAATTGGACGACCATTTTGAGAAAGAACGGCGCCAATAGCATGGGATGACGCATCAGTCGTAAGGTCAAAAGGTCTATCGAAATTTGGATAAAGGAGAAGTACATCTTCGGAAGAAAGGATATTCTTAATTTTTTTGAATGAGTGAATAGCATCAGCATCAAGGTCAATTTTAACTTGCTTCGAATGTTTTGTCCCCACATGACCATTTTCTCCACGTAAATATTTAGTCAGAGGTTTCGCTATAGCCGCATAGTCTTTAACGAATTTTCTATAATAACCGGCCAACCCTAGAAATGACCTTAAGCTCCTTAAGGTTGTTGGCGTTTCGTAGTTGACTATGGTTTCAATTTTCTTTGGACACGTTCTGATACCGTCGGTTGAAACGACAAAGCCCAAATACTCGACAGAGGTTTTAAAGAATTTGGACTTTTCTAAAGAAACTCTCATGTTAGCATGGTAAAGTTTTAGTAAGATGTTTTGGATGTCATCTATATGCTTCTGCTCAGAGTCAGAAAATATGATGATATCATCGATATAAACGTGACATGACTTTCCGATTTCATCACGTAAAACATCATCGATGGCACGCTGAAAAATGCTCGGGGCGTTTTTTAATCCAAATGGTAAACGACAGAACTCGTATTTACCATTATTCACGCTGAAAGCAGTTTTTTTCCGGTCGTGTTCGGCCAAGTTAATCTGGTGGAAGCCACTTTTTAAGTCCAAGGTTGTAAAGAACTTAGATTTGCCAAGATTTGAAAGTATAACAGACGGATCAGGTATAGGATATTTATCAGGGATAGTTTTTGAATTAAGTTTAGTGTAGTCGAACACGAGGCGTTTATTGGGCTTGCCCAATTCGTCTGTGCCTTTCTTGTCGACAACCCAAACAGGGCTGTTATAGGGAGATCGGGATGGCTTTATAATGCCATTTTTTAAAAGTTCCTTAACCTCTTTATTGACAAATTCTATCATCGAAATGGGGTAGGATTGGTATTTAGAATATATGGGCTCCTGATCTTTTGTTTTAATTGTTGCGGAAATTTTCGTGTTAAAGGGTAAGGCTTCATTCGGGTTAGCGAAAACACCAGCATTTTCGTTTATTATTTGGAAAAATTTCTTTTCTACATTTTTTGGGATAGAGACATTTTCTATTAAAGAATTCACTGCATCTAGCTTAAGATATTTCAATTTTTCTTCGCCGCCGTTATAATAAATCATGTCTTTTTCTGTGTTAATCACGCCCTTTATGCTTTTTATGAAGCTAAAACCTATGATACCGTCAAATAGAGACAGGTTCGGTAAAATAAAAAATGTTTCAGTATGATTTAGGACATTTACTAGTGTTTTGTTGTTGATTGTATCAGCACCATGAATGGATTTGACTAAAAATGGTTTTTCGACTTCTTTAATGTTTTTTAATCCGTTAATATTGGTGATATAACTTTTAGAGGCACCAGTGTCGATTAAAAGTTTAATGTTTTTGCCACCTATCATTCGCTCAATGTAGGGGAGAACTGACCCTCCCTTAAAAAATTAATCTCATCTTCGAAAGGTGGATCAGAAAAAGTAGGGTTTTCATACGGCTCTTGGTTACCAGAGAAGTTTGGCTCATCGCCGTAGTCATGTGTTTCCAAGGTTTCGAGACCTTCGTTTTGCAACATCTCTTGGCCAAGGTGGTTAATCCTTTGGACCTTCTGAGGGACCTGTCTTTCGGATGTTAAACCTCGCTTTTGTGTTTGAAAACCCTGAAAGTTGTTTGTTCGCACCGTACGCATGCTTACATCAGTGTCCAGGGATTGGGATACTGGTTGAGAGTCACTAGCTTGTTGGCCTACAGGCTGAAAAGGATTTTGGGCGAAATTTCGGAAATTCGAATTTGCAACATTATGGCGTTGTGATTGGTTAGATGCCTGTTGAGGGCGGTTTTGATAAAATGGAGTAGTTTGTTGACCGACAAAGTTTTGCGGAGGCTGAGAGTAGTTATTTTGCTGACCAAAGGAGTTCTGTTTAACATGCTGTATGTTTTGTCTTAAGGCTGTGTGTGTTGAGGGACTCATTAAAGCCTTGTTTAAACCATTACTGTAAATGGCAGCAAAATGATAGCGGTTTTGATTTGCTTCTAGCTCTTGTGCTAGTGCCAGAGCTGATGGCAAGTCTGCAGGCTTGCACGAAAACAAGGTGTCACATAAGGGCTTCCTAACTCCCGAAACAAAGACACGCAAAGCCTGTTCACGGTATTTTTGGTTCAGTGACTGAATCAAATTGGCATCCCCTTCATTCGACATTATAATTTTGTTCACGATCGCGGTTAACTTACGCTCTACTTCGTCGTAAAATTGGATAATAGTTTTCTGTCCCTGTCTTAAAGTGGAGAGCTCTTGCTCTAGTGTAAAGATGGATTTTTTATCCATGTAAGTAAAATCAAGCCGTGCTATAATAGCCTTAAAGTTAAGGACTGTGTTATAAGTGCTTAACGCAGCATCTGCGTTACCCACGACTTTGTTTCTCAGAATAGCTACCGCCTGGTAGTACTTTGAGCTTCCTACATAAGGTTCAAATAATTTATGGGCTGTTGTGGCGGCCTGACGCCAAGAGACATATCTGGTGGGGTCGCCTTTAAATTCTGGGACAGATTTAATTATATCTAGAGTCTCCTCACACGTCCTATTGGGTACTATTTCTATTTCCTTATATGCTTCTACGGCAGAAGGTGGCTCTAAGGATTGGAGTCGCCTAGTAAGGTCGGCAATAGTTGCTTCAAAGCTTTCTTTTGTTCTTTGGACTGCTTGTTGGATAGCAGTGTCCAAGAGAACTTGCAAATTTTCAGAATTCATTTCCTCTTTGTTCTCAATTCTTTTTTCAGAAATTAATAGTGATTGTAGCCTAGCTAAAATAACGTCAAACTCTTCAGGATCTTCCTGTGGTCTTGACATGAACTCTAGGGAAAAACCAAAGATCAACTCAGAATTCTTTTCACGTAAATTTCACTTTAAATTGCAAAGGTAATAACTGTTACAATAATAAAAATAAAAAATTTTTACGAAATTTCAAAAATTTAGATCCGATTTGTTTTTTTTTTTAAAAAAAAAAATTTTATAAAAAATAATAGATAGCAATCAATAGTAATAATAAAAAATAGAATTCTTACAAATAAATCATCACGGCTTTGGCTCCTTCTGGTTCTAAATGCAACTTTTCTGGCTGGAATGTAACTGCTCAAGACTCGGCTTCACTAAGGGTCCTTTGCAACTGCTCACGGCTTGGCTTTTCTAAGTTGTTGATTGATGGATTAGTTTTTGTTATATTTTTTGCTTTTTGGTGATGAATGCTTTTTATATTTTTAAGAATTGTATTAGGTTTTTAGCACCAGTATGGTAGTAATTTTTTAAATTTTCAATAAGCAATGTAATTTTTATTCACAAGTATGGTGAATGTCTTTGTTGTTTAAATTTTAATTTTTTCTTAAACACTGTTTTTTATTATAAAAAAGTTATTTTTCTTTTCACTTCAATGATGACTTAGTTTTTATCTGCTCACTGTATGGTGATTGTCTTTGTTGTTTAAATTTTAATTTTTTTAAACACTGTTTTTTATTATAAAAGGTTATTTTTCTTTTCACTTCAATGGTGACTTAGTTTTTATCTGCTCACTGTATGGTGATTGTCTTTGTTGTTTAAATTTTAATTTTTTTTTTAAACACTGTTTTTTATTATAAAAGGTTATTTTTCTTTTCACTTCAATGGTGACTGTTTTTTTCCCGTTGGGCGCCAATTAGTTTTGTTGTTATTACTTGCTATGCAAGTCTTGAGTGTCAATTAGTTTTGTTGTCAATATAATTAAAACACAATTTAATCTCTGTTCATTTTCCGTTTATTTAAACAAATCAAAAATAATTAAATAACTTTATTTAAACAAATCCAAATATAACTATAATTACAATTACTTGCTATGCAAGTCTTGAGTGTCAGTGCTGAACTAACTTTTAATCTGAAAACTAAAGAACTCTACAACTTCTAGAGGAAGAAGAAGAAGCCACGGCAAAAATGCTTATCAGCATAAACGGACTCACATTTCATGTGAACGGAATTTGCAGGTAAGAAATGCAACGTAGCGTCTGCTATGAAAAAAGGTATTTTATTCAGTTATTTTGGGACGCGCGTGCAGCGCTAATTTTGAAGAAGTGTTTATTGTTGCAATTTTTTTATATTGCACAATAGCTTTTGTTGCTGTACTTTCGTACCTTAACTTGTACACTTTTTCAACAAAAATTCCATAAGATTCCAGAGCAATTTTAATAAGTGTGTTTTAACCTTTTTGAACGTACTTATTTCTTGTCTCTTTTGGTAACTACATATTTTTATAAAACTTTTAAGTATTAAATAAAGGTATTATTTTTTAGGTTGTAATTGGCCAAATTATAAAGGATTACTTTTGGGACATCGCACAACTTTTTCTAGTAGAAAAATAAGTAGTCTTCTCCTCAGGTTCTCATTATTTTTCTGCTTATCTTGTAAGCAAAGTTTTTGCTGGGTATAACCATTTATTTCAATTTCGTTCAAAAAGTAGTCACTAAAATTAGTTTCGAATAAAATTTCATACTGGTAATAAATTTTTAACAAAAATCTTTAAAAATTTTTAGCATTATTTTTAGCATTTTTAAAAATCATTTTTAGCATTGGCTGTGTCTAATGGCAGATTTTGCTGTAAAATTTTTTTAGAAAAATTTTATTGAATTTTTTCTTCCGAGATCTCGCGCTTTCTTCTAAATTTATATTTAATTTTCTTATTTTAAAATACATGAGAGACCTAAAAAAAAGCGTTTTTATTTTTGTATTACAGTCAACTTCATAGGCCTGTTCGATGAGGAACTTTAAATAACCCTTTCGTATGAGTAGGTTTTCTCCATTGTGCTTATCGAATATATTTTTAAGTTGTGTCATAGTGCTCATAGTTTCTCCTGTCGGCTTTGTCAGGCCGCCCTCTGACAAATGGTCAATCCATGTATATGTCGGTTCAGTTTCATCGATTTTTCGGGAAATGCCGGGAAGATCATCCTTTAACCTGTGGCAAATGTAACCCGCAAAGTTCTCCAAGCCATGATAATGCATGTCTTTAAGTTCTTCGTCTGGTTCTTCCATATTAACATCAATATTAAAATTTTTAAATAGTTTACCTAGAAATAAACTTTTAAAGCATGATTTGGGAAAAATCTATTAAAAAAAATTACCTGTTATAGATTTTTCACACATTTCTAAGTCTGGAGTATCATCATTTTCAACATTTCCATCATTCAAAATTATTCCATCGTTTCGTCCAAGAATATACGACCTTAATCGTTATTTAAACTCAAGTTGATCTGGATGGTCATGCAGACCTCCCTTAACGCGAATCACTCCGAAAAAATTTTCTAAAACGTCTTGATTAAGGCGATACGTAAGAATATATTTCAAGTTGAATCGTGATACCAAGTCTTCATAAAGTCCTTGAATAGCGTTGTTCGTCTGAATAATTCCTGATCAAAAAAATTAATTTAAGTATTGCATAAACTGTTTGCAATTAACTACCTTTTTGAAATGGCAGCAAAGTTGCTCGCCCGATCACCCTCATTTCCTTAACCATTTCCGTCATTTGATTAATTTTATTTTTTGTAGCTCTAAAGAAAGGCCATAAGCGCGGCAACGCTCCCTTGCATCAGGTATTAGAACTTTGACGTTCATGACATCAAACCAATCATTTGTCTGATAAGTTATTCAATATTTTTTTCGGTTTAATTTATAATATATGAATATAAACATCTGTACCAATTTAAATAATTGATGACATTCTTCCCAGTTGAAACCCTCAAGTAGGTCATGAGTAGCTGCCCTCGTAATAGCTTGCGCTACAGTGTGGAAAAAAAAATTATTAGCCAGCTTCACATTTTGCCTTTTTATGTTTTGGACAGTAAGGTTTGCTTGGGATATTTTATGGGTGATGGAAAGATCTCCAGAACTAATTTCTAATAACTTAGTAATAATTCCCTTACGAACTGTTTTTTTATCGATAATAAAACCTTCATCTATGAAATGATTGCGTAGAAGTTTTATCATATGCGGAACGTCTGCAAACACAAAAACCTCCTCATTGTCAAAGAGAAACCTGAATATAGAATAACAAATAGAATAGTTTTCATTCAAAATACATGTATCTAAATAAATTAAGGTACCATGGTTTTTCCTCTGAAACTTTTAGCTCATTAAATAGCGCTCTGTTACTGCCCCCTAAGTCACAAACAATAGCTACAACAGTGTAATTGCATGACTTCAGATTTGAAAAAATATTATTTAAAATATTAGCAGTCATTTTGCAGTCATATTTGTAGATTATTGGCTGCTTCCATCTTGCAACTAAGCCTAATAAAAAATTATTAGTATGTATTAGAATTTGACATTTGAATCTCTTGACTTACTAACCTCTTATCATTGCAACCTGGACATAGTTCACAGGAGCTAGTGTTGTATCGGAGGTCTTATCATAAGAATACGATTTTCGAATTTTTGCCTCATCGAAACTCAAAACACACATTTTATCCGTTTGTGTCATTTGTTCCGTAGCAGAAAGAAGTTTAAAAAGTGGTGCTAATAAGCCGGGAGTGATGTGAACTTTTTGAGCCCATGTTTGCAAAGTACGTACACCAGTAGCTCGTTTCTGTATTTCTCGCATTGCAAAATTTCTCACATTAAGTGTGAAACAAAAAATTCCATCGTTTCTCGATTTGTGAGAAAAAAGTGTTTCTGTATTTGAATGCGAGAACAGACAACACAGATTCTGTTTTAACTGGAATACTTCCAGTAATTAAATGTCAAATGCAAGCGAAACGTCAACGAAAGAAATAGATATAATAAAAATAGCGCTGCCAGATTTGTCGATTTATCGTCATTTTGACGATTTTTTGTTCCAAAATTGGCAAAGGGCCGATTTGCTGATTTTTTCTGGTGAACATATTATTCAGTCTTCGAAATAAAATAACTTTAATTAGTTTAGTATGATTATATATTCTGCACCACAGAAAAACGATATCTTTAAAAACATGGCAGCTTAAAAATATATGGGCAAAATTAAAATTTCGAAGGAAAACTGCTAAATTTTTATTTCCTTAGATTATTTAATACATTTGTTTAAACTATTACACCATTTTTAATCAATGCACTATAGGAAATTTTGGCCTTTTTTTTGGCAAGTTCAATATGATATTTTGTTACGCCTTTAAGCAGGACAAAAAACAGTCTGAAATTTTAAATTGTTATCGGATTAAAGAGAAAAATAAAATAAATAATTTTATTTAAATAGACCTCAAGTTTAAGTATATATATAGTATGTATTTTACCCATGAACTTTACCAATTTTTTTGATTATGTTTTAATAAAAATCGAAAAAAATTTGTCAAAATTAATTTTAAATTGTCCGATTTTTTTAAACAAATTAGCCGATTTTTTTTATTCTTTCTTAGGAAATTAACGATTTTTTCAAAAATTTATCTGGCAGCCCTGCATAAAACGAAAGCAATGAAGGGCTTAAAAAAATCAAAATAAAAAAATTTAACAATTGTGTTTTATTTATTTTCATCATTAAATTCTTTCCCTTCAAATAAAAAAAAAATAATACACATACTTGCGTACATACATACATAATTTGTGCTCCATTTATTAAAATTTTATTTTTCTCGCATCAATTTTAAATGTAACTTATTTTGACAGTTCTTGTGAGAAACTTTTAGCAAAATTTTAATACAGAAACACTTTTTCTCACATCCTTCCAATAAATGCTTGAAAATTATTTAAATGACAGATAATTCTCCCAAAGTAAATATACAGAAACACTTATGTGAGAAAAACCATTTTTTGTTTCATATTGCACTGTTTTTGTTATAATTCACTTGTTTCATGCGGGAAATTTTACGATGCGAGAAATACAGAAACGGGCTACAGGCAAAGGAAATTTTTTTCTATACATCAGTTTGTAAAGTTTGGCACTCGCTGAGTATAAAGTAATACCTTGGGTTATATCTTATTCTGTCCAATTTGTTCGCTTGGTTCCTGCTTTCTATTTTGCTATTTGCCCTTTGGTAAAAATACCTAAAAGTTTTTCTTCGAAGTTTCTTAATTCGAAACTAGTTTTGGTTAAGCACGTTTTTAAGTTTTTCAAATTGTATTGGAAAATTTTGCGGTCCTTCAGTTTTTCTCTTCCAAAGATTTCACTTCAGATATTTTCTTTTTGTAACTTTTGCTGTAACTAATGTGTATGTTCTGACATACATACATATGTACGTACATTTCATTTTTTAAGCTATCAATTTCATTACTATTTGCCACGTTTTCTTTATCATACTCCTGTTTAAAAATCTGCCTTTCGACGAGAACTTCACTGTCTTTAAGATGCACTAAAGTTTCAGTTTCTTCCTGCAAAACTAATTGCAAAATTAATGTTGAACTTTAAACATTTTATCAATTTAAAATTTTACCACAGGGCAAAGCAGATGCTGCATCGTGTTCCTTAATAAGTTGTTGAACTATTTTATGATTTTCTCTCCTTTGGGCTCTCTGTTCACGCTTTTTATGATGAACATCCTTGTCATCGCATATTTTACGTATAGACGGTGCTGCACCGCGCTTTAAATAAAGTTTTGTCGCAAAACCTAATTGTGAAATAAAACAATACCTATAGGTTATTAGTTAATAAAATAACTCATAACTTACCAGTTTCATATTCCATTTTATTTGCAAAATCCTCTGCCTTGAAATGTTCCATACAGACGCGACCATGCTTTGTGTTTACGTTTTTATTGCAAAACTTTATCCACTGCTTTAATAGTTTAAAATCAGAAGGAAATGTAAGAAAACTTATTTTGCGTTTATCTTTCTTATTATTTTTGCAATTTTTCACTTTACATTTCATTTTAATTTATTTAATTTTTAATAATTTTATCCAAAGTTTGTTCATTCTTCATACGCTTTTTCTATTAAAATAAAATACAAAGAAACTTTCTACATGTAAACAACATAACGGACATGCGCAAAGCGTAATCTATTATTTTTGATTCATGGGTAAGACCTACTTAGGACAGTGGATACACATCCTAATTACTCTTAAACTATTTTGATCCACTCGTTGGCTTCTTGGTACACTGGGGATCGTGGACAGCACGTGTGTGGGTACACCTCGTGTTGTCTGTGTTTTCCATCGTAGCGATTGGGAATTGAGTCTGCCCGTGTGTGGGTACACCTCGGGTGATCTTGAGTCTCCGTCCGAACCACTTGATCAACTGACACCTTGAGTGGCGACCGTTAATCTGTTTGTAATTGTGTATTGTTGTAAATAAAAAGTATTGTTTGTAACGTTGTGTGAAACCAAAGGAGTTTTATTTGGTATCCCGTATGAACCTGGACACCGCTGAGTCTACAACAGCAACCAGCGGTAAACGTGTCGTTACACACTTTAAACACTTAACTTATAGCTGGTACTATAAACTATTCACACAAATTTATTTAGAACTTAGTCACTTATACAACTTATAATTGCGATCTACACACTTAAATGTTTGTACTAATACTCATTTGTAAGAAAAGTTGAAGCTTTAAAATAATTTTTTTCAGCAGTTTAGAGCAACAAATTTTTCAAACATTTACACTATTGAATTCTTATCTAAATACAAAGTGAAATTTTCTTGTACTTTTATATCATAATATCAAAGGACAAATAATATTGACAATCAACATGATAAGGGCATTTCTTATATGTATTCCCTGAATATTCTCAGCCCAATTATGAATAAAAATTCCCTGGGAGTTTTTTCCCTTTTCCCATTTCTACCATTGAATTAACATAGGAAAAATGGGAGAAGGGAGAAAACTCCCGGGGAGTTTTTCTTTCATAATTGGGCTGTCTATTTTTTAACAAGGCAGGTAAGATGTTTCTTAACATAAGAATTGTGCATTTTCATACGAAATTTTATTTTGGATACAACTGTTTTTAGTCAAAATTTATTATAATTTATAATTTTTTTTAGCGAAATTAATTAAACTATTCGTATCAATTTTTAAAATAAATAATGCTTAAAAAAGCTAAAAACATTTTCAAAAAATGCTTAATAAAATGCCAAGTGCTAAATGAAAATTTTGCAGCTAAATAAAAATTTTTAAAGCTAAATTTAGCTGCAAAAATGCCAAAATGGCCACACTGGTCGTAGAGCAAACATATGATCTAAAATCAGGGTTGCTCTATTATAAATAACTACATTTCTGACAACCAGGTTGCGTCCTACCAACCGTTACATTCAAACTTAATATATCTATAATTCAAACTTAATATAACTATAATATATCTTTAATTGCTTATGACTAAATAACTAAACAAATGACAAAAAAATAGAAATATAAAAAATAAAATAAAATGAATTCATGTGTGAATCAAAACGAAACACTTTGACTTTGTTCGTCACACTGCCTCCGTTTTCCCCCAAAAGCTTAGGGGTTCATCCAGATCGTTCGCGCCATACCGTCCTGGGTGATGGCTACTCAGTATCGCTGCCCTACATGGCTCAGCAGCAACCGTCTTCTTGCCCCCTCCCCTGGGTATTCATGGCCTCCCGTATTTGTTGTTGAAGCTGCGCTGGCAGCTGTTCGACCCGCAGCTCCCTAGGACTGGTGGGTATCGGAGGTGTCCTGGCACCTTGGCGACGCTGAGACGGATTCTTCCCTCGGGGTTGGTGATGACGGCACTGACGAGGGCGGTGATAATGCCGATAATGAGGATGGTGATGATGTCGTAGTGGATGATGATGTCGTGGTTGGTGATGAGAATGATGATGATACAGGGGATAAGGCCGGTGGTTTTTGTGCTGAGGGTGATAATGCCAGCAGTGTTGGTGACGAGGGTGATGATGATGAGGGGGAGATGACTTCCCGGAATGTCGCGACAGCCCCTACTGGAGATACAGCAGTAGCGCCTGAGACCCAAGGAGTGTTAAAATACTCCGCGTAGTCTATGCTCCTACCGGGAGTTCTAGGTAGAGCTATAGCCGGTGAGGATGGAGGGCTCCCCTCATAGCCCCTGGTGTCTGCCTGATCGGGACCTCTGCTAGTAATACCTTGCGGCACCGTGTCCTCAATTTCCAAATGTGTCCTTGTTTCGGGGATTAACACTCGCATCCGCCACACCCTTTCGTAATAACGCTGAGTCTGAATCTGGTGTGATGACCTCGGCAGGTGTTTAACTTGGCGGCGAGGGATGTTTAGGGCGTGACTGCATCCGGGCGTACTTGAATTGTACCTCTTCTCTTTCTTTCTTTCTTACGCGCCTGCCTCTTGGTTTGCCACTTTTCCTGCGGTTGTGCGCGGCCTCGCCCCTGGCTCGTACTGGGGAGGTCGTCGTTATCCAGAAAAATTTTTCTTCTCCCCTCGGCTGCTTCCCGCTCCATAATTCGGCGGAACCGTTTGCTTGCCTCTTCAAATTTCTTCTCGTTGCGTCCCATGCCCAAATAAATCTAGGAAAACAAAAAGAAGTACACCGCTATTAATTATCTTGCTCTAGTAACTGCTTTAAACCGCTAAATTGTGCCGTTCGCACTTCACTACTATCTACTCTACAAATATCTACTATTACAGGGAGACATATCCCCTTACAATATATGGCCCCGCATATTTTGGTGCCAGCTTGGCCGCAAAACGTCAGCCGCTTTCGGGTACCACCTCCGCCGTTGCAAATCATAATGTTTTTTCTGTCTTGCAGATGCTCGTTTTAGATTTTCCCGCACCTGTTGGAAGACTTCTTTTAACTCTCTTCCCCGTTCGTCGGGCGCCCGATTCCGGGCTCCGGTGCCGATCGTGACTTTGTCAACTAACATATTTGGTAGGCGTGGTTCTCAGCCTTGGGTTACATAGGCTGGGGTATATCCCGTTGATTCCGATTTACTCGTGTTGATGGCTAACATTATTTCCGGCAAGATTTCATCCCATTTATTGTGACGTTGGTTCGAAAATTTGGCGATTACCGTACGGTTGGCCCTCTCTGTGGGATTCTCTTGTGGGGTGTATGGCGCGGTAAATTGTTGTTTCACTCCCAAGTCACTCAAACATTTCTTTGGCACGTTGGCTGTAAATTGTGACCCATTGTCCGTGATCATAACCTTTGGTACCCCATAACGTGCGAAAATACGTTCTCGAAATGCCTTGACCACACCGTCGGCCGTGGCTCTCCGTAGGGGAATCAATTCCACCAAATACCAGTAAGATAGTATTTCCGTGCTTACTTCTTATTAGTGGGCCCACGAAATCAGCACATACTAGTGCCCATGGCTCCTCTTCTATGCGAGTGAGCATCTCTCCTGCTGGAGCCCGTTGTGAAACATTATACCGTTGGCACGTCGCACAGTGGCGCCCGTAGAGCAAGCGAGGTTGCAAAAATCAAAATTTTCATGAGTGCCGACGAAGTTTTGAATAAACCCATGTTATAGAAAACTTTTCAACGATTTCAAATATGCCACTCTTAATAATATCACATTTTTAGTTTAGAAGATATAACCGTTCAAAGTTGACCGACTTTCGGTTTTCAAAAAAACACACAATTTTTAGTCAATTTGTTGCGATTTCAGGTGTAATATCACGAAAAATAGGTAACGAATCGCCTTATTTTTTATTTGTATTGATTGATGTATTTATTAAATGTATAATGATAAAAAAAAAAATTAACTGTTTGCTTTGTGTTTCTCCTGGTAAATCACTATTTAAAAACTATCCGTTTTTTCACTATTTTTCAACTTTGACGGAAAATAAAAAAAAACTATATTTTTCTATATTTGCCATACGTGCAAAACCTGTTCTTTGATTATTTCTTTACATAATTCAAAAGGTTTTATCTGCCCGTACGTGCCCGTTTGGCTTCTAGAGGTAAAAAAGTTCAAAAAGACATGGTTGCAGAAATTGTATGGCGTCCATCCCTTATATGTTTTGACTGACAGTAGTTTGATCTAATAGTTTGAAAAAAACTACTCATTGAAATTAGCAGGTACGTACCTCACATAAACAATACTTTGGCGTACAAATGGTCAGGAACAATATTGACTTATGGTCCCTACAGGTAGGCACAAATCTTATTTGGACACATGCATAATATCAAAATTGCATTATTTAGCCTAAATCCATTTGTATGCAGGGAACAGGTAAATTTTTAGGCATGGTAGCATAAGCCTATATATTGCAAAATAAGCATAATGCCTGGATTAGTCTACGCCTGAAAGTTGGCGCAACAATTACTGAAACCATTAAACAATTTAAGTACTGAAAACATGGCGTTGAACAATTTAAAATTATTTGAACTGTTTAGAAAGTCAACCACACCAAAGTTTTTCACGGAAGTGAAAATTCTTCCTGAGAAGTTGACATTGATCAGCAAATGGGGCTGCGATGGATCATCCGGACAAAGCGTTTATAAGCAAAGGATATCTTTCGATGACGCTACAATATCGGACGGAAATATGTTTATGGCATCTGTTGTTCCTTTGCGGCTAAAATCGGATGATTCCCTACACTGGAAAAATCCACGTCCGTCATCAGTGCATTATTGCCGACCAATAATGTTTCAGTTTGCAAGGGAATCGGCAGAACTCATAAGGACTACGGTGAAGGACATTGAAGAACAAATAAGCAAGATTAAGCCTACAAAGCTGCAAATTGGAGAAGGAAAATATATTGAATGCAATTACGAGTTCCACCTGACCATGGTTGACGGAAAAGTCGTAAACGAACTGACAGGAACAACCTCAACAATGTCATGCCCGATTTGCAAAAAGAGTCAGAAGAACTTTTTTCAATTCAATTTATTTCATATATAATATGTTACATCTCAATTTTATATAATTAGTTGTAAAGAGTTTAAGATTAGTATCTTTTTCTGCTTAATTATAATATATTTCAATTAGTTATCATAGACAGAATTATATTGGAGGTAAAAATTTAGCAAAAACCTATCTAAACCCCTTTTTTCGTATTATTTTTATATTTTTTTTATCGATTTTATATTATTATTTGTCAGAAGAACTTTGGTAATTTAAACGATTCTACAAATGAGGAGAATTACGAATATGGAATGTCACCATTGCACGCAAGGATAAGGTGTATGGAATTCTTGCTAAAACTGGCATATACCCTACCACAAGAGGAGGAAAACTTCGATGAAAATACATCAATAAAGGATAAGGAAAAGATCAGAAAGAAGCAAATACAGGATGGTTTTTTTGAAACAAGTTGGACTAAAAGTAGACTGTCCCAAGCACGGATACGGTAACTCTAACGATGGAAACACTTCTAGGAGATTTTTTGAAAATGATGAGGCAGTAACTAGAATCATTGGAATTGACAATCAAATCGTGAAAAGATTGGGAACGATCTTGGATGTTTTAAACTGCAAAGAAAATGTCAATTCTACAAAATATGGAGAATATGCGTCGAAAACTGCATCTCTTTTAGCAGAAATGTATCCACAGAAGAAGTTGACCCCGACCGTCCATAAAATATTGGCGCATGGCAAAGATATAATTGAGTACCAGTCTTTGCCAATTGGAGAGCTTTCTGAAGAAGCACAGGAGTCTCTTAACAAATTTTATAAAAAATATAGATTGCAGAACACATTCAAAGCATCAAGGGTAAGGCAAAATAAGGACCTCTTCAACATGTTGGCAGCATCTTCCGATCCACTTATTTCTTCCCTGCGGCATGTGAAGTCACGAATAGAGTTACAAAATAATTATAGTTTAGAAATTGTTAGTCTTTTAGATATACCTTCTCTTACGAATTGTGATGAATATTTTACAGAAAATTGAAAAAATAAATTTAAAAAAATAAATAATTTTTTTTTTTAATTTGTTGGGTAATAATTTAAAACATAAAAAACTTAAGAAAAAAAATAAAAACAATCTAAAAATGTAAAAATAATTTTTTTTAGTTACCATAAAATTGATTTTTCTACTAATTTTAATTTTGATAACCCATAAGTAGGCCCCTACAAAGCGTAGCACCCTTTCCAAACGCTCATTTCATAGGCTGAACAGTTATCTATCATATGCTGTTTAAACTGTTCAATTATCTTATTCGGTTCAAAAGATATGATTTTTGCAACGAAAAAACTCAAATGGCGCCACTGTGCGTCGTACAACCCCGCACATATTTCTTAACGTCCCTTGTCATCCCGGGCCAGTAATACCGGCTTGCTATCTTCTGCATGGTTTTCCTAATACCCAAGTGGCGCCCGGTCGGTTAATCATGATTTTCTTGCATGACTTGTCTTCGGTGACCGTTGACGTAAAGCTTCCATGGAACGTCGTCTCTTTCATTGCTTGACGTGATGAAATGCCTATAAGGTTGGCCATCGATGCGGGCAAAATCGGGGTGCCCTTCGGGGTCTTGTCGCACCTGTTTTAAGCGCTCCTCCAGCCATTTACCACGGCTTGGCTTCGTAGTCTGCATCCGTCGGCATTCTTCTGTGGGTAGTCGTGAAAGCGCATCGGCCACCGTATTATGCTTGCCCTTTCTGTAAGAAATCGTAAAATTATATTGTTGGAGCTCGAGGGCCCACCTGGCCAGTCTCCCGGTCGAACTTTCGATCGAGTTTAACCATTTCAGTGCTAAATGGTAGGTGATAATGGAGAATTTATAACCCTCAAGGTAAGGCCGCATTTTCCGGACACCATATACAATAGTCAGGCATTCTTTTTCGGTAGCCGAATAATTCTTCTCTGCATTGTTTAGATGTCGGCTCGCGTATGCAATAACATGCTCAGCACCATCTCTTGGGTAAGTACAGCGCCTACAGCGCCTAATCTCTGGCGTCCGTTTGAAGGGTAAAGGGGATGGTGAAGTCTGGACAAGCTAACACCGGCGCATTGGTGAGTTTGCTCTTCAAAGTATCAAATGCTTTTTGTTGCTCTTCCCCCACTTCCAATGTTTACCCTTCTTCAGTAGTATTGTCAGCGGTTGGGATATTTTTGCGAAATTCTGGATGAATCGCCTGTACCATGAGGTTATGCCTAGAAATCGTCGCACTTCCTTCATATTTCTGGGTACGGGCATATTCTGGATAGCCCCGACTTTGTCTGGATCCGTCTGATCCCGTTTCTCGTTACAAGATGACCTAGGTATTTTGTCTCGGTTTTAAAAAATTCGAACTTGTCCAGGTTAATTTTTAAATTGGCGGCCAACAATCGCCTCAAAACTTCTTTTAAGTTGCCTAAGTGGTCTTTGAACGTTTTTCCTATCACAATGATGTCGTCCAAATAGGCGAACGCGTTCGGCTCCATATCTGGACCAATAACATTATCCAGGGCGCGCTGGAAGGTGGCCGGGGCCGAGTGTAGGCCAAAGGGCATGACCCGCCATTGGTATAATCCCTTACCGGCAACGGCAAAGGCGCTATACTTTTTACTATGCTCCTCCATCGGAATCTGCCAGTAACCATCTTTTAAGTCAATACTGCTTATGTATTTGGCGTTTCGTAATCAATTAAGAATGGTCTCATTTCTAGGCAGGGGGTAGGCATCAGGTACGGACCTAGCATTTAGTTGCCTGAAATACATGCAAGTACGCCAGGTCCCGTTTTTCTTCTTAACAAGCGTGATTGGAAAACTGTAGGTTCGATACGCCCTTTTTCCAACAGTTTATCCACTTCCTCGTTGATGATTTCTTGCATGGCTGGATTACGTTGCGTATACCGAATTTTTATCGGTCCCTCGTCTCTCATCACGACCCGATGAGTGGTTATATTAGACAGACCCACAATGTTCTGCATTTGTTCAGTTCAACTTCTAGAAACCGATCTATTCGACGTTGAAGCTCGCCTGTAGTGTCGCTGGGGAGAGATATTATAACTACCTTGTGATAGGTATTGCGTTCTTATACGCCAGGGTGTTCTACGCTGCTGGTTGATACGGACAATCCTGCACACTGAATGGTTGCCGTGAATGGTTGCCCAAGGACTATATTTTCTGTTGCTTCCGCCATAATCAAGAAGTCTTTCTGCCTGGTTTGGTTCCCGAACGTCACTTGAAATGAAACGGCTTGTGTGACTATTTTCCTGGAACCATCGGCTAAAAACACATCAATATCAACCTCGAACCCCCTGGGTTCTGTAGATAGCTGCCATACTAGTGCTGGGGTAACAAAGCTTCTGATGGCTCCCGTGTCGATAATGTCGGTTACACGTTTTCCCTCTATAATTAATTCGGCTCCCAGCTGCTTCTCGTTCAAACAGAGGTAGGTTTTATTAGTTACCACGGCCTGTTCAGTTTGCTCTTATTCTGCCGTGTTAGTCTCCATGGTTCGGTGGTGTTCACCACGTGTCGGCCGGTGATCCGTTGGAATAGCCTCCAAGTCAGCGGCTAATAGAATTAGGTATTCCAGGGTCGCAAAATCTCGTCTACGTATATACCATTTGTACTCCGGTAGTGCATTTTGAAATATTCGCTCTAACTTCTGCTCTCCCGTAAGGTTAGTATGCCGCATCAAATCTTGTAGGATGAGCACGTAGTTTCGGAATTTTTCACGGGGCCGTTTGACGCGTTTCCGTATATCCTCGCTGAGGTTTTCAAAATACCTTGGAGGCAAAAAGAAATCACACAGATCTTTCTTAAATTTGGTCCACCGTAGCCACGCTTTATTGTTGTTACGTAGCCATATCAGCGCCTTATCTTGCATTAGCTCGGTCGTGACAGGGAGAATTTCATCCACCGAAATGTCATATGCGACAGCCAGCTGTTTCACGCGTTCAAAAAAACAGAGCGGGTTATCACCTCCCGTGTAGGTCACTCCCCATTTGCAGATGACCTCAATAATCATTCCCCGGTTGAGTTTTGGGTGCGCACTGCAGTGCGGCTGATGGGACGTTATGTCTGCCTTGATAGGGCCCAATGGACCCCTCACCTCCACCTCGGGTACTTGTAACATGGTACGAGGAGTGATAGGCAGATTAATTTCGTGCTGGGCCTGTAGTTGTAGGAGCTCTGCCCTCGTGACTTCATCGTGTTCGATAGCTACGAGCAGGGTGCCTGTCTGATTTTGCTATAATTTTTGCAAATAGTTGGCCAATTTATCCTTCTTCAGGTAATATATCCATTTAGTTCTCATCGTCTTGTTTGGGGAGTCTCCGACTGGCACTGCTGTTGCTGTCGTTGTTGTTTTTGGACCATCAGGTCCCTGCTCGGGCGCCATTGTAACGACACGTTTACCGCTGGTTGCTGGAGTAGACTCAGCAGTGTCCAGGTTCATACGGGATACCAAGCAAACTCCTTTGCTTTCACACAACGTTACAAACAATACTTTTTATTTACAGCAATATACAATTACAAACAGCTTAACGGTCACCACTCAAGTTGTCAGTTGCTCAATAGTTCGCAACACATGAAACCTTACGGCGGTGGTTCGGACGGAGACGCTACGATGGAAAACACAGACAACACGAGGTGTATACACACACGTGCTGTCCACGATCCCCAGTGTGCCAAGAAGCCAACGAGTGGATCAAAATAGTTTAAGAGTAATTAGGATGTGTATCCACTGTCCTAAGTAGGTCTTACCCTATTGCGATCCCACGACCGACTGTCTCGCATGCAATGATGTTTGCCCTTTTATACGATTTCCCTTGTGTATGCATAATACACACACACACTAACTACACAACTGTCGTAGAGCAAACATATGATCTCAAATCAGTAGCTCGTTTCTGTATTTCCCGCATCGCAAAATTTCTCACATTAAGTGTGAAACAAAAAATTCCATCGTTTCTCGATTTGTGAGAAAAAAGTATTTCTGTATTTGAATGCGAGAACAGACAACAGATTCTGTTTTAACTGGAATACTTCCAGTATTAAAGTGTCAAATGCAAGCGAAACGTCAACGAAAGAAATAGATATAATAAAAATAGGGCTGCCAGATTTGACGATATTTGTACCAAAATTGGCCAAGTGCCGATTTAGTCTTCGAAATAAAATAATTTCAAATAGTTTAATATGTTTGTATATTAGGCACCACAGAAAAACGATATCTTTTAAAACAATTCAGCTGAAAAAATTTATCGGCAAAATCAAAATTTCGAAGGAAAACTGTTTAATTACACTGTGCAAGAAATTGACACTTTTTTTTCGTGACAAGCTGGGCACCTAGCGTTTTAACATAACTCGGGTACGCGGTTTTTTAAGATTGGCTCTGGTTTTCGAGATATACCGTTATTCCGAAAATGGAGGAGGTTGCACAACACATAATCGCGTACCTCAAAAACCCTTTAGCTAATTGAATAAACTTAAAAAACCGAAATTCCGCAATAAAATTTCCTTTAAGAAAAATAAAACTTCTTTCTAATATCCGCAGTCGTTTTAGAAACATAATTTTTGAAAAAAAATAACTTTTTAAAAAAATTTCGAAATTTTTGTTTTTTAAAAATTCATTAAAAATTGGAAAATGCAGCTATGCTTCTAATTTTTTTGCAGACGTATATAAAACGAAATTCCAAACCAAACAAGCCATAAATGATTAAAATCTGTTTGTCGACAAATTTTAATTAAATTAAGAATTTCATAAAACGCAATATTTGTATGTGAGCCTGTCAATGACATTTTGACGTAAAATTTTTTAAATGCGGTTTTTGTGCCATTTACAATACAAATAAAAGAGCAAATATTAAAATTTATGCTATGCCAAAGAAATATGCATGCATTATTACCACACTTTCACTTTGCGGTAGGAATTTTGGAAAATCCACAGTTACTGATTAAAAAATTCTTAGAATTAAGAAATAAATTCATAAATGCTGACATCTTTGCCATAGACGATTTACGACTTGTTTTAAATCTATTGAGAATATCCAAATTTAAGAATTTCATTAAACGGTCATATTTGTATGGGAGCCCCCCTAAGGGGTGGAGATATATGGCAACTATGTTTTAAGAAAATGTTAAGAACAAAAAACATTGGAGGTCGGTCATACATTTTATCCCCCTAGGAGTGAATCCTAGGCCTTAGAAACAAATGATGGGAATGAAAAATATAGTTGCGCTGGTCATACATTTGGCCCGTCTAGGGGTATCTCAGGCGCTGCAGGTGCAAAACTTAAGGCTAGGGTTCTACGCGTATAAAAAACAAAGTTCCAAACAAAATTAGCTATAAGTGATTAAAGTCTGGCTACAACTTTTGATTTTTTCAGAAAAGATGAAATTTTTTTATTTTTTATAATAACCAAATTTAAAAATTTCTAAACATTTATTTTTGTTGTTAATTAGTTAAACTTAAAATTTTTATTTAGAAATTTATTCTTCTTCCTCCTTAGATTCCAACAAATATCCCCTAATAGCGAATCAAGTTGTTTGCCGCCATACCAGGGTTCGAGCCTGGCTGTTACTTGGTGAAATCTCTCGCCATGTTCATCAGACTCGGCTGGTGATTGTTCATTAAATTTTTCGACCTGGTAATGCAAAAAATGTATTTTCAATGACATTCTAACGTTTAAGTTTTTAAATGCGGTTAGCATATTTTTGATTAAAATTCGCCAGTTTTCAGACCGATTATTTCCTAATACATTTTCTATTACTGATTTCACACAATTCCAGGCCAATAGCTCGATATCATTCAATGCAACCTCAAATTGATGGTCCTTCATAAGACGACGAATGTCCGGTCCACTAAGAAGTCCTGTAAAATAAAAACATTATGATATGAAATATAAATCTAATTTAATAAAGTAGTTAGATTTCATACCTTATTTTACTTTCATGCCGCTTAATCGTGGAAAAATTCGTCGCAATTCGGTAAAAGCAACACCATCTGGGCTCAATGCTTTTATAACATGTTTTACAATACCCAGTTTGATGTGGAGTGGAGGAAGCAAAATCTTTTCCATCGGCACAAGTGGTAATTCAATAACATTATTTCTATGCAATCTGCTTTCCTCACGTAAAGCCCAATACCGTGTATTGTACTGGTCGCCATTGAAACGCGATTTCCATAAGCACATGAAGCACATATTTTTAGTATAGCCCAATTGCATGACTCTTAAAAGAGCTACCACTGTTAAATCTGCGCATATTTTCCACTTGTGGTCTTCATATTTAATTAACTGTATTATTTTTTTCATTGATGCGTATGTCTCTTTAGTATTTGTGCTTAGTGCTATCGGAATAGGACTTTTTAAATTAGTGACTGCTTTTAAGCTACTTTTGGAAGAATCAATGAATAAGCGCCAATCTCCAGGATTTTATTCATTATGCATTGTTAAAACCAAGCCGCGGATGTCAGTACAATACGCGATAGAATTATTCTCAATAGATTTAAAACAAGTCGTAAATCGTCTATGGCAAAGATGTCAGCATTTATGAATTTATTTCTTAATTCTAAGAATTTTCTAATCAGTAACTGTGGATTTTCCAAAATTCCTACCGCAAAGTGAAAGTGTGGTAATAATGCATGCATATTTCTTTGGCATAGCATAAATTTTAATATTTGCTCTTTTATTTGTATTGTAAATGGCACAAAAACCGCATTTAAAAAATTTTACGTCAAAATGTCATTGACAGGCTCACATACAAATATGGCGTTTTATGAAATTCTTAAGTTAATTAAAATTTTTCGACTTTTGTGAATAAAATCAAAAGATTCAGATTTTAATTATTTATGGCTTGTTTTGTTTGCAGCTTCGTTTTTGATATGTCTGCAAAAAATTAGAAGTCTAGCTGCATTTTTTAATTTTTTATGAATTTTTAAAAAACAAAAATTTTGAAATTTTGATAAAAAAATTAATTTTTCTTTCAAAAAAAAATTATGTTTCAATAACGACTACTCATATACTTAAAGGTTTTATTTTTCTTAAATGAAATCTTATTGCGGAATTTTTTTAGTAATTTCAATAAACTAAACCGTTTTTGAGTTTCGCGAATATATGTTGTGCAACCTCCTCCATTTTCGAAATAACGGTATATCTCGAAAACCAGAGCCAATCTTAAAAAACCGTGGGCACCACTAGATTCAGCGTACCCGAATTATGTTAAAACGCCATGTGCCCGGCTTGTCTGTTTTTTCAACTAGCATAGTGTTATTATTTCCTTAGATTAATTTATACCAGAGTTCCGAAAAATTCATATATGATCGCTCATATTTAACCATTCATGAATTTTTTCATGAATGAGGAATTTAAAACGTGTAATTTTTTTCACAACCATGAATGAATTGTGAATTTTTTTGCCAATTCATTCATGAGCGTGAGGAAAAATAAATTTTTGCCTTTCCTCAGTCATGAAAAATGAGGAAACAAAAAATTTTCTTAACAACCAGTAATGTTGTTGTTGCTCGACAGTTTGCATGACCACAGCACGAAATGTCTTTGTGTGTATTTTGTTTTTGTTAAAGGCAACGAGCCAAAGTGTGTGTTGAATTTTTTGTAGGCAAATATTATTTAAAAAAAAAAAAACTAAAAGAACTGCACATATCGTCATCTTAAATGCAGAATAATATAACATCACAGTTTTCAGATGAAGCAAAAAACGTTGTAAAATGGAAATTATATGAGATATTAGAGTTATATTAAATATTTAGAATAAAAATGCGATTACCAGTTTTTATTGATAAAAAAATATTATTTTTACTGTAATTTATTTAGTTATGTGTGTTACGTTATTTTAATTTGTAATTCTCTAAAGCAAAACGACAAATCATCAACGAAAGTATGATAATATTAAGTTAAACAATCATTTAAAACATTAAATAATTAAATATTTCTGTTAAGTTGCAGGTATAATAGAATATAAAGATAATGTACATGGTTATAAATGCAATACTGCGTTTAAACAATAAATTTAAATATGGTTAAATGCACATATAAAAATTTACTTATTAGTAATGCGTTAACATGGTGAAATAAGTTAGCTTTTCTGATGCACTGCAGGCAGTACTGCATCCGTACTGTTTTTATCAGTACATATACTGTTTTTTGTTTAAAGTACTGATTTATGCATTACAAGCAAATCAGTACGCAAATGTACTGATTCTGTCATTAATCTACTGTTTTTGTACTGTTATTATATATTAACTGGGCTCAGTATATAGTTTGTCATGTTGTCAAATTGCGATACAAATATTAATATAGATGTTCTTATCGATGAGTTCATAACAATAAAGATTTTTGCCGCGTCAGTACGAAAAAAGATGACAGTAGAAGAAAAATGGAAAGTGTTTCTAAACGGTGGTGCGTTTACGAATTTGAGGAAATGTGTAATTTTATTTCTTTCATTCCACATTCAAACGATTTTACAGAACGAATCTTTAGTTTTAAAAGTGGAGGAAAGGGCTCCTAATATAAAACCTAGAAAGTGAGTTGCAGATAAAGACAAACTTTGGTTGTTGTTGTAATGAGTTTTACAATTTCTTGATGACAGGAAATAAATTGTGGAAAGGCCATAAATATGAAAATATATTATTTATAAAAATCTATAGTATAAGATCGTCTAAAAAACGATTGTGCCCTTTGCAATAATTAAAATTATTAAAGGTTATTAGTTGTAAATCACTTTAAAATTAGTTTTAAGATAAATACATAACAAGCTTCGTTATTTCAAGTGTTGAATTTGTTTTTTAACATTGTTGTCCTTATATCTAAAGCTTTGTGCTAAAAAGGCCAATGTCAAATAATTAATTTTAGAGAAAATTTAAATTTTAGTTTTTTATAGAAGAGTTCTAAGTAAAATTGGCTCAAAACTGTTTTGAAGCTGTTCTGTTCTCGATTAAATTAGACATTGGCTGTTTCCGCAAAATAAAAGATATTCAGCGTGACCTTTTAATTGCAAAATGAAATTATTTATGCTGGTAGATATAGCAAAGAAATACTTTTATGTAATTTTTCTTTAATTTTATGTGACCTATATTCAAAAAATATAATAGTATAAAGGAAATACAATTTTAGTTCACATGTTAGTCAAGTTTTTTTCTTCAAATATTTGCTAGGTGTGACCGTAACTTGTGTTATAGATTTTTTTATTATTCACTTTGTATTCCCGCTTAAAAATATATACGGAATTGAGTTATTGTTTGAAAAAATTCGGTTTTATTAATTAAATTTTGTCACTGTTCAAATTATAGAATGAATTCAAGTTTTGTTTTAAAAAAGATTATAACTTTTTATGTTATTAATATGCAATTTTATATTAAAAAAGTAAATGTACTGTTTTTTATTCAATTGTACTGATTTTTTTTTCTCTAATGTACTGATTTCTCTGATTTAAAAACTGGCAACCCTAACTGCACTTGAGAACGTAGAGATGTTATATTATTAGAGATATAATTATGACATATTATTTATAGTTTTTTATTTCTAATTAGAAGTGGATTAAACTAAATGTACTTCATTTAATTTAAATATAAATTGATTTTAGAAATCCAACTTTCCATTATAACTTACGTGTATTTTGATCTCTTTATAATGAATTTTCTCAATGGAATTTTTCTTTACAATAAACAAGTTTTGTAAAAAATTTGACTCATATACATACATATATGCATATTTGTCTCCATATAAGGAATTATTTCGAAAAAACTTCTGCAAGAAGTAAATTTTAATTAGTTAATTTCTGAAAAATTTAAATAAGAAGAATGAAAGAGTTTTTCAATTAAAAGTAGTATTGATAGCAGCCCGCGTATTCAGTGAAAGAAAATGTTGTATAAAGAAGCACTTATCCTAAAAAAAAATACTATTAGTATTTAATAAAGCCGTAAAAGGATTAACACAAAATTTAGCTAAACAATTTATATTCCAGCACTTTATAAGAAATGCTATTATTCTAAAGATGTAGAAGACAAGTAATTTATTATTTAAAACCAAAGGCTTTATAACAGTCTTTTTGAGGATATTGATGAAGGACGACTTGGAAGAATGCAATCCTAACAAAAAATACCATATTATTTTTAATAAAAGTCGAAAAAATATTTCTATTGTATTATAAACTTTCTATATTAATAATGAAGATATATTCTGATCCAATAGCAACAGATTCATTATAGGGAAATTCGACTGTGTTAACATTTATTAAAAACTATATACATATGTACATATATAAACTCAAAAGGTTGGAAAACGAAATAAATGATGGAAAAATCATATCATAAAAATAATGGCAGTCTGCTAGAAGCAAAAACTAAGGACCTGCAGATGGTACTATTTATTCTTGGAAATTCATAGCGTATGGGAGTACAATGGGTTAAGCTGTGAAATTTTTAACAGTCCAATGTAGAAGAAGCTAATAGTCATACTTAATATAGGTTTTTCAATACATATATATATGGATTCGGTTTATATTAATTTTACAGCACTGTTTTTCTTTTTGCTTATGCAATAATGTGCAGTTTGATCACTTATTCCACTAACACGTTCAGAGTATGAAACAGAAAACCCATTTTTGACGTAAAAAAAATGAATGTGTTCGTTAAAATATATCAAATACTCTGCTTATTTTTTTTAATTAAGATTATTCATTATGTTTTTTAAGGAAATTATTTACTTAATGATAAGCCATTTTTGATTTTGTTAATAGCTTGGATATTTTTTAAGGTGGAAGTTTAAAATTTTTTTTAAATATTTAACGTGAATCGTAATCAATAAACAGTCTATTTCAAAATTTTAAATGATAGATTGCTTTGCATTTTCGCAAACGATATTTATACTGTTGTAAAAAATTCTTTGATGCTTTTAAAAGGGAACGTTTTTTTCTTAAGCAGACATAAAGGTTGTTCGTTGATAACATTTTTCTTAAGTAGGTAACAAATATTTGAAATTAAAGTAAAAAAGGCTTGTTTTGCTAAATATTATGTGTAAAAGCAAATGTGACAGCAGGTACAATCGAGCTTCCCTATAATAAAACTGCATGGGACCATAAAATCACTTCATTTACGTTAAAAAAGCAACAATTTTACAACTTTGGTTTTTGTTCAAATGTATTTTACTTGTAGATTTGTAATTTGTAGTTTTGAGAAACAGCGCCCAGGTTTCTATACTTGCTCATGGAGTTTTTTTTTCAATAAGTTTTGTCTTTATGTCTGCTTAAGAAAAGGACCGACCCTTTTTAAAGCATCAAAGAATTTTTTACAACAGTATAAATATCGTTTGCTAAAATGCAAAGCAATGTATCATTGAACATTTTGAAATATACTTTTTTTATTGATTACGATTCACGTTAAATATTTAAAAAAATTTTTAAGCTTCCACCTTAAAAAATATCCTAGCTATTAACAAAATCAAAAATGGCTTATTGCAATACCTATATTAAGTATGACTATCAGCTTCTTCTACATTGGACTGTTCGAAATTTCACAGCTTAACCCATTGCACTTCCATATGCTAAGAATTTCCAAGAATAAATAGTACCATCTGCAGGTCCTTAGTTTTTTGCTTCCAGCAGACTGTCATTATTTTTATGATATGATTTTCCATCACTTGTTTCGTTTCCAAAATGAGTTAATATATGTACATATGTATATACTTTTTAATAAATTTTTATACAGTCGAATTTCCCTATAATAAATCTGTTACTATTGGACCAGAATATTTCTTCATTATTAATATAGAATGTTTATAATACAATAGAAATATTTTTTCCACGTTTATTTAAAATAATCTGGTATTTTTGTTAGGATTGCATTCTTCCAAGTCGTCCTTCATCAATATCCTCAAAAAGACTGTTATAAGGCCTTTTGTGTTAAATAATAAATTACTTGTCTTCTACATCTTTAGAATAATAGCATTTCTTATAAAGTGCTGGAATATAAATTGTTTAGCTAAATTTTGTGTTAATCCTTTTACGGCTTTATTAAATACTAATAGTATTTTTTTTTAGGATAAGTGCTTCTTTATACAACATTTTCTTTCACTGAATACGCGGGCTGCTATCAATACTACTTTTAATTGAAAAACTCTTTCATTCTTCTTATTAAAATTTTTCAGAAATTATCTAATTAAAATTTACTTCTTGCAGAAGTTTTTTCGAAATAATTCCTTATATGGAGACAAAAATGCATATATGTATATGATACAAATTTTTTACAAAACTTGTTTATTGTAAAGAAAAATTCAATTGAGAAAATTCATTATAAGGACATCAAAATACGGTGGGGTGCTTTAAAACCATGGGAGATAAGGCCATGATGACTTTATTGCTCAATTGAATGGGAGATAAAGCCATAATGGCCTTATTGCCCAATCATTGAGAGATAATGTCATATTTAAAATTTTGCGAAATGAGAGATATAGCCATATTTTTTTTTCGCAAATGAGAGATAAAACCATATTTTCTCAGAATATTGTTATGCATGGTGTAAACATTCTGTAAAAGGGAAAATCCTTAGTTATCATTGAAAAAATAACAACTAAGAATTAATATTTTAAATTAATTTCTTATATGTCAATTTAAAAAATGCGTTCCTAACCACATGTGTGTTATCAGTTACTATTTATCAATCATACAGCCACGCAGAAAAACTTTAGTGTGCGAAGCCAGATTCCAATACTTTACTTTAGTGTTTCCGAGAAAAGACATTTTTTTATTCTTGTGACGCACGCAGGAAAACTTTATTCAGCGAAGCCACCTGCCGTGTCCTACTGGAGGAAAAAAACCCCTAAGCACGGCCGCAGGCCGCCACGCAGAAAAACTTAAGTATGCGAAGCCAGATTTCAATACTTGACTTTAGTGTTTCCGGAAGTGAAAACTATTAATCAATGTAAAATGCAAAAGTTCTTCAAAACTGAAATGAGAGATAAAGCCATTTTCTAATATCGCTAATGTGAGCTGAGGCCATGATGGCTTTATCTCCCATTCAAATGAACAAAAAAAATAAAAGACTTTATCTCCCTTTTGAATGAGAGATAAAGTCATCATGGCCTTATCTCCTGGTTTTAAAGCACCCCACCTCAAAATACACGTTAGTTATAATGAAAAAGTTGGATTTTTAAAATTAATTTAAATTTAATGAAGTACTTTTTTTTAGTTTAATCCACTTCTAATTGGAAATAAAAAACTATAAATAATATGTCATAATAATATCTCTATTAATATAACAACTCTACGTTCTCAAATGCAGTGCTGCCTGCACTGCATCAGAAAAGCAAACTTATTTCACCATGTTAACGCATTACTAATAAGTAAATTTTTATATGTGCATTTAACCATATTTAAATTTATTGTTTAAACGCAGTATTGCATTTATAACCATGTACATTATCTTTATATTCTATTATACCTGTAACTTAACAGAAATATTTAATTATTTAATGTTTTAAATGATTGTTTAACTTAATATTATCATACTTTCGTTGATGATTTGTCGTTTTGCTTTAGAGAATTACAAATTAAAATAACGTAACACACATAACTAAATAAATTACAGTAAAAATAACATTTTTGTATCAAAAAAAAAAAACTGGTTATCGCATTTTTATTCTAAATATTTAATATTACTCTAATATCTCATATAATTTTCATTTTACAACGTTTTTTGCTTCTCATGTAAACTTATGAAATTTGATGTTACAATATTCTGCATTTAAGATGACAATATGTGCAGTTCTCTTATATTTTTTTCAATAATATTTGCCTACAAAAATAAAAAACAACACACACATTTTGGTTCACCAGTCAAGAAATAATTTTACAAAAAAAATACAGACAGACTAAACGTGCTGCCCGGCGGGGAAAATTGCAAGCGAATCACTTTTTAGGCCTTTAAGAATGTTTACAATTGAATTTTTAGTAATCTTTTACTTATTCCACTCTGCCTTTTTTGAAAAGGTCTTTTAGAAAGGTTTTTATTTAATATTTTGCAAATTCAAATTTTCTATTCTAAGATAAGGCCTGTCGCAATCGTTTTATTAGTAGTTATGTTAGAACGTGTTGCAAGTTTAGTTATTAATTTACTCACTTCGTATTATTAGCCACAACAATTAAACTTGGATAAAGCTTTATTCTTAAATCTTTTTAGAACCCCTTCCAGAAGAGTTTAACATATATGCAAAAGTGCAAGGTGTTGGTCTCCAATAACACACCTTGCTAATTGGTAATAAAGTTGGAATGCGGCTGGGAGATCTTATGTCTGCAAAAAGGCCTTCTATAAGGCCTCTTTACTACTTGATTTTCCCGATGGAAATCCTTGGGAAAATCGCTTTTTTTCCTTGTGAAGAATTTTAACGTGAATTTTTTCAAATTTTTCATATCTGTAAAATCACATATGAATTTTTGGTTTTTGCTCATTCCTCATGAGCGAGGAAAATCAAAATAGTTTTTTTCCTCACCCTCATGAGGATGAATTTCCAGAAAATTTTTTAAATTTTCACGCTCGCTCATGATGCGCAATGAGCGAGCGTTTCGGAACTCTGATTTATACATTGGTTTATTGATCAAAACATTAAACTATTACCCCATTTTTCAGTCAATGCACTATAGGAAATTTTTGCCTTTTTTTTTGCCAAGGTGTTAGATTTAGTTCAATATGATATTTTGTCACGCCTTTGTGTGATTTTTTCAGGAAAAAAAAACAATCTCAAATTTTAAATTGTTATCGGATTAAAGAAAAAATAAAATTAATACAATTATTTAAATAGACCTCAAGCTTAAGTATGTATGTATGTATAAAATATGTATTTTACGCATGAACTTTAACTATTTTTTTTTTTTTTTTTTTTATTATGTTTTAATAAAAATCGAACAAAATTTGTCAAAATTAATTTTAAATTGTCCGTTTTTTTAAAGCAAAATAGACAATTAGTCAATTCACAAGGTATCCTAACATGTCATATTGTCAAAAGGTCCTAATATTTCACAACGGTTTAAAAATATTTAGTCAATTCACAAGGTATCCTAAGATATCATATTGTCAAAATGTCCTAATATTTCACAATGGTTTAAAAATATTGTTGTTGGTTTGTTAACAAAAAGTGTCTTAAATAAATAGAACGTTGCTTGCTGTGTTTATTGTGCTGTCGTAATTAATCAGAAAAGTCCAGCGCTGAGCGGCTGAGCCGTTCAACAATATTTTTAAACCATTGTGAAATATTAGGACATTTTGACAATATGACATGTTAGGATACCTTGTGAATTGACTAAATATTTTTTATTTTTTCTTAGGATATTAAGGATTTTTTCTCAAATTTATCTGGCAGCGCTGCATAAAAAGAAAACAATGAAGGGCTTAAAAAATTAAAATAACAAAATATAAGAATTGTGTTTTATTTATTTTCATCATTTAAACTCTTTCTCTTCAAATAAAAAAAATACACATTCTTGTGTACATACATACATACATAATTTGTGCTCCATTTTTTGAAATTTTATTTTTCTCGCATCAATTTCAAATGTTACGTATTTTGACAGTTCTTGTTAGAAACTTTTAGCAAAATATTGATACAGAAACACTTTTTCTCACATCCTTCCAATAATTGCTGGAAAATTATTTAAATGAAAGATAATTATCCCAAAGTAAAGATACAGAAACACATATGTGAGAAAAATCATTTTTTTTCTTTCATATTGCACTGTTTTTGTCATAATTCACTTGTTTCATGCGGGAAATTTTAATATGCGAGAAATATAGAACCGGGCTACAGGGTTGCTCTATTATAAATAACTACATTTCTGACAACCATGTGGCGTCCTACCAACCGTTACATTAAAACTTAATATATCTGTAATGATGAGGACTATCCAATATTAAATAAAGACGTAATTGCGTTTCAGATAAAAACTGTTGAGAAACAACATTTAAAGCCTTTATTTCAATTTCTTTCTTAACAAAAATTAAATTAATTTTTAAGTCTTTGGTTATAATTTAAATTCTTATATAAAAATACCATCTGATCTCCGGGGTTACCATCAGACTTTAAATTAAACTTTAAGAAAGTGATGGCACAAGAATACTTGTGTCGTGATTTTCTTTACATCTCCCTCCCAAGAGAAGAACAATTGTGTTGTCCAACGTAATTGTTCAATGGTTAATGTCCATCGCTGGAATGAGTTTTGTTATGTGAAAGAGATTGGATTCCACTTTTTTGTGCCCGAGTTCACTTCGTAAATTGAATTGGAAATCTTCTTAAGGATTTTATATGGGCCAATTCTTATTTCATCCAATTTCTTTCTATTTAAGCGGTTTCCGTTTTCCAAATAAACCAAATCTCCTATATCAAATGCAAGCTCTCTTCTATGAAGATCGAAACGCATTTTGTTATAATTGTGAGACTTCTTTGTATTATCTAGTGCTAATCTCCTATCCCTTTCTAGGTCTTTTGTCGTACACCTGGAGTTTAATTCACGTGGTAAAATATTTACATTTTCTCCTTCTAATAAATATTTTGGAGCGAATTTTGTTACTGTATGTTCTGTTTAGTTATATTTGTCTACGCAATTTTTTGCAATGGTTGTCCATGATGCCTCATTTCCATTTTCATTTATTTTACACCTGATTTTGTTGACCAGCGTCTGATTCAGTCTTTAATTAAGACCGTTTGAAAATGGAGCATTAACCGCGGTAAAAACCATTCGTATGTTCTTCGTTTTTAGAAAATTTTTAAACTCGTCCGAATTTATACCTGGGTATTGATCTGTTTATTTATGTCGTTATCTTGTGTCACACTTTTAATTAACTTTATAAAATCTTTAGAACTTTGGTGTTTTGATGTTAAAATGTGTGTATACCTCGTGAAATGATCAACCAATAGATGCAAATACTTTTTTGTTGAACGGGATCCTCCAAATCCTCCAATGGTATCCATGGATACGATTTCAAATGGACGTGTTGTGTTGCTGGTCCTAACTGTGACATTAAACCGTATTTATACTGCTTTCACAATTGTCACAAATATTTTTAATGTTATTAGTTAGGTTTTATGCTGTATAAAATGGTGTTATTTTATTTAACATTTGAGTTTTTCCTATATGGCAATATGTTTTATGTATATCTTCTAATAGAAGTTTACTTAGATGTTCTGTTAAAACAATTTTATCTTTCTTTTTTAAAGTTTTGTAGAAGATTTCATTCTTCAACTTTAATTTCTTTTTATTAGTTTTGAGATCGTTATTTTTACTTTGATCATTTATTATGTCTTGAAGATTTATCAAATTCACAACTTTTATTATATCTTCTTCATTTTCGGAAAGATCCAAAACAGGATTTCTGCTTAAGCAGTCTGCATCCTGATTAGATTTTCCAGGATTATATATAACTTTAAAATTGTATTGGGATAAATAGTAAGTAAGATCTCCCAATTCTTCGTCCGTTCTAGCTTTTATGTTTATATTCTCCAAGGGTTTATGGTCTGTGTAAACTGTAAATTCTTTTCCAATGAGCAAATCTTGCCAATATCTTGCGGCTTCTTTTATTGCCAAACATTCTAGATATATCGCCTTCTTTTTCTTTTGAGTATCGTTTAGCTTTCTTGAAAAATATGCTACTGGGTTACAATTTCCATTTTTATCTTTTTGTTTCAACATTGCTCCTATCCCCTTAATACTTGCATCCGTATATATATTAATTGGTAAATCTGGATCAAAAATTCTCAAAATAGGTTCAGAGCAAAGTAATATTTTTATTTTATTAAAAGATTCCTGACACTGTTCTGACCAAATAAATTTTACATTTTTTCTTAGTAGGTTGTGTAGAGGATGCAGAATAATAGCTATATGTGGAATAAATTTATGATAATAATTAACTTTTCATAGGAATTGACGAACTTTCTTGTTTCTGGAACCGGGAATTTCTTAACTGCAAGTAAATAGTTCTTCAAAGGTTTAATTGAATTATTTTCTATTATATGTCCCAAGTATTTTACTGAATTGGCAGCAAAAGCGCATTTAGCGAATTTGAGTCTAAAACCTTCTGTTAATATTGCTTCCAGTAATTTTGAAAGATGTAGTATATGTTCCCTAAAAGTCTTGGAAAAAACCAGGATATCATCTATATAGTTAACTGCAAAATCTGAGAGTTTGTGCTTTCTTATAATGTTGCTCAATATTCTTTGGAAAATAGCCGGGTCCGTTTTTAAGCCAAATGGAAGACAAGTCCATTGGAAATGTCCCTCTTGAGTTACGAATGCCGTCTTTTGTCTGTCTTGTATTCTTAAGGGAATTGACTAAAATGCAGAATTTATATCTAAGGTTGAAAAATATTTGCAGTTTCTAGTCTTTACCATCAGATCTTCTATCAATGGAAAAGGCTGCGATTGAGGGGTTAAAATTTTATTTAAATCTCTAAAGTCTATACATAACCTTGTATAGACTTTAAAAAGTCGTATTTTAAATTTTCGCTATCGACAACAAAAATATATTAATGATTTTCTCAATATTGTATATTTTTATTTTTAATTTTACACTACCATTTGTTTTTCCAATACCATTAATAGTCCTCAAGTTACCTGTTTGAACAAAATGTGATTTATTTTGTTTAATCTTAAGTAATTTGGCGTTGATTAACGACACATTTGATCCTGAATCGTAAATTGCAGAAACATCGAACACGTCGTTTAAACGTAACTTGATTTTTATTAATGGTGGTACAATCAGTTTTTTGGATTATTCTCATTTAGTTCTACTTCTAATTCCGAGTTATTGACAGTTTTTACTGTATTTTTTTTTCCGGAACCAACAACTTGATTCAGGATGATAACGTTCACTTTTTTTTCTTCTTTGCATATATTGCATGGTTTTTTTATTTCGGTTGTTTTTAGCTTGTTTCCAAGATATACGTTTTCTTTTTTATCAGGTAACTTTTTCACCAAGTGTTCCAAGCCTCTAAGCTCATTGAAAAGATCCGCTGTTTCTTTTAAATTTTTTCTATCTATTTGATCACATATATAGTTTGGAAGTCCAACGGCAATTAAATCTATTAAAATGTGTGTTTGTAGGGATTTGTTTACTTCTAATAGCATTCTTTCTTTTTTTAGAGCATAATCTAGCAAACAACCTTTTATGTATTTATATTCAATAGCATATCTAACTGGAGTCCAACCTTTGTCCGCATAAGTGTCACAGAAAGTGTTCTTCCATGGTCCCCATTCAGAGTTTATTGTGTATTTGATGAGCATTGAACTGTACCAATCAAGGCAAGAACCCTCAAGAAATAATCTTAATATTTCAATTTTATGTGCATCTTGATCAATTTTTAACCTTGAACATTCATTTTCAAAAATTTCCATCCATTGTAAAACATTTGCATTCTTTCCAGTAAACTTTTCGATAACCAGCTTCTCTTGTACGCTTTTTATGCTGTGTACTTCAGGTTTTTGTTCATTTTTTGTTGAAGTAAATTTCTCTAAAATTTGTTGCAAAGCCTCTGGTGAAATTCCATAGGCATTTGTTTCGGTTTTATCTATTGTCGTATCTTTTGTTTGTTCCTCCAATAAATAATTTTTAAAGTGCATGTTACCGTCGTCATCTCTGTATTCCTTCATGGTCTCCATATCCAAAGAAATCCAAACCTTCCTCATAGTGCCTCTTTTTGTTAATGTGGATTTTACCTTTTGAAATGAGGTTGCGTTTTTCAGCTTTTCATGCAGTGCAATGTTTTGAAATTCATTTGGCATCATAAAAGTCACGTTTTTATCTGTCTCGATTGAAGTTATGGTGATAATGTTGGTTTTTTTGTCGGTTTCAGAACCTTTAACAACAAACTCAAACTTTAGTTTTTCCATTTTTACATGAAATGTCCGCAAAAATGTTGTTTGGTAATGATAAGGACTATCCAATATTAAATAAAGACGTAATTGCGTTTCAAATAAAAACTGTTGAGAAACAAAATTTAAAGCCTTTATTTCAATTTCTTTCTTAACAAAAATTATTAAATTTTTAAGTCTTTGGTTATAATTCAAATTCTTATGTATATAAAAATACCATCTGATCTCCGGGGTTACCATCAGCCTGTAAATTAAACTTTAAGAACGTGATGGCACAATAATACTTGTGTCGTGATTTTCTTTACATATCTATAATTCAAACTTAATATAACTTTAATATATCTTTAATTGCTAATGACTAAATAACTAAACAAATGACAAAAAAATATAAATATAAAAAATAAAATAAAATGAATTCATGTGTGAATCAAAACGAAACACTTTGACTTTGTTCGTCACAAGTGTTTTATTTATTTTATTAAAGTTGCAATAAAAGAACTCAAGATAAAGGAAATAAACCAAAATCGTTATTGAAAAGGCAGTAACGTAACAATTGGTGTCAAAAGTGAAATTGTAAAACTAAAATAAATTAAAGAAAAAAATAATAAAAAATAGACAGCAATGAAATTTGAAGAACTTAAAGTGGAACAGCTCAAGAAAGAGTTGAGCAAGTTAGATCTACCAACTGCAGGAAATAACGCAGAGCTGCAGAAGAGGTTAATTGATGAATTCGAGCGACGCAATATTGATATTGGTAGCCTCGAATTCGATGATAAAGAAGAAATAGAGGTATGTACACATGCAGTTGCTAGCAGTATGGATTTAAATACAATGTATTGATTTAAATACAAAGAAAATGTCTGAAGATAATTCCAGAAGCACGGTGATGATGATCAAAGAAAGTTCAAGTGATATTCCGGCTGAAACTTCTAAAAAAATCAAGAAAATTCCAGAGCTATTCGTGATGAAACTTCTAGAAAAATTGACGATAATTCCAAAAGCATGGCGGTGGTTCGATGAAAATTCGACTTATATTCTAGCTGAAATTCAAGAGAATTCTAGCAAAAGCAATGAGAAGCTTCAGGCTACTAATAAAAAACTTGAGAAGCAACTATTTTATATATATATTACATATAATGAAAGAGTTGACGATCTGGAAATAGAATTCAACAAAACGTTGTCTGATGTAAAAATAGAAGTTGATGAAAACTACACCATCTGGAGTCAAAAGTTAATAACATTCAATGCCAAAAAATAATAACATTCAATGGACAAAAAATGGTTGAGTTATTTAAATTTTCATAAAAATCAAATTGAAAAGCATCAAAAAACTGACATAAACATCTCGCTATCTCGAATCTGTGGGTAGATTTTTAAACTGTTTTAATGCAGAATCAACGAATCACTAAATATCTATTATATTTGGTCATTCATTGGACAAAAAACCTTTTTACCGAATTTTTTTATTCATGAAAATGCCATTTTGGACCCTTTTTGACGGGGCTTAGCTCACGGGAGATAATCTATGAGCATGAAACCACGACTACCTCAAATTTTCCCCGAAATCCCTTGTTTTTTTAAAATTTTTTTCTGTATATCTGGAGAACGGCAAGAGCCAGAGCTTTCATAATTGGTACGAGCATCTTGCTTGTCAATACGCGAACTCTTAAGATATGGGCGGGATTGAAGAAGTGGGCATGGCACTTCCCATACAAAAACATTATAAATTTCTGTATATATGGAGAAAAAAAGCTAAAGGTTGAAAATTATGTACAAACATCTCGGTTATCAATATACACAATTCCACAAAATGTGGGCGGGATTAGAGAAGTGGGCGTGGCATCTCCCGTACAGAATACATCAAAAAGTTTATAAAAGCTTAAATTTTTGGAGTGTCATATGACATATGGATACGTCTTATATATCAAGAGACCAGAAATCTTTAGTAGAAAATAATTTTGGAAAAAATTCGACAAAAACCGGTTCAGATACAAAAAATTTATGCCCAAAATATAATTTTTTTTGAAAAAATACCCATTTTAAGAAACCGTAGCTCCAAGTTTTATAATCCCCTAAAGAGTACTATTTTTTATTTGCTTATTTTATAAATAAGTTTATATATATATAAATATATATCTATATCTATATATGTATATAAATGAATTTAGGTATGTTTGTTTGTACCTCATAGCCGCCTAAGCCGCTGAACCAATCTTCATGAAACTTTTACAGTATATTATTGATAGTCTGGAACAGTGATGCTCATTCAGGCAAACAATTGTTTAGAAGCCCCACCCCTTTGTTTGTTACGCTCTTTAATTCAGTCTCTCGTCAGACAGCGACAAGTGCACTTGCACCGACGCTGTGTTGATACTTTTTCGAATACAGTGTGAACTGTCATAAAAGCATAAATGTAGAATATTTGATTGGAGTTTTCTTAGATATTATTCTTACTTTTAATTTGCAAACATGCCCGCAGTTCACCCTGAATTTTCTTTTTTTTACTTGGTAAAATTGAACAATTTTCAATACATATTGTTTTTTAAATGTCAATATTTTAAAAGTAAATTTAAAAAATAGAAAATTTAGTTTGACGCCCATTATTATAAATGGTTTACAACAAAAACCATTTATTGATATTAAATGTTAATGAAAATCTATGCGCTTAGTTTTGCTTGTCACTGTACTTTAAAATTCCCTCGCAATACATAAGCAAAACATTTTTTAAGACTAATGTTCTGGAAGGATCTATATGCTATATATTTTTTTTGAAATTTTGAGTGGCAATATAATTTCAGTATATCAAGAGAACGAAAATGTCTTACGTACAAGTATCTTGGTTATCAATACAAAATATCTCTGACAAAATGGGCAGGATTGGAATGGTGGGCGTGGCATCTCCCATACAAAGACATTTTTATTTTACGTATAACTGCAGAATGACAGGAGCCAAAGTTAACAAATTATGCACAAACTTTTTGGTTACCAATACACAACATATGGGCGTGATTCAATGTTTTCCAATATCCGTTTATTCGAAACAAATATGTTGTATGGAAATCTTTATACACAGTACAAATTTTCTGAATTCGTAAATTATTTCTTTCGAATCGATATACGCGGTAACCCCCAAGATATCTATATAACATTCGAGAAAAAGAACTTTTATTTAAATAAACATAAAAATAAAGATTATACCAAATTCGGAACTTATCTAAAAAAAATACAAATACAAATTTGGTACTTTTTCGAAATTCGAACGTTTAAGAGGGGAAAATTGTATCTATTTTTGTAATTATTTTTACAAAACATTCTTCTCCATTCATTTACATCATAGCTCATATCAATAATCAGTTAGTGCCCCAACAATCGCATGTAAAATATCTCGGTATTCATCTAGATCGGCGTTTAATATGGAAATGCCATATAGAAGCAAAACTAACAGCCAATTCACATGGAGGCTTTTACGACGTCGTTTTTTCTTAATACCCTTTTGAAGCAACTTCCAAAAACCTCTTGCGTTTATACGATGATTTTTAGTGGCATGTCGCTTTTTTCAATTTTAATTTTTATTTGCAACCAGGGTTGATTTTTATTGCCTTATCGGTAAATCTGCTTTAGTTGATTTTTCTCATTAAGAAGAATATAAGCAAGTGTTTTTTTAAATAAGAAATATGTAAGAAATATGTTTAAATTAAAACTCAAACTTTTGTTTTATATTCTTTTTTATTATTTCCGTATTTGTTACGCTTTAAAGTAAGAAAAGAATAAAACAAAACAAGAAGAAGAGAAATAAGTTTAAAGAGGAATATAAGAAAACGACATGAAAAACACAAAACGAGTCGTTTTGTTTACCCCTCTCTCTTCTCTACACCGCTCGCCATCAAACCAAAAGAGACGTCGACAAAGCGACGTCGCAAAAGCCTCCATGTGAATTGGCTGTAACACAAATGAAACTAAAAGCAACTCAAATTTATTGGCTTATTGGAAGAAATTCTGTTCTTATCGAATAAATTCAAAGGCGCCAAAATTAACTTCTTCGAATAATTACGGTCGCTCACTGGTATGTTAAAAATTCAAATATTCACAAGGATCTCAATGTGCCATTAGTAAAAACTATTATTACGAAGTATGCAGTAAAATATTTAAAAAGGCTTGAGTCGCACCCAAATCCACTAGCTCCAAATATTTTAAATGACAGCGGCCACTCTAGTCTAGAGATACTGCAGGACTCATTCGGAGAGAAGACCGCTAAACATCTACATATGTGAACAGAAACCGTGAAGAGAAAAATTTTCGTCTAGCATTGGCAGGACAAAAATAAAGTATAAGATTTGATTAATTATTGTTAGTTCATATTTAATATATGAAGATTCAATAAATAAATAATGAAAAAAAAATTTACATCATAGCTGGTCATTGTCAAATTATTTTCTTCTAAATATTGACTCGAATTGAATTATTAACAATTCGCGACCTTAGGACAACAAGGTTACATTTAGTCCTTAGCTACATGTAAGATAGAACCTTGCCGTCTTTATGTCGCGAATTTTTATTCAATACTTATTTAAATAAAATTTAGATCAGTTCCAAATAATTTACAATAATATTTTTCACAATTTCATTTCTTATCTTGGAAGCCAAATTCACTATTATTTAAATTTGTTTTATTCAAATTACTGTCAATTTTACAAAGTACAGTTTAAACTAACTATTACTTTAACTTTCACTTA
The DNA here is from genome assembly GCA_943735925.1 of Pollenia amentaria. Classification (NCBI taxonomy): domain Eukaryota; kingdom Metazoa; phylum Arthropoda; class Insecta; order Diptera; family Polleniidae; genus Pollenia; species Pollenia amentaria. Next base: position 87,685,486 of record OX031009.1, read on the forward strand.
ACAACACTGTTGTAATGTCCTAAATTATATTTTAAAATTGTTTTACACTCGTAAAACTGCTCTGAGTGGAGAAGCAGCTCGCGCTCGTTGTCATTATTTCTTAAGGGCAATCAGGTCGTTCTTGTTTGTCTGCTTTTCGTACTTTTTGCGTTGTCACCTCGCATTGGTTAATGGCGTGGCGTCGTATAACTGTGCCGAGTTACAGTTTTTGCGGTTATCGGCATTAACTTTATGCAATCGTTTGTAACCTCAAATTTTTAACTTGTTTTCTGGTGGAGAACCAATAATAACTCAAAGTGACTGGTGGAGAACCATAAAAAACTCAGACGTTTACTGGTGGAGACCAATAATACTCTGGAGTGGATTCTGGGAGCTCTCGCCTTCCTATACGATGGTTTAGGTCGAACGAGGTCTTGTGGTTGAAGCTCCAAAAATTCGCGGGATACCCTGGCAATATGACTTTAATAGTCAGCCAAAAACTTTTTAATTTTTAAGGAAAGCAAAAAAAAAAAAAAAAAAAAAATTGTTTTAAAAAAATATTGTTGTGTTTCAAACAAAATAAAAATTTTAATGCTGTCTTCAGTGATTCGTCACAACTGTACATTAGAAATCTAAATTATAAGCGGTTGCCCACAGCAGTCATACATATTTCTTGTAATAATTTGAAGACATAAGACTTCCTTGTGAATCACCCAAATATGTTTTTGAAAGTTATAACTGATAGTTAATTATAATTAAACTTGGGGAAGCAACAAGAGGGCATTAATTCATAATTTAACAATTTTTAATTTAACATTGAAGCCATATGAGGAGTCGAAGAACAAAACTTGCCTTTTTATTGTATTTCAAAATGTTGGAAAATCCAAGATAATTTTTTCACCCGATTCACCCAGAAATCATAAAATGCATCAGGCCACAAAAAGTCGCAACAATAAATGTTAAGGATGTATACAATTAAAGGACTTTTAATTTGAAAAAAGCATGATTTGTTAAAATAAAAGTAAAAAATTTCGTTTTGTCAAAAAAAAAAAAAAATGTAAACACGTTAGAATGCTAAACTCGGCTGTGCCGAATCTTTGATACCCTCCACCGACAGGAGTGGGCTCTAAATGATAAATACATATATATTACTAACTAAGCGGTTGCGGTTTAGACCTAAATTAAATTATGACCGACAATAAGAACGTTTTATGCGCTTCTTGTTAGAACTTTGAACTGGCTTGAAAAATATCATGATTCTTAACAGTTTTAGCCGAAGTAAAATGCTTTTTACTTTTGGACCCATGGTAAACTATGGACCAATTATTCCAAAATTCTGAAGACGGATTTCTGGTATTACAAAAAATAAATTAGAATAAATTTCAACACAGCAGAGTAATTAGTTTGAGCGTTAACAGTGAATTTCACAAAATTGCATGATATTTTTTTCAGCCATATGAATCTAAGTTGGAAGAAATTTTACGGCAATATCTATATCTGTTATGGTTTAGGCGATTTTAATTATTTTCCCAAAGTGGGCTTTATTTGGTTTTAGGCGCAATAAACTGTTTTCCGGGAGTAGGGTTTATACGGGCCTAGGTTAAATTACAGTCCGATCTTCACGAAATTTAACAGAGTGAATTTAATTATGATAGCATACTGTATTTAATTATGATAGTATTATTTATTACGGTTTAAGGCGTACTAAACTGTTTTCCGGGAGTAGGGTTTATATGGGGACTAGTGTAAATTATGGACCGATCTTCAGAAAATTTAACAGTATGATTTCTGGTCCTATAAAACTGTGACGTACGATAGCGTTATTGATTACGGTTTTAGGCGTACTAAAATGTTTTCCGGGAGTAGGGTTTATGTACCGATGTGCACGAAATTTCGCAGTGTGATTTCTTGTCCTACAAAACTGTACCGTACCGAATTTAAAACTGCTTTCCGGGATTTGGGTTTATATGGGACCTAGTGTAAATTACGCACGCTTTGTTTTAATAGGAATAATTGTAATTTTGGGAATTACTAATTTCACAAAATAATTTTAGTGTCGCCAAGTTTAAAATAGTACTATATATTGGTTTTTGGTATCAGCGTTGCCAGAGGCTTTGGTAAGAAATTCATCAATTGCCGAAAATATAATCATATTTTAAAGAGAAAATTTATTATTTTCTTTTTAATTTAAACATGTTATTATTAACGCAAATACGTGCATACATACATAGCTACCGTATTTATACAAAATTAGATATGTGTAAATTGTGCATATAGCTAAATTTTGGATACAAATTTTCTTGAAAAATTAACATTTCAAATTCATTTTAATTTTATAAATAAAACAGTAAAGGTACGTTCAGATTTATCAAATATTTTACGAGAATATTTGTTCTGATATTTGCTCCAAACTGTGTTAAACAAAAAAATATTTTGTGTAATGTTCAAACTCAAATATTTGACAATTTTTGCTTGTGGAAACAGTAGGGAAACAGTGTTAAATAATAAAATTAATTTATGTTTCCCATGCGTTCAGACTAAAACAAAGATTTGCATCAAAAAAATATTTAATGAAAGTGTTCAAAAATAAAAATATATTTCACAAATAGTAAAAATGAGCGCAGAAGATAAATTATGGACCAATAGTTTTATTGATTTGACTAAAAAAAATTATATATTACAATAAATTTTGACTACAAATAGTTGTACCCAAAATGAAATTTCGTATGAAAATGAATAATTCTTATGTTAAGAAACATCTTACCTGTCTTGTTAAAAATAGATAATTCAAGGAATATATGTATATTATCATGTTTGTTGTAAACATTATTTGCCCTTTGATATTATCATATAAAAGTACAAGGAAATTTCACTTTGTATTTAGATAATAATTTAATAGTGTAAATGTTTGAAAAAATAGTTTGCTCTAAACTGCTGAAAAAATAATTATTTTAAAGCTTCAACTTTTCTTACACTATAAAAAATACAATTATCTAAGAATGTTGTACATCATAGAAATAAATCGTTAACATTTTGCATATATCAGCGGTTTGCAGGTCCCCTAAATTAACCATTTTATCTTGCTTTACCAATATCTAGCCATTTGCTTAAATATAACCAGTTATTTCAAATGTATTTAGTTTCGAATAAAATTTACCAGTATGAAATTAATAAATTTTTAACTAAAATCTTTAAAAAAGTTTAGCATTATTTTTAGCATTTTTTAAAATCATTTTTATAATTTTTTGGCTATATCTAATGCCAGATTTAGCTGTTAAATTTTTTTAGACATGGCCACACAGGCGTTATTCCCAAAATTATTTAGAACAATTCCAAAGAATTTTTCCAAATTATTAACTACGTTCAGCGTTGCCAAATGTGCAGATTTATCGGCATTTTGCAGTTTTTCTAAGCATTGAGCTGTTTTGAAGTTTTTTGTTTAAAAAATAAGTTTTTTTTGTAAATTGTGCAGATTTTGCCGTTTTTTTATATTATTTTTTATTTCTGAAGCGTAATCTTACCTAATTTGCTTAACATATACTCGTGTAACAGTAGCAAGAGCCAAACAAACCATTCAAACGGCTTGGGAAGCACACACTTTCCGTTATCGAATAAACGACTAAACCTTATTAATCATTTTTCAATAGATTCTAATAAAAAAAATTGTATCCTCTTCAATTTATTATATATTGTCTTTTCCTTCTTGACTCTGATATATATTAACTTAAATGATTAAATTTAGAACTAGGTAGCGCAAACAGTTTGGAAAATGATTAATATTTCGATTTTTCTAAAGGGTGGTCCAGCCATAATGCACGATGCTTATTGTGGGTCACACCTTAACGTTAAGTTTTTTGCCCATATTAATTTGACGTTAAGCCTTTTACGAAAATGGGCGTTCAAACCGAAATGCACTTCGTGATTTTTTTGGTCAGCATGATCGGACAAATTTGTCCACAAGCGGGAGAATTGTACGCAAATTTCAGCAAACCGTGTCTGTAGGAAATGTGAAAACACCTACACAGAGCGAAAAAAACGCTATAAAATTATCAACCAATGGTATTGAAATTATAACAAAGTGTTGTTAATATATCGACATCCCATTACGTCGGTCGCGCTCGTTGAAGATAGACGTGTTCTCTTAGCTCGGCATAAGGATTATTTTGTATAATAAATTAAAAAAAAAAAATAAGAAAAAGAAAGAAAAAATATATACATATGTATGTACATTAGGGGTATAACTTTTGAACAATTTTTTAAATTATCTAAAAATACCTATCCATGCCATATAGACCATGAAAATCTATGATGAAAAGTGGGGTCACTTTTTCGCTGGCGTTAAAAAAGTTCCCCCCCTAATCAGTTTGAAGTTTAGTATTTGGATTTTTTTTTTGTTTATTAAAAATACAATATTGCAGAACAACACGCACTTTGAACTTAAGGTTTATTTCCTTCAACAAAGATAATTTTTAGTATCTGAAGTTAATATATAGTACATGACTGTATGAATGGTATTTAAAAAATCAAAATTCAAATATTATTATTTTTTGGAAGCTTTTAGAAAAAACGGTTTGGGGGGGAGGTTTTTTTCCAAATTGATCTCAAAAAACTGTTTTCTTGCTATATACATCAGTGGCCACCCCGTCGTGATAGGTATTTTTTTTGGGTATACCCCTAATGTACATACATACAAAAATATTTTTTGTTTTAAGACTCGGTGTTGATAAACAATAAATAATAAGAAGAGCACAACTGTAAACAGAGAAGTAAAAAAAACGCTTATGAGTGCAAATAATGTAAATACAATAAAACAGAATGATAGAAACGCGTATATCACAGTGAGTGTTAACGAAACAAATGCAGAAATAAAAAAAAGAATCGATGATAGCAAATACCTAACGGCTAAACATATTACTCGCACGCGATCCCTCTCACCCTCTGTATTTAATAATACCATTGATACACTAACAAATATAAAACCTGCAATCGTTGCCTCAACGGCAAAAGCAAATAATATGAGTGCAAATAATGTAAATACAATAAAACAGAATGATAGAAACGCGTATATCACAGTGAGTGTTAACGAAACAAATGCAGAAATAAAAAAAAGAATCGATGATAGCAAATACCTAACGGCTAAACATATTACACGCACGCGATCCCTCTCACCCTCTGTATTTAATAATACCATTGATACACTAACAAATATAAAACATGCAATCGTTGCCTAAACGGCAAAAGCAATTTTAATAAGTGATAAAAATATTAATCCCAAATCAGGCATAATAGAAAACTCAGTATCACCTTCTGTGTCTTATAATACAGTTGATTTCAATACTTTAAAAAATATAGAACCTGCAAGCGTCGCCTCAGTGGCAAAAACAGTTTTAATAAGTGATGAAAAGATTACTCCCAAAGCAGGCATAATGGAAAACTCAGTATCACAGGTAAAAAGTGGTCAAAAGCCTCAAGTGCAAGTTGGTATTGATAGGTACATAACAGTGCTTACACGGGGTCGCAGCCCAACCTGTTCTGCGGTTGTTTCGGTCCCGAAAGTTTTAAAAGAGGATACAGCTGATAGAATAAGTTCACAAAATCGTTTTGCAATTTTGGACGGGGAATCCTCGGAAGCACAAAACGTTATCAAATCTTCTAAGCCTTCCCCGATATACATATCTTAGAGAGCAAAACTCAAGTGAATTAATAAAGAATTTGATCTCGGTAATAGGTGAAAATTCTTTTTACGTAGTTCTTTTTACGTAGCCGCAATAAAGCTGGAAGCATAAATGAAACGAAAATACAGGTCAATCGTGAAGATGATTTTCGTAAAGTAATAACTAAATAAGAAGCACTAAATAAAAACTTCTATACATATCAACTGAAGAGCAGTAATGGTCTTCAGGTAGTGATAAAGGGCATTGACTCATGCGTAGACCCAGGTGAGAAAAACGATTTAAGAAGAGAAGGGCTTCAAAATAAAAAATGTAGTAGATATTTAAAATAGAGAAAAAATCCCCAGCCACTATTTCGAGTGGAGTTAAAACCCGGCGACGTTAAGCTTAAAAAAACGAAACTCATCCCATCTACAGTCTGAAATATAGCCTGTATAGGAAAATTACGATAGAGGAGCCGCACAAAAGGAATGGTCTAGTGCAATGTTTAAACTGCCAAGAATTTGGTCACACTAAGGCATACTGCCATTTAACCCCTGTTTGCGTTGTATGTGGAGAATTGCATGGTACAGCTCTCTGCAGCAACTGTGGTGGTAATCACACTGCCATAGTCAAGCGCTCGGTTAGACCGAAACCTAATCCCCCTCAAATGCAGATAACAAATCAAGTTAACACTAATGACATTCAGGTACCGCAGCCTAGTAATAACAGAACATCCTACGCTAACGTCCTAAAATCAAACCATATGCCAATGCAAGGTGATTTGCCAAATAATGATGAGACTCCAGTTTCTAATTTAAGTCGTCTAGAAAAAACCATGGAAACACAAGTGCAAACAGTAACTAACTTTACGAACACAACGGGTAATATGATGCAGGAAATGTTAAGAATGCAATCGATGTTATTGCAAGCTGTACTTAACAAGCCATGAATTGTTTAAAAATTTGTTTTTGGAGCGCAAACGGCATTCGCCAACATAAAAATGAACTAGAATACTTTCTTAAAAGTAAACAGATTGATGTAATGATGGTTTCTGAAACTCATTTGACCTCAAGAAATACGTTAAAAATCAATGGTTATATATATGATACCAAGGACCCTCGAGATAGAGCTTGTGGAGGTTCTGCTATTTTGATAAAAGCCCGAATTAAACACTACTTAAAGTGTGATCATCGTGAAGATTATCTGCAAGCAACGAACATTTGTGTTGAAGAGCTAAATCGAAACTTAGTACTTTCATCTTTATACTCTCCACCTAGATTTTCAATATCAGAAAGCCAATATTATAAATATTTTAAATCATTAGGACCCTGTTTCCTAGCCGCTGTCGATTACAACGCAAAGCATACCTTCAGGGGGTCACGGCTCATAACACCAAAGGGTCGTGTTTTGTACAATACAATCTCTAAAATGGATTTAAATGTGGTCGCGAGCGGACAACCAACTTATTGGCCTACTGATCTGCAAAAAATTCCAGATGTCATCGATTTTGGTGTGGTTAAAAACATCCCCGCAGAAACGATTCATGTTGAAGCTTCCTTAGAACTATATTTCCGATCACTCACCTACAATTGTAACTTTAATGAACCCAAATAGAATTGTATCTACGTCTGGTTACTTAGTGACGTCAGCCACAAAAATAAATTGGTTAAAATATAAAAAATATCTTAGTGCCCAAAAATTATTTTCGGGAATGAAATATTTATTAATTAATTCATTTATTAATGATGTGCTAATAATCCCAATTTATGATAAAAAACACTGAAATTTATTGTTGTGGGAAAGCTAGTTTCTATGCGCATTTCGCTGGTTGCTTAGGCCAGCTCGTCAGGAAACTTTTTCCAAATACTTTAGAAAAGCTAAAAATATTATACAAGTAAGACCATAAAGTGAATAAGAATTTTAAACACTCAGCTATTACTTGTAACAATATCAAAGCTTCAACAAAGACACAACAATAAATAGTGAATTTTTTCTTTCTTACATTCCCCTACAATTGGCTGGGTTTTTTCCAACACGAACTGTAGTTGTAAGAGGATAGAAAAAAAAACAAAATTAAAAAAAACAAGTAACTTAATAAAGCAGCTTGCCATTTCAGTTTTTTTATTTGCCGGGCACATGCAAATTTATTATCAAAAATTATTTTCGGGAATGAAATATTTATTAATTAATTCATTTATTAATGATGTGCTAATAATCCCAATTTATGATAAAAAACACTGAAATTTATTGTTGTGGGAAAGCTAGTTTCTATGCGCATTTCGCTGGTTGCTTAGGCCAGCTCGTCAGGAAACTTTTTCCAAATACTTTAGAAAAGCTAAAAATATTATACAAGTAAGACCATAAAGTGAATAAGAATTTTAAACACTCAGCTATTACTTGTAACAATATCAAAGCTTCAACAAAGACACAACAATAAATAGTGAATTTTTTCTTTCTTACATTCCCCTACAATTGGCTGGGTTTTTTCCAACACGAATTGTAGTTGTAAGAGGATAGAAAAAAAAACAAAATTAAAAAAAACAAGTTACTTAATAAAGCAGCTTGCCATTTCATTCCATTGCACAGAAATTATTCCGCTTAGTACACCGGAGAACGTGGATCTCGCTATGGTTAATTTTGACAGTTATCTCAAACTAGCTGTTCAACATTCCAGCATAATCCTCAAAAAAACCAAAAATAATAACATATATTCTACAGATGTCAAGCGTCTCTTGGTTGCAAAAAGGAGAGTTCGAAGAGAGTGGCAATTGCACAGATCCCCCCAACTTAAGACTTTATTAAAAGAGTTCACAAAAAGGCTAAGAAAGTTACTGCAGTATCAGAAAACGGCTTCCCTGGAAAAATATCTTAAGGAACTTGATGCAACTCCAGAATCAGACTACTCATTATGGCGTGCAGTTAGAAGTCTCAATAGACCAGTTATATCTAAGCCACCATTAAGAAACTTGAATGGAAGTTGGGCAAGAGATGACATTGAAAAAGAAAATCTGTTAGTTCATCATCTGTAAATGTTAGAGCAGCTATTCCCCTAAGATTCGAGTTTAGAGAAATCGAAAAGGTTATTTGTGATTTTAACACCAAGAAGGCTCTCGGTATTGATAAGATCAGTAATAAAATGCTTTTGGAGCTACCAAGTACAGCAAAAAAATTATTCTTATTATTTTTAATACTATTTTATGCCTTCAATACTACCCTTAAGAATGGAAGGTCTCCCTAGTTACCATGATACCAAGGCCAGGAAAGGATCACACAAAAGTTGAGTCATACAGGCCTATTAGCTTATTATCTAATATTTCAAAGCTATTTGAGAAACTACTAGTGTCAAAATTAACGCCGATTTTAAATGAAAATATATGTATTAAATGTCATAAGAAAAGCCTTTGAAGAAAAAAAAAATTGCTCAGCACTCTTAATCGATGTGTCTCAAGCTTTTGATAATGTCTGGCATGAAGGTTTACTACTGAAATTGCAGCAAAACTTACCAGCAAACATACACAAGCTGTTAGAAAGCTACTTAGTCGGTCGTCAGTTTATTATTAATGAAGGCAATTTTTTAAGTTCTCCTCAGCCAATTGACGCTGGAGTCCCTCAAAGTAGCATCCTGGGCCCTCTATTATACTTAATTTATACTTCGGACTTGCCAACAAGCAGCTACACCCATACCTCAACATTTGCGGACGATACAGATTTTCTAAGCGTACACGCAAACTGTCAAGAAGCATCTCGTTACCTACAGGATCATATATTTGAACTAGGAAGGTGGTTAAAAAAATGGAGGATAAAGATCAATGAGCAAAAATGCGCACATATAACATTGCGTCGGGAAACATGCCACCCTATTAAAATCAATAATCAAATAATACCCCAACACTCGCATGTAAAATACCTCGGTATACACCTAGATCGGCGTTTAACGTGGAAATGGCATATAGAAGCTAAATTAACTCAAATGAAACTAAAATCAATTCAAATCAATTGGCTTATTGGAAGAAATTCTGTTCTTAGCCTCGATTGCAAACTTCTACTTTACAACTATCTTAAAGCCTATTTGGTGCTACGCTATTCAGTTATGGGGCACTGCCTCGGCTTCTAATATCGAAAAAATTCAAAGGCGCCAAAAGAAACTTCTTCGAATAATCACAGCCGTCCCCTGGTGCGTCAAAAACTCAAATATCCACAAGGATTTGAATGTGCCATTAGTAAAAACTATGATAACGAAATATGCACTAAAATATTTAAAAAGGCTGAAACTGCACCCAAATCCATTAGCTCGAAATATTTAAAATTATGGCGGCTACACTCGCTTAAGAAGAAGAGGAGACACTGCAGCACTCACCCAATCAGATAAGCGATAAACACCTAAATATGTGAACAGAAACCGTGATGACTAAATCTTTTTTGTCTGGCACTGGCAGGACATAAAGCAAATATTAGGATACGATTTGATTAATTATTGTTAGTTCATATTTAATATATGAAGATTCAATAAATAAATACTGAAAAAAAAACAAAAAAAAAAAAAATCTGTTGTTGAGTTATTAACAAACTGTTGTCAAATTGGTACCAAAGATGTTAAAAATACCATTGTTGTCATTATTCGCAGTTTATCGAAATAAAAATATGTTTTAACCGTTTGTCAAATAACCCAATTAACAACGCAAAATAATTGTACAAACGTACAATTTTGACATATTTGCCAACCCGTTTGAGTAGTTTATTTCGCTTTTATTTTTGAAAGTTGGATTATGTCCCTGTTTACATTTTGTGATTTTTGTTGTTTTGGGTTTGCATTGTTAAATGTTTGTTGCTGCAATTTTTCATGTATGTATAATTTACAAATAGAAAATCTGCGCCCGAACTAAAATAAACTTTGTATAAAATGAGCAAACAAAAAAAAACTCGCAAGACTACATGTACTTGTGTGCTCTTAATTCCACTCTCTTTTATCTGGCCTAAAAAGTAACGATATTCGTTAATAATAAGGGTTTTCATAATATCGCTTAAAATTCTCGCAATCTGTTCATTTACACGTGAACCTGACCAACAATTTTGCTTCGTAAACTTGCGCTGTTCAATTGTGCATTTCTACAACCAGATTAAAGTGTTTATATGTACATCACAAAAAATAAATTTTGCCAATAATTTGAGCAAATTAGTCTTCTGGCGTTCTTTATGAATTTTTAAAAACATATTTAACATTTTAATCAGAGTTCCAAAAATTCATATATGATCGCTCATATATAACCATTCATGAATTTTTTCATGAATGAGGAATTTCAAACGTGTAATTTTTTTCACAACCATGAATGAAACTCCGCATACGATTCTTTTTTTTAACATAAATTTGTTAATAATATTTAACAAGCGAATTTGGACGCTCAAAATTAAAGTAAACAATAGAACAAGTAAAAAACAAACAAAAAAATAATAAGTAAAAAAATACAAGAAAAAAAAAGTATACGTATGAACGCACATACATACATAATACAAATAATCTGTGCAAAAAATTATTTATTCTTTTGGTGTTACAAAAACATAATACATAATAAGAAGAGCACAGTCAACAAAAAAATAAAAAAAAACGGTGAAAAAAAAATCAAAAACAACTCTCTATATGAGTAATAACAATGAATCAATAACAAAAATAAATAATATTCATGCTAGCGAAAGCAATGTGGAAATAAACATAACAACAGAAAACAATAGCAACAATCTAACGGCAAAACCATCAAGTGTTACAATTGCAAAGACATTCCTAGTAGGAAATGATACCATGAACTCAAACACAGACGCAACGGAAAACACACAGGTAAAAAATTTTCAAAAACCACAAGTGCAAGTTGGTTGGGACAGGTATATAACAGTTCTCAAACGGGGTCGCAGCCCAGCCTCTTCAGCTGTAGCCTCGGCCTCTAAAGTTCCATCTTTTGATAGAATTAATTCGCAAAATCGTTTTGCAATTCTGGAGGATGAATCTTCTGAAGCACCTAACGTCATAAAATCGTCGAAGCCACCCCCGATATATCTTAGAGAGTAAAACTCAAGTGAGCTTATAAAAAGTTTAATCTCGGTGATAGGTGAAAATTCGTTTTACGTTGCTGCAATCAAGCGTGGAAATATAAACGAGACAAAAATACAGATTAATCATGAGAATGATTTTCGTAAAATAATTAATAAGTTTGAAGCACTTAAAAAAAGCTTCTTTACGTACCAACTGAAAAGCAGTAAAGGTCTTCAAGTTGTGATTAAGGGCATTGACTCATGTGTGGACCCAAAAGAAATAAAAACATTTTTAGAAGAAAAAGGCTTCAAAATAAAAAATGTTACAAATATTAAAAATAGGGAAAAAAAAATCCCCAACCACTATTTCAAGTGGAGTTAGAGCCCGGCGGGGCATACTGCCATTTACCCCCTGTTTGCGTCGTATGTGGAGAATTACATGGTACCGTCCGGTGCGATAAGTCCAAAAATGATCCTAATGTAAAAAAATGTAGCAACTGCGGTGGTAATCACACTGCCAACTATAGAGGGTGCCCGGTATATTCGATTGTCAAGTGTTCTGTTGGATAGAAACTTAACCCCCCTCAAACGCAGGCAACTAATCAAGGAAACACGTACGGCGCACAGTGGGAAATTTTACGAGAAGCCGGTCAAAATTCCATAACTTTTGACTGGATCGGTATTTTTTATGCGATATTTTTTGCTCGATAGGTGCGATATTAGGCTTTAATTTGCGCTATTAAACGTAAAATTCGACTGATAGGAGCAAAAGTTATGGGGAGTTCAAAATGCATTTTCATTTTTTTGTTGAGTTTCGGTGTAAAAGTTGAATATTTCAAATATGAGTTTTTTATAATTTATCATTATTTCTCTTGTATTTTACAACTGATACTTATTTTTTATTGTCGAACTTAGATCCTGTCAGAAAATGCCAATATTTGGCCCCTGTAAATTTTTTAGTCCCAATATTCACAGGGGCCAAAGGTTGGCTTTTTTGGGACGAGACGAGTTGTTATAAGGATAAAACTGAAAAGGAATATTTTGAAAAATGCCCAAATAGCATTCTTGGCTATCGATAACATTTTAGGTAATTCAACTTTTATTTTTGGTTTGAGATGCATGTGTATTTTATTTTTATATATTAATACAAATCAAAAACAAATTATAATCTATAAACAATTTTAAATTAAACAATATTAGTAAAAATTTCTTCTAAATAGCTTTGGGTTTCATTTTCCAGAAGTTGTTTAGCTTCTTCCTCTAATTCGATTGAGGTTGATTTCCATTTTTGTCGAATACTGGACATATATGTATCTGATGTGCACAACAAAATAGTAATAAGATCTTCATTAGTACAACATCTGGACATTTTTCTTGTATTATGCTCGCGGAAGAATCTGTAGTCTTTGTTCCTTTTTTCTTGCGCTTCTTCAGAAAGATCTCCAATTGGTAGGATATTGTGTTGAACTATTTGTTCCCCATGGTATAAAATTTTATGAACTGTGGTTGGCATATGTCTCCAAGAGTATTTTTTGTTATAAAGAATTGCTGTTTCATTTGCATACTGGCCAAATTTTTTTGCATTTATCTTTCTGCTACATGATATAACTTGTAAAATGATCTGGAATCGTCTTATTAATTCAAAATGTACTCCTATGATAGATGCTGCAGTTTCTGGATCGGAAAAGAATCTCCTTGCAGTGTTTCCATCATTTGAATTTCCTTCTCCTTGTTTTGGCTGATCAATTATAAGGCCTAGGTGAAGGTATTTTTCTTGAATTTGTTTTTTTCTTTGCTTCCTTTTTTCCACATTTCTTTGTTTTTTCTCACTGTTTCGCCTAACGGGCCAAATTCCAAATCATAACCCAATTTAAGAATATGCTCCATGAAACGAATTCTAGTATGAAGAGGGGACATTCCAAATTCGTATGCTTCATTGAAACTATTGTGTTGTGATGGGGGTTGGCTTAATTGACTTGATGTCTTTTGACATATGGTACAGCTTGACGAAGACTTTGTTTCGGTTAATGCTTGTGCAACTTTTCCATCAATCATTGTAAGGAACATTTGAAAATTAATTTCAATGCATTGGTCATCAAATTTAAATATTGCCGGTTGAAGTTCTTTAATTTGATCTTTTATTTTTCGAACTTCTTCAGTTATGACATCTTTAGTTTCCTTTTTGTAAACAAACTTTATTGGTCTGCAATACTTTGTTGAAGAGGGAATTTAATTTTTCCATACATCCATTGCTGTAACTCTACTGGTTGACGGCTCTAAGCCAATATAAGTTTTTCTTAAACGTAATGGAACGAAAGATACCATGAATAAGTTAGCATCAGATGAGTTTTCTGAATTACATTGCTTGTATTGTTTCTGACCAGAGCTTCCATCACATCCCCATTTAGAAAATAAAGTGATGCTGCAATTTTTAAGTTTTTTTAAACAGTCAGCATCAAGTGTATTTAATAATCGTTCTGCAGTGTGTTCGAGAAAAGCCTGCAATTTTACTTCTGCTGAACTTGAAGTTACACTAATAGCCGTTTGTGAAGGTAAGCACTCTTTTTTGACAGAAACTAAATCTCGATATGCTGGAAAGATTCCACAATTTTTTTCATTGGTTCGCTTTCGCAGTTCTGTATACTGATTTTTTGTCAGTTTTAAATCCAAAAATAGTGCAAATGCTTCTTCTGGAGTAAATTTCATTTCTTCAGTTGGTGTAGGCATACTTTTTAAAATCCTCTTTGTGCGTTTAGGGCTCGCTTCCACTATTTTTTCAATTATTGCAATTTTTGTTTTCTTATTTTGCGTTGGTTGAATTTGATGCAGAAATGAATCCTTTATCATACTATGAGAAATTTCTTCATTGATATTTGCAAGCTTGCGTCTTCGTGATCTTTCACTGCAATTGTCAATTTGTTTTGCGGGCCGACCCACTTTTTCAGGTAATTGACAGCTTCTTAAAAATCAGATCATTTGTTAGCCATTTTTCGTTGCGTAAGTAAAAAATTTTCTTGTTTCTAGAACATTTAAGGTACCGTTTTCTTAATGTAAATGAAAAATGTTTAATTTTTATCTTATGAATTTTGATTTCTTGTTCGTTGCATAATTTAAAGAATGGATTATTCATTATGTGTAACACAAAATCTTTTTCATCTTTCTGTTGAAAATATATATCTGCGAGAACTTTATAACTGAACTTAGCCATTGTTTAAACAATAATGAAGGTAAAATTATGAATGCATGCATTTTTATACTCTTGATAGAAGTTTTTTTAAATAATCTTTTGTTACCACTTCTTGGAAACATATAAAACCCTTTTTTAATTACAAATTTAATCTTTTATTACCATTTCTTTGAAACATAAAAAAACCCCTGTTTTTACACTTTTTAAAAGGATAACATACCGGCAATAAATTAACAGGTAACATGTAGGTAATTTTCACGTAAAATATAACTGCTCTTCCATTTTTTTAAATTAAGTTGCAATTTTCAGGTAATTAAACTATGTAGTTTATGTTGCGGCTATTTACTAATGTTTAACCTTTTAACTTACTCAAAAATCTAACGTGTTAGTCTATTTATGTCGCCTATTCGTTTTACAGCATCCGTTCACCCACAATAAGTTTATAACAATGGCAATACCTTTACCTTCTCAAATTTAATTGATAACCTGACGTGCTAGATAATTTATGTGGCCTGAACTGCTTTATTTGTCGAAAATTCTTTAAGATTCACCTTCTTTAATTTCAGTAATGTTTCCTTGCAGGACTTATTTTTTGAACCGAATATCTTACCTTGGGTCACAGAAATTGCTGTAGTTCGCAAGATCGTATCCAGATGTGTGTACAATGTGGTATAGAAATGTAGGTTAGATTCTGGACTGCAAGAGAGTATAGATTTTTTTTGACGCGTTTTGACGGGCAGGACTTATGTTCTATAAAATAGGAAATTTCCGGGAAATTTTGACATAAAAAAAAAGAAAATTAAATAGTTCTACAGGTCGCAGAGTTTAATGCTTTAAACCACGTATAGCTAATAAGATAAATTAATACACAAAACTTATTCTGTCAAAAAATCTTGTGAAAACAAAAAAGTTGTGAGCATTTCAACTTCAAAAGTTTACTCAGAAATTCAAAACTATAACCAAATACTGAGAAAGTCCATTTGGGACCACCCTGTTCTCAATGAAATAGTCGAAATAGGGTTGAAATTTTTTGGCTCCCGAGGTTCACTAGTATTTACTTTCACATGAATAAAAAAATTTCAAAATCGGAGAACATAAAAAAAAATAGTTTTGGCCGCCTTCTCAAAATATGAACCAGTGTGCGGCGTCCATATACCACAGCCAAATAATAACAGAACCTCGTACGCTAATGTATTAAAATCTAATCCTATGCCACTGCAAGGTGATGTACCAAATAATGACGAAATTCCCATTTCTAATTTAACCCGGCTAGAAAAAACCATGGAAACACTAGTGCAAACAGTTAACAATTTCACTAACACATTGGGTAACATGATGCAAGAAATGTTAAGAATGCAATCGATGTTATTGCAAGCTGTACTAAACAAGTCATGAACTATTTAAAAATTTGCTTTTGGAACGCAAACGGCATCCGCCAACACAAAAATGAACTAGAATACTTCCTTAAAAATAAACAAATTGATGTTATGATGGTTTCTGAAACTCATCTGACCTCAAGAAATACGTTTAAAATCAATGGTTATATATTATATGATACAAAGGACCCTCGAGACAGAGCTTGTGGCGGTTCTGCCATTTTGATAAAGAACCGAGTAAAACACTACTTAATGAGTGATCATCGTGAAGATTATCTCCAAGCAACAAGCATTTGCGTTGAGGAATTAAATCGAAACATAGTAATTTCATCATTATACTCCCCACCTAGATTTTCTATATCAGAAAGCCAATATAATAAATATTTCAAATCATTAGGACCCTGCTTCCTGGCTGCTGGCGATTATAACGCTAAACACACTTTCTGGGGGTCACGACTTATTACACCTAAGGGCCGTGTTTTGTTTAACACAATTTTTAAAATGGATCTAAATGTGGTCGCGAGCGGACAACCAACATATTGGCCTACTGATCAGCAAAAAGTTCCAGATGTCATCGATTTTGGAGTGGTTAAAAACATCCCCGCAGAAACGATTTATGTTGAAGCTTCCTTAGAATTATCTTCTGATCACACACCTACAATTCTTACTATAACAAATCCTAATAGAATTGTATCTCCGTCTGATAACTTAGTGACGTCAGCCACTCAAATAAATTGGTTAAAATATCAAAAATATCTCAGTACCCACTGCACTGAAAATATTCCGCTTAGTGCACCGGAGAATGTGGATATTTCTATTGTAAATTTTGACAGTTATCTGAAACTAGCTGTTCGACATTCTAGTATAACCCTCAAAAAAACCAAAAATAGTAAAATATATTCTGCAGATGTCGAGCGTCTCTTGACTGAAAAAAGGAGAGCTCGAAGGGAGTGGCAATTGCACAGATCCCCTCAACTTAAAAATTTACTAAAAGAGTGCACAAAAAGGCTAAGAATCTTACTGCAGTCTCAAAAAACGGCTTCTCTGGAAAAATATCTTAAGGAACTTGATGCAACTTCTCAATCAGACTACTCATTATGGCGTGCAGCTAGAAATCTTAATAGACCAGTTATCACTAAACCACCATTAAAAAACTTAAATGGAAGTTGGGCACGAAATGATGATGAAAAAGGAAATCTTTTTGTTAATCATTTGAAAAACGTATTTACCCCGCATACATCTCCCGATATTGCAGTCGAGTTGCCACCTGTTGCTGTTAGAGCTGCTGTTCCACTTAGATTTGAGATAAAAGAAATCGAAAAGGCTATTCATGATTTAAACCCCAAGAAAGCCCCTGGATTTGATAAGATCAGCAACAAAATGCTTTTAGAGCTACCCAGCATAGCAAAGAAAATTATTCTCTTGATTTTTAATGCTATTTTACGCCTTGAATACTACCCACAAGAATGGAAAGTATCCTTAGTAACAATGATACCTAAGCCAGGGAAGGATCCTACAAAAGTTGAGTCATATAGACCTATAAGCTTATTGTCTAATATATCAAAGCTGTTTGAAAAGCTGTTAGTGTCAAAATTAGCCCTAATTTTAAATGTAAATAGATGTATTCCTAACCGGCTTTAGAAGAGAACATAGCACAATTGAACAAACCCATCGTATAGTAAACGCCATAAGAAAAGCCTTTGAAGAAAAAAAATATTGTTCCGCCCTCTTCATCGATGTTTCTCAAGCTTTTGATAAAGTCTGGCATGAAGGGTTATTACATAAATTGAAGTTAAACTTACCAGTAAACACACACAAGCTGTTAGAAAACTACTTAGTCGGTCGAAGGTTTATTATTAAAGAAGGTGATTTTATAAGTTCTCCTCAGCCAATTGACGCTGGAGTCCCTCAGGGAAGCATCATGGGCCCACTGTTATACTTAATATATACCTCAGATATGCCAACAAATAACCACACCCTAACTTCAACATTTGCTGATGATACAGCTTTTTTAAGCGTACACAAAAACTGTCATGAAGCATCTCGCTACTTGCAGAATCATATATTTGAATTGGAAAAGTGGTCGAAACAATGGAGGATAAAGGTCAATGAGCAAAAATGCGTACAAATAACATTCACCTTGCGTCGGGAGTCATGTCCCCCTATTAAAATCAATAATCAATTAGTGCCCCAACAATCGCATGTAAAATATCTTGGTATTCATCTAGATCGGCGCTTAACATGGAAATGCCATATAGAAGCAAAACTAATACAAATGAAACTAAAAGCAATTCAAATTAATTGGCTTATTGGAAGAAATTCTGTTCTTAGCCTCGATTGCAAACTTCTACTCTACAACTCTATATTAAAGCCAATCTGGTGCTACGGTATTCAGCTATGGGGCACTGCCTCGGCCTCAAATATCGAAAAAATTCAAAGACGCCAAAATAAACTTTTTCGAATAATCACAGTCGCTCCCTGGTATGTTAAAAACTCTAATATTCACAAGGATCTCAATGTGCCATTAGTAAAAACTATTACGAAGTACGCAGCAAAATATTTAAAAAGGCTTGAGTCGCACCCAAATCCACTAGCTCGAAATATTTTAAATGACAGCGGCCACTCTAGATTAAGGAGAAGAGATACCGCAGGACTCATCCGAAGAGAAGACCGCTAAAAATCTACATATGTGAATAGAAACCGTGAAGAGAAAAATGTTCGTCTAGCATTGGCAGGACAAAAATAAAGTATAAGTATAAGATTTGATTAATTATTGTTAGTTCATATTTAATATATGAAGATTCAATAAATAAATAATGAAAAAGAAAAAAAAATGAATGAATTGTGAATTTTTTTGCCAATTCATTCCTGAGCGTGAGGAAAAATAAATTTTTGCCTTTCCTCAGTCGTGAAGAATGAGGAAACAAAAAAATTTCTTAACGCTCCTCACCAGTAATGTTGTTATTGCTCGACAGTTTGCTTGACCACAGCACGAAATGCCTTTGTGTATATTTTGTTTTTGTTAAAGGCAACGAGCCAAAGTGTGTGTTGAATTTTTTGTAGGCAAATATTATTAAAAAAAAAAAATAAAGGAACTGCACATATCGTCATCTTAAATGCAGAATAATATAACATCACAGTTTTCATGAGAAAAAACGTTGTAAAATGGAAATAAATTGAGATATAAAAGCAATTTTAAATATTTTGAATAAAAATGCGATAACCGATTTTTTTTTTTTGATAGAACAATATTATTTTTACTGTTATTTGTTTAGTTATGTGTGTTACGTTATTTTAATTTGTAATTATCTAAAGCAAAACGACGAATCATCAACGAAAGTATGATAGTATTAAGTTAAACAATCATTTAAAACATTAAATAATTAAATATTTCTGTTAAATTACAGGTATAATAGAATATAAAGATAATGTACATGGTTATAAATGCAATACTGCGTTTAAACAATAAATTTAAATATGGTTAAATGCACATATAAAAATGATAGTCACACAATCAATATGCAGCATCATTAGGATTGCGTTGACATGGTGAAATAAGTTTGCTTTTCTGATGCAGTGCAGGCAGTACTGCATTTGAGAACGTAGAGATGTTATATTATTAGAGATATAATTATGACATATTATTTATAGTTTTTTATTTCTAATTAGAAGTGGATTAAACTAAATGTACTTCATTTAATTTAAATATAAATTGATTTTAGAAATCCAACTTTTCCATTATAACTTACGTGTATTTTGATCTCTTTATAATGAATTTTCTCAATGGAATTTTTCTTTACAATAAACAAGTTTTGTAAAAAATTTGACTCATATACATACATATATGCATATTTGTCTCCATATAAGGAATTATTTCGAAAAAACTTCTGCAAGAAGCAAATTTTAATTAGTTAATTTCTGAAAAATTTAAATAAGAAGAATGAAAGAGTTTTTCAATTAAAAGTAGTATTGATAGCAGCCCGCGTATTCAGTGAACGAAAATGTTGTATAAAGAAGCACTTAGCCTAAAAAAAATACTATTAGTATTTAATAAAGCCGTAAAAGGATTAACAAAAAATATAGCTAAACAATTTATATTCCAGTACTTTATAAAAAATGCTACTATTCTTAAGATGTAGAAGACAAGTAATTTATTATTTAAAAGGCTTTATAACAGTCTTGTTGAGGATATTGATGAAGGAAGAATGCAATCCTAACAAAAATACCAGATTATTTTAAATAAACGTGGAAGAAATATTTCTATTGTATTATAAACATTATATATTAATAATGAAGAAATATTCTGGTGCAATACTAACAGAATCATTATAGGGAAATTCGACTGTATTTAAATTTATAAAAAAGTATATATGTACATATATTAACTTATAAGGTTGGAAACGAAACAAGTGATGGAAAAATCATATCATAAAAATAATGACAGTCTGCTGGAAGCAAAGAACTAAGGACCTGCAGATGGTACTTTTTATTCTTGGAAATTCATAGCGTATGGGAGTGCCATGGGTTAAGCTGTGAAATTTCTAACAGTCCAATGTAGAAGAAGCTAATAGTCTTACTTAATAAAGGTTTTGCAATACATATATATATGGATTCGGTTTATATTAATTTTATAGCACTGTTTTTCTTTTTGCTTATGCAATAATTTGCAGTTTGATCCCTTATTCCACTAACACGTTCAGAGTATGAAACAGAATACCCATTTTTGACGTAAAAAAATGAATGTGTTCGTAAAAATATATCAAATGCTCTGCTAATTTTTTTTTTTAATTAAGATTATTCATTATGTTGTTTAAGGAAATTATTTACTTAATGATAAGACATTTTTGATTTTGTTGATAGCTTGGATATTTTTTAAGGTGGAAGTTTAAAATTTTTTTTTTAAATATTTAACGTAAATCGTAATCAATAAAAAAGTCTATTTCAAAATGTTCAATCATACATTGCTTTGCATTTTAGCAAACCATATGTATGTACATATGTACATATATTAACTCTTTTTTTTAATAAATTTTAATACAGTCGAATTTCCCTATAATGAATCTGTTGCTATTGGATCAGAATATATCTTTATTATTAATATAGAAAGTTTATAATACAATAGAAATATTTTTTCCAAGTTTATTTAAAATAATCTGGTATTTTTGTTAGGATTGCATTCTTCCAAGTCGTCCTTCATCAATATCCTCAAAAAGACTGTTAAAAAGCCTTTTGTGTTAAATAATAAATTACTTGTCAGTAGATAGGTAATGGGGATCTTGGCAGTTTCCGGTTCCGGTAATAAGGTTGGTAATGTGGATGGTAATGCGGTTGCGGTTATGTGGATGTTATCTAATTTCTGAACCATTTTCCTAGTTCTCAAACCCTGTGATAGGAATGATATATTTAGATAGAGCATAATTTTTCTAGTTTCAAATCCAGTTGAAAATTTTTGGTTTTGAAAAATAAGTTTGTGGATTTTTAAATACAGTTTTTATTGGCTAGCAATGCTATATCGAATTAGATAGAGCATAATTTTTCTAGTTTCCAAACCAGTTGAAAATTTTCGGTTTTGAATTTTTAAATACAGTTTTTAGAATTAATGCAACAGTCAAAATATTTGAATTTAGTTCTTTTTTGTATTAAGAAATATTGTATTTCCCTTCAGTTTTAGTGGATGGCAATGCTATATCGAATTAGATAGAGCATAATTTTTCTAGTTTCCAAACCAGTTAAAAATTTTCGGTTTGAAAAAACAAGTTTGTGGATTTTAAAATACAGTTTTTAGAATTAATGCAACAGTCAAAATATTTGAATTTAGTTTTTTTTTGTATTAAGAAATATTGTATTTCCCTTTATGATGACATTATGTTATTCTTATTTGCGGTTTGTTTTCTTTCCCAATACAATGTCTCCTAATAAGATTAGAGTTAGAATTAGAATTTGTATTTTGTAATAAAATGCTGACGATGAAGAAACCTTTTTGTTATATTTAAGAAGCATAAACATGAGTGAGCATGTAAGAATGTATAATTTGTTTAGAATGTATAATTTGTTTATAAAACAAAACATTAATTGTAGTTTGTTTTCTTTCGCAATACAATATGTCCCAATAATATTTAATAAGAATTTGTATATTGTTTATCTTGCCTTCATAAAAGGCTTAGTGGAGTATATTTCTGAAAACTAGGTTTATTTGCATTTGAACATTGAAGATTTAAACAATGGATTCGAGTCAGTACGAAATTGTATTTGTCGATGAAAATTCTATGGAGAAAGTAGAGGAGAATACGCAGACGCGTATAAATGGAATAATCGACGCATCTATAGATAACATCCTATTAAATAAAAACCCAGGAATGGAAATCCCCAACAACCAGCTGGCGTATTATGATTTTTTTTTTTTTTGGAAATTGACGATTTCCTAGATATTGAAGAGGGAGATGCGATAATTTTGAAGGCAAATGACGGCTTTCATTTGGATGAAGAAGGAGATCGTTTTATTAGGGAAGTAGATTTAAGTTTATAGATGTAGTGATTTTTTTTTTTTTTTTTTTTTTTTCAAATACTTATAAGAAATTATTAAATAAAATATAAATAAAAAAAAACTATTAAAAGTAAAATTATTATTTCTGATATTGGATCACATTTCGAAAATAATTTTAATGGTTGAACATATCCATGTATAAATAGCGTATACAATTTATTTCAATAACAAGTATATTGTGATATATCGTGGATTTAAAATAGTATTTTTAACAATTGCGCTTAATATTAAATAGAAAAAAAAAATTAAAATGGTTAAAGATTTAAAATTTGATTGCAATGAAGATCAGCATTTTAAACAATCTCCGTTTACGCCACGCTATAGCATGAACGATAACTTTAATAGAGAAGATGAACGATTAAAAACCTTTGTATGCTGGCCATTAAAATGGTTAGATAAAAGGGAATTAGCTATGAGTGGTATGTTTTATAGTGGAGATTATGACCAAACAAAGTGTCATTTTTGCGAAGTTGAAATTTGGAATTGGGAGCCTACTGATCAACCTATAACAGAGCATTTGCGTTGGTCTTCAAATTGTACTTTACTGAGAAGGTGTTGTAATGTACCGATTAATTGGAATGCATTAAATCAACTACTACCACCAGCCAGCTATGAAACCTGTGGTCTAACTGAAGAATGCGAAATACGAGATGATAACATTTCTAACGTTCCTAAATATAATATGGAAATGAAAGACGATGATATCTCTAGAAGAAATCACATTTCAAATTATGGGGTTCAAGTTATTGAAATCCCAATTTCATTTGTCGAATCTCCAAAAACAATGATGCAAAACGCTGAAATTTCATCCTTCAGAATAAATATAGCTAAATACATATTTTTTTTTTTATTAACAATTTATTGTTATTAATTTTATTTGTATTGGAATACATTTTATTTACTGAAATTAGAAAATAAATATAAAATAGAATAATAGGAAAATAAAAAACATGTATATATAAATTTTTGTTTTTATAATTATTTTTTATTATAGATTAATGTGTAAGAATTAATTAGATTTACTACAGTTGCTTCTCTTAAATGATAAACTGTGCACCTGCACGGACTAGGACCCTCCTCACAAGTCGGACTGTACCACGGGCAGCATTCAAAATGTGGCTCTGCATCGTTAAAATCCCCAACACCAAACTCCTCATTTTCATCCATCATACTCAAAAAATGTTGTATGCACTCCCTGTGCTCGAACATCAAAACATCCTCAAATGTTTTTAAAAAATTTATTGTAAATTCTCTTAAGGCACACATTTTTTTTGATGTTCTTTGTTTGCTTGCCTTTTTGTAAATGTTTCTCGTTGTTAAATTTCTAGATACAAGTGTGAAATGTCAGAAGAATTTTTTATTATTATTTCACAACATTTCACTTAATAACTGGAGTGAAAGAGAAAACTATATTTATTTACTCAATGCCATTCGGTAATTTGTTCTGTATTAATTCTTATTTATGTGGAAGTGTTAAGCTTAATCAAGCATATTCATATTAAAGTTGGGGCTTTATTCAATATTTATATATACCAACTTCTTTGTTTAGAGCAAAGGGCAGAAATGTATATGTTCATCTCTTTCTTTAACATCATTATATATATATATATATATTACTATTTTCTTAATTAATAAAATATACTAAGATCGATTAAAAAATTGATTTAATCTCAGTTGAAAAAAAGAAACTAACGTGATCGGTTGTGAAAAATGGAACCCTCGAAAAACTTAATAAATAAATTTAACACTCTGAGCTATAGCAAATCCTTAATTCACATTAGGGATCTTGTGATGTCTTCTAAACACATTATTTTAAGTGCAAGTAGAGTGAAAACAAAGTATGGGAGCTCAATAAAAATTGAGCTGGAGGATAATGTATTATTTTTGCCATATCGCTACAATACGCTAACTGACGAAGATTTGAAGAATTTATCATCTGGAACGTATCTTATATCCAGGGAAGGGGAGAAAAACTTGCAATTGAAACCATTCGAGAAGGATGATATCTTTGTAGCCAATTCTAAATACCCAATATACGCCAACTTTAACAGTTTTTAAATTTTATTTTAATGATTAAAATAGCAATATGTGCCTACACCAATATAATAATAATAATAAAGTTAAAACTAAAAATAATTAAATAAAAAAATTAGTGGTTTTCTTTTTTTTAATAATTTTAATTGTTTTCTTTATTTATTTATTTCTTTTTAGTTATTTTATATAAAAATTGTAGACATAAATGTTCACAATTAAATGAATCATAGTTTTGATGTTGATTGTAGTTATATTTTATATTTCCTCCTA
Organism: Pollenia amentaria; assembly: GCA_943735925.1. Classification (NCBI taxonomy): domain Eukaryota; kingdom Metazoa; phylum Arthropoda; class Insecta; order Diptera; family Polleniidae; genus Pollenia; species Pollenia amentaria. The sequence goes on from OX031009.1 coordinate 87,710,551, forward strand.
GGTATTCAACTAGTTCCAATGGTGGTTGTAAATTTCCAAAACTATCATAATATTCTATTTGTTTATTGTTTTTATAGTAAGCTACCCAATGTGTTCCACTACCTATTGTAGAATCCAAATTTATTATTCCACATTCAATATTTTTGGGATGTTTTGGTATTGAGTCTAACATGAAAATTCCTCTAAAGTGAGGAATATTTTTTGAGAATTTTCGTAAATCAATATCAGTCAATGGCCTCTTGGGTAGCTTGTTTAGAAGTTTTTTGATTTTTCTTCATAAGTTAATCCATATCCTTTCTTATATGGTTTAAGGTAAAGTCCTTTACCCATTGCTATGGCTTCCATGCTTTTATTGTGTCTACTCGCTTCATCAAGTTGGAGTTAAGCATTCTTTGCTGCATTAACTGTTTTTGCTATGTTAGCACCTCCACTCGATAGGGTACCAATTACACCTAAAGCTGTTAATATTGGTATTAATGGTAAAACACCACCAACTTTTGGAACACGTATTACGCGTGGTATTACAATTTCAGATTTCCTTCCCTTTAAGGATTTGTTAATGGTTTTACGTGCAATCTTGATAGCAGCGTTAAGATCTGTTGGTTTTTCTTTTTTAACATTTTTGCTGTCGCTTTTAGCGTTGAATTGAACAGTTTTCTTCCAATAACTTTATTCGATTTTGATTGTCTATTACTTTTGTTTTGCTTAGTCATACCCATACCGAGTTTAGTTTTTGATTTCATTGTGTTTGTAAGCAAATATGCAAATGATTTTTCTGGCAGACTGCTATTGTTTGAAAGTACTCGATCCCAAGCTCTGTTCTCAAGAATTTTATCAGCTTGATGTCTAATATTTATTTCTTTACTTTTGGAATAAGCAATATCGTGTTCTTGACATGCAGCGTCCAATAGATTTATTCCTTTATCACCTCGTTCTAAACGTTTTTGTAATTTCGTTCCAGGACCGCAATATTGATAACCAGGAAAATGTAGCTCAAAAGGAAGTGAATTTATCAATTTATTGACTAAACATCTTCCTCTGACAGTTTTATTGTTATTAAGCTTGTAGTTAAAGAGTATCACCATTTTATTTTATTCTATAAGAAAAACATAATATTTAATTATTTCATTCAGTTATAAAGATGCGCTTAATAAAACAACATAAAAATATTTTTGTTCGTAATACGGATTCTTCAACGAATATAAAATTAAAAACTAGACATAGTTCTATATTACCGAATTCTATTCGTGCGCTTATTGTGGGTCCTTCAAATTGTGGAAAGACTAACGTTATGATAAGCTTACTAGAAAGTCCTAATGGACTGGAATTTGAAAACATCTATTTATACTCAAAATCACTATTTCAGCCAAAGTATGAATATTTAAGAAAATTATTATCATTAAAGGAATGGGTTATTTCACGTTTTCAAATAATGATTCTGTATTACCTCCTGATGAAGCACAAAACAATTCAGTTATGATATTCGATGATGTTGCATGTGAAAAACAAAACAATATACGTGCATATTTTTGTATGGGTAGACATAGAAATATAGATTCATTCTACTTATGTCAAACATATACAAGAATTCCTAAACATTTAATAAGAGATAATGCTAATATAATTATTATGTTTAAGCAAGATGAAATGAATATAAAACATATATATGCTGATCATGTTGGTAGCGATATGAGTTACGAAAAGTTTCATGAAATTTGTAGAGAATGTTGGAAGGATAAATATGGATTTTTGGTTATAGGTACAGATGATGAATTAAATGATGGGAGATATAGAAAGCAGTTTGATTATTTTATAACATTATAAATTATAGAATATATTACATACAAGTATTAGTATGTCATCAACCTTTAAAGATATTACAACAAAAACAACAAAATCATTGACAACTAAGGAATATCTGATCTGATGGTCGATAAAAATATGAATGAAAAAGTTTAAAAAGACCTGATTTCCGAAATAATTTTTGATAAGACAAGAAATGTTTTAAAGAAGAAATTTCGCAGTATAAAAATTGGTGAAGCGGATACTCGTGAACAACTTAAAGATACATTTAAGCCCATAACAGAACCCTTGAAAAATTTTATTAATAGTTCGAAAAATGCCAAAGTAAATTAAAAATTGAAAAGAATAAAATTAAAAATGAATCAAAACAACAACAACAACAATTTAAAACAGATTTAAATATTCCAATTATAAACCCAGAAAAATATATGTTATCTACTGCTGCAATTAACTCTGAAATGATGATGATGATGATGATTTTTATTCTCAACCAGAAGCTGAAAATCTAAATAATAATATAAATTTTAATGATTTGTTATATTTAGAAAAAAGACATGAGTTAGACACACTATATGGATTACATGAAGATTCAAATAAGGAATGGAAATTTGGTGATAGTAACATTAAATTTAATGAAGATAAGATTCAAGTTGGAAACCAATTATGGGCACTCACTCCAGGTTTATTTTCATTAATGTTTCAAAAAATACCAAAAAACTATGGAGTTATTCCATATGAAAGCGATCACCTTTTGGACGACCCCTCTCCGATTTTAAAATAAATAGTCTCAATCGATTGCCCAGCAAAAAATAATGTACCTACATATTTTTTTTTTTTTATAGTGACTGGTTTAGTGGTGGTGTACACCACTGTCATGTGACAAAATTGAAGAATTCTTCATAAGGGACCTCATTGAAAATTGTTTAAATGCATTGAAACAAATGCAGCCACAATCCGAGAGTGAAATGACAAGTGAACAAAATGTTTCATCTGATAGTGAGGCAGACATTCCGATGGTCAATATGTCTTTGATGTCATAAAATGTTTTGCAAATTTTTTAAATTACCAGGTAATAAATATTTCGCCATATTTATGGAAAATCCGTGTTTTATGACTTGTTTCTGCACGTGTCATTTTAGGCGAAATATTTATTACCTGGTAATTTAAAAAATTTACAAAACATTTTATGACCTGTAGCCTCAGTCGGGTTTGGTGTGCCATTACATGCCACTGCTGCTATTATCCATGGATTTATGGCCGATCTTGTGAAGGCAGGCAGACCATATTCACTACACACTCAACTTGGGGCTCTTAAAAAAAAATTGATTTTTTCTTCATAAATGTATTTTTAACTATAAAATAATTTTTAAAATGTATTTTTAACAAGGTGGTCTCTTAAATGCTCTTCTCCTGTCCAAACAAGGAGTCGGGCCCATTTTTTATTGCTGATTCTTAAAGCAAAAATTATGAGGAATCCAAAAAAAAAAATTAGCCGGAAAATTTAGGAGCTTCTGTGGAAAATCGGAAAATTTAATTTTCTTGGGAAAATTTAAAGGTAAATTTCTAAGAAAAATTAGGAAAATTTTATTTTGCAATTATACAATAAAAACAACAAAAGAAAATTATATGGGAAGTGGGTTAATGAATTTAAATACAAATAAACCAAACTATATATACTGGGATGATCCAAATGAGTTAATAGATCGACTAAGACTCCTGCTCGCATCACAAGCTGCAGGTCACAGCAATCATAATAACGAAATTGTATCTATTATTGAAGAATTATACAAAGCTAACATTATTGAATAACTATTAAATTAACATCAAGTAATGTCTGTTGATAAATTTGGTCACTATATTTGTTTACGTATATTTACCCCAGTTCGGTGTTCAGTTAGTGACCCTTTATGCTGTTTGACACTTCTTTTCTTTATTTTCTTTCTCTCTGTGTTCTAGCGCCTATCTTTCTTTTTAGTTTATATCGAAGCTCTTTTTCTATTTTTCTTATGTTAATTATTGTTTATACGAACCCCTACCCGAACGTAAGTGTTTTACGAAAAAATTAATAAATCATTATTCAAAAATCCCTAAAACCCAAATTTCTTTTTTTTTTCCGATTCCCCATTCCCCAGTGAAATATTTTACTTTAAAAATATTTTTATTTTCCAGTAAAATACCCGAAGGAAGAAGGCGCCTAACTTGCCGGTGTAAATAATATAAAAACGGCTAATAATATTAATTTTACCCTCCCCTATTTCAATAAAAAAAGGTAAGTCATTTGTGATAATTAGCAAGTGATTAAAGTGTTTAAAATTAAAAGTGTTACAATATGGAAAAAAAGTAAATAAATGTTAAACCTTTTATTTACTTTTATATCTGCATAAAGACAAAAGAAGAAAAAAAACCCCAGTGCATTTGTTACCAACAACATTGCTAATTGTGATAACATTCAGTGTCTAACATAAAGCTCTGTTCTGTTGTTAACTCGGTGTTAATATAAAAAGTTTAACAGCATAAACCCAGTGCTTGTTAAACTATTTTTACTCGCTATTTAAATAAACAAAACAGACGGACGGCAATGTTGTAAATTTTTTAATATTAATTTTGATATTAATTAAATAAACATTTTAAAAAGACTCACTCAATTGGATCCGAAAAATAATAAAAATTAATATTTTTTAAACTGCGTGCAAACTCATTCTCTCACGGTAAAAAGTGTTGTTTCTTTATTGCTATTTATATTGTAACATTGTTTTAATATTGTAACACACATTACATTAGTGTTGCATTGTTTCAGAGTGAACGAATAATACGATTATTCGGTCGTTTTTAAATATTTGTGCTATTTTTACTATATAAAACGCGATAAATCGAATGAAACCCTGTACAGAGCGTGTAATTATTTTACCCTTTTATTGGAATTAATTTAAAGAAGTGCTGAAAATAATTTTTTTCTAAATAATACTTTTATTCGCTGTACCCGAAGCGAGTACTCGTGTTTTATATTGTGCAACACTTTTGTAATAGGAGTTTTTACACCTTTTTTATTCTTAAAAGTGCTTTTACACTGTGAGTAATTGTCATAATCTATGTTCTATAGTGAATATTTTTTATGGAATTGCCCTTTTACCCGGTTTTTTAAGTCTCAACCCGATTTTGCCTTTAATAAATTGAAGAAAACAGTGTAAAAAATTACTTTTAGTATTGTTAAATACAAAGTCGTACTTTATTATTTTTAAATTTAATTTTTTGTGCGAAAGAGACATATTTCGTGTCTCTCTACCCGTTTATCACCCCCTAACACCTAAGGTACTACTTTTCTCATTTATCACACGCTTTTTCAAAATATTATCACTCTTTTGTCGATTTATCTTGATATTTGATAAATCAATATTTACCCTGTGTTTTTTCGAATTTCTTATAATATATAAATTTTGTTATGCCCAAATCAATTTTTAAGATGGTGACCGTGAATGATTTAATTAGGAGTTGTGACCGAATGGCTGAATTCGAGGCCTATGTTAGCATTATCCCCCCATCGGAACATAGTGCTGCGTCTTTAGGTATTCACGAAAAGGAACTGCATCGTTTATGGGAAGCAGTCAGGGAATCATATGACTCTTTATTGGTTCTACCTGAGAGTGATTCTAAAATTCAGATTATTGAAGTAAAGCAAAAGTACATGAGTTCGTACGGTACTTATGTACGAGGAGTTTCTGTCATATCAGAGCATTTAGAGCGTTTAAAAGAATCCTTGAAAAATGCAAAGGCTCACGAGCATAATTTCATTCCATCCATTTTACGGAGATTATTTAAAGTGGCCTTCATTCCGTGAATCATTTGGTTGTGGATAACCCCAGAATAGACCCCGCTTCGAAGATGTACTATCTTCTGCAGTATACAAAGGGGGAGCCGCATAAAATGATCCGTAATTGCCCATTGACAAGGGATGGCTTTCCCACCGCGTGGAAAAATCTAATGGACAGGTATGAGAATAAGAGTGTTCTCATTAACGCTCAGTTGAAAATTCTTTTGAATATAAGCCCTATTACCCGCGAAACTGGACCCAATATTAAGGAACTTCAGAGAACCATAAACGATTGCATCACTAACCTGTCACTACTCAATGTGAAGACCGATACCTGGGACGTACTTTTTGTTTATATTGCGTCTACCAAACTGCCCGATGCCACGTTAAGTCTCTGGGAGCAGTCTGAAAAACGCGATGCAGATATGCCAATATGGGCTGAAATGGACAAGTTCCTAACATTGCATTATAAAACTCTGGAATCAGTTTATGATATTAAGGGATCGCATTCAAACCCCCCTCAAAACCCCATTAAGAGTAGTAACTCTAATAACTCGAAAAAATCCTCAAATGATTCCAGAAATATTAAAACGTTTGTGACTAAGACGGAACGTGGTCAGAATATGATTCAATGTAGCTTATGCCCAGAGAAACACCCCCTTAGGTTGTGTCTGGTATTTTTGGGACAGAGTGTTGAAGAACGTTTGGTGACAGTAGGCAGGCTGAAATTTTGCACTAACTGTCTGGCATCTTCCCATGAATACAGAACGTGTAAAAGCATTCATGTTTGTTTCATGTGTAAACAGAAACATCATTCGCTTTTACATAAGAGTGCCGAACCAAATAGTCTTACGTCGGTAACTCGAAACCCAGGTCGCTCGAATAGTTCCGTAATTAGCAACCCCGTGAATCCTAACTTGCCCCGTGCGAACGCAGTTAATTCTCACCCTAATGAAAATAGAAACTCTGGTCCCTCTGCGGCGAATTACAGTCCACCCCAAATTCACCCCGATATGAGACCCTCCACTTCAAGCGCTGCGAGATCATTTCAGACGTACGCCTCACATGTAAATACAAATCCTCATTCTGTGGTATTGCTAGGGACGACGACTTGTGAAGTTTCCGTCGGCGATATCAAATGTTTGGCTCGAGCACTGATTGATCCTGCTTCTCAGGCAACTTTTATTTCTCGAAGGTTGCAGAGGAAACTTTGTTTGCCCACAATTTCGTCTGCCATTACGAAAATTACTGGTCTGGATGGCACTTTGACTGCAACAACTTCCAAAATATGCTTCATTACAATTAGTTCTACAACAAACCCCGGTTTTAGAATTCAATGCGAAGCATACGTTGTAGAGAAGTTGACCGGCCGGTTGCCAACGTGCTCAGTTTCCAATATCAGCTCCGCCGATTTTCCCGAAATTGGTAGGACTGATATTAAGTTTACGCGCATGGATCTTCTTCAAGGAGGAGACGTGTACCCCCAGATATTATTACCCGAAGTTGAAAAACACTCAAGTTGCAACCTTATCGCTCAGAATACTATGTTCGGTTGGATTGTGACTGGTAAAGTTTTTCATGACAACCCCCTTAACTCGGTTCAATCCTATTTCAACCACATTGATTTAAATAATCAACTTTCTCGTTTTTGGGAACTGGAAGAAGTTCCAAAGGCGACCCAGCTTACCGAAACTGAAAAGTTTTGCGAACAACATTACCAGTCGACAACATATAGAAACCCGGATGGCCGATATATAGTCCTTACCCTTTAAACGGGAGTTTTCGCTAAACCTTTCTTTAGGACAATCACGCGATTGCGCGTTGGCACAATTTAAGAGAAACGAAACTCGCCTTTTACGAAACCCCGACATAAAATTACAATATGATAAAGTGATTAGTGAGTATGTTGAGCTAGGTCACATTCGCGAAGTCTCCTCTGGTAATTCGGAAGTCACCTCATACTATTTACCCCATCATGCTGTATTTAAACCCGATAGCACGACTACTAAACTTCGTGTTGTATTTAACGCTTCCTGCCCATCGTCCAATGGCGTTAGCTTAAATGACATTCTATACCCTGGGCCAGTATTACAGGGAGACCTTATGGTTCTAATGCTGCGCTGGCGGCTTTATCGTTTTGTGTTTAACGCCGATATTGAGAAAATGTATCGGCAAATTTTGGTTCATCCCAATCACACCCCCTTCCAACGGATATTGTTCCGTGAAAGTCCCGCGGTCAATGTCAAGGATTTCGAGCTTAAGACGGTCACGTTTGGAGTGAACTGTGCGCCGTATCTCGCCATTCGTACTCTGGTGCAATTGGCGAACGAATGTGAAGCTGAAAATCCTGCGGTGTCCGAAATATTGCGAACCCAAATGTACGTCGATGATGTTCTCGCTGGTTCTCATGAATTAGAAGAGGCGATCGTACGGCGTAACGATCTAACGAAAGTTCTTGGTTCTGCTGGTTTCATTTTGAGAAAATGGACTGCAAACCATAAACGGCTGTTAGAGGATTTACCCCGCGAGAATCTGCTATCCGCAGATTTCTTGAAATTTTCGGACGCGAGCACGACAAAGACACTTGGCTTGCGATGGAATGCAAGTTCAGATAGCTTTTATTTTAGGCTTGTACTGCAGCCAAACAGGGATTTTGTTACAAAGCGTGCTGTCTTGTCCGAAATAGCAAAGCTTTTCGACCCGGCTGGATGGCTTTCCCCTAAAATTATTGTCGCTAAGATGATAATGCAGCAAATTTGGAAAGACAAGACGGATTGGGATGAATGTTTGACCCCCCTAACTCTAAAGAAATGGCACGCATTTTTAGAGGACTACCCGCAAATTGAGAAAATTAATATTCCAAGATGGGTTAATTTTCACCCCGATTTTTATGTAGAGATTCATGGCTTCTGCGATGCTTCTGAGAAGGCATACGCTGCAACTTTATATATACGTGCTATTGCGCCCAGTAAGAAGATAACAACTTTTTTACTGGCGGCGAAAACAAAAGTGGCGCCGGTAAAATGCGAGACATTACCCCGTCTAGAGCTCTGCGGAGCAGCATTATTGGCAAATATGGTGGAGTCGTTGTGTAGTCAAATGGACTTGCTCAGGAAAAGGATCCATTGTTGGACTGACTCCACCATTGTTTTATCCTGGCTACAGAAACCCCCGTGCCACTGGCCTACTTTTGTGGCAAATAGAGTTGCGTTGATTCTTAAAAAAGTTGGTACTGAGAATTGGTCTCATGTCGACTCTAAGAGTAACCCCGCTGATATGGCAAGCCGCGGATCTCTAGCGCGGGATTTGATTGATAACTCTTTATGGTGGCATGGCCCGCAGTGGTTGAGTCAACCTAAGGAGAATTGGCCCCAATCTCAAATTGCTTATCACACTAATCTCGAGACGAGAAATATTATGACTCATTTTACCCATACAAATAAACCTGATGATTTACTCAAACGGTTTTCAAGTTTACCCCGAGCGTTGCGAGTCATTGCATTTATTTTCCGATTTTACCGTAATTTACGAAAGGGTAACAGTTGTTATGACCCCAAGCAGTTATCCAAATCTGAGATTGTATCTCAGCAGTCTTACTTACCCGAATACTTCCAACTTTCGAAAGGCGAAGGTTTATTCCGAGGGAGTAAGTTAATTTCTTTGAATCTGTTTCTTGATTCAAGCGGGCTCATGAGAGTAAATGGTCGTCTATCCCAAGCCAATGGTCTTACATATGATGAACGGTTTCCGAAAATACTACCCTATTCTGCTCCTTTCACCCGACTGTACCTAGAGTATGTCCACAAATACTCGCTACATGGTGGAAACTCGTTGCTTATGCGGATTGTGAGGATCGAATTTTGGGTTCCTAAACTCCGGAATTCAGTACGCACGATCGTGAATAACTGTAAGGAATGCGTTATTCAGCGTAAGCAAACCAGTCGCCAAATGATGGCTGCATTGCCCCCGGAAAGAACGTCTATTGGCAGACCATTTGACCATACTGGTGTCGATTTCGCTGGACCATTTGACATTAAATCTTACAGTGGGAGAGGTTGTCAAAGGGCTATGTCGTAGTATTTGTTTGCTTTGGCACAAAGGCAATTTATTTGGAAGTGACCGAGGATATGAGCTCAGAAGCTTTTTTAGCAGCTTTTACCCGTTTTATAGCCCGTCGCTCGGTACCTAGGCATATGTATTCCGATAACGGAACAGCCTTTGTGGGAGCTGCGAAACTCCTCACCATCGATCGCAGGAAATTTTTGCAAGAATTGAAAGAAAAAGTTCTTGCCCTTGCCCCCGAAGAGCCGCTGGAATGGCACTTTATCCCACCTGGTGCACCTCATATGAGGGGCTTATGGGAAGCCGGGGTTAAGAGTTTCAAGACCCATTTGAAAAGAATTTCCAATTGTCAGAAGTTTACATACCCAGAGTTCGAGACAATGTTGACCCGAATTGAGGCCTGCTTGAACTCTAGACCCTTGTGTGCAATGAGCGATAACACCACTGATTTAGTGCCTATAACCCATGGTCATTTTTTGGTCGGTGGTCCGTTGCTAGGGCGGGCCGAACCAGACACTTCGAATTTGTCCATTAGTCTTGCCAACCGGTGGCAGAAGCTAAAGATTCTTCATCACCAGTTTGCCCTAAGGTGGAAAGAGGAATATTTAAAGGAGCTCCATAAACGCACAAAATGGAAGCTTCCTGAGAGGGACTTTGTAGTAGGGGATGTAGTTGTAATCCGCCAGGACAATTTGCCTCCGAATTTATGGAGATTAGGTCGAGTAGAAAAGGTCTACTGTGGTCAGGATTCTAAAGTTAGGGTCGCTGACGTGAGGACAGCTTCTAGCATTATTACCCGTCCAATTGTGAAGCTTGTTCTCCTTCCTAATTCGAACTCCAACTGATAATTTTTTTCTCTGTTGTTTTTCTTACCCCCCTATTTTTTTAGAATGTCTAAGTCTGTTGCTCGCTTCGAGGTCCACCGTTCCACTAAAGAGCCCACAGGCGTTCAAGCCGATGTAGCACTTACACAGCGCGACGAGAGCTTACGGGATTGCCGTGTGTGTAAGAGGGAGCATGCGATTAGGAAATGCCCCAAGTTTCGTAAAATGTCGGTGGGAGAGCGATGGAAGGTGGTATCGAAGTATCGGTACTGCTTTAACTGCCTTGCACACTCACACTTGAAAGACAAGTGTACCAGCAGGGATAGGTGCATGGAGTGCTTAGCGGAACATCACACCCGGTTACATCGGTTCAAAGAAGGTAAAAACAGACCCCGCACGGATAACAAACGGATCAACTTCCACTGAAACCCCGAGAACCAAGAAGGCCAAGAGAAACAACAAGAGAGCCAACAAAAAGAAAAACAAAGGGAGCCATCACAAGGATGCCCAAGACCCCGAGCAGCTACAACAACAAATACAACTGCTTCAACGGCAGCTAGCAGAATTGCAACAACTTTCGCAGCCAGTTCAACCTCGTTCGCAACAATCACCACCATTACCACAACACGCTGCCACTATTGTAATTAACGTCCAAAATGGGCGTTTAAATTGAGTTTCGCATTGTATATTTTTTATTTTTCGCCCAATATGGAATTGCAGTATTTCTATAAAAATATTTATATTATTTTGTAATTTATTATTTTGAATTTTTTGGATTAACTTAACTAACTGAACCCTGAATTTTTTGAATTTTTTTTTCCTTAGCCTCTTGTTGCACTCGTGCAAGGGGGGCGGGATGTTTACGTATGAAATACCCCAGTTCGGTGTTCAGTTAGTGACCCTTTATGCTGTTTGACACTTCTTTTCTTTCTCTCTGTGTTCTAGCGCCTATCTTTCTTTTTAGTTTATATCGAAGCTCTTTTTCTATTTTTCTTATGTTAATTATTGTTTATACGAACCCCTACCCGAACGTAAGTGTTTTACGAAAAAATTAATAAACCATTATTCAAAAATCCCTAAAACCCAAATTTCTTTTTTTTTCCGATTTTGATTTTTGAGGAAAATATTTCACCACAACAATATTAACAATACAAGTGGCGTAATTTCTATGAAAAATGCACCTAAATTGCTTGGGTTCTTTATGAATACAGATAACAACATTGACATTCAAAACAAAAGAATCAAACATATGTCAAATGCTTTGGAAGAAAATGATGGTGTCAATAAAATGTTTTTGCAATCTCAAATTGAAAAAACACAGAAGGAGATAATGGATAAATTAAGCAAGAATATAAATGAAATTTATCAAATAATAGAGAAAATTAAAAATGATTTTGAAAGAAGATCAAAATCTTAAATCAGAAAGTATATAACAGACTTGATATTAAAAATAAAAAACAGCAGATTACAATATTTCCTTAAGAAAAGTAGACTTAATAATAATAATGGATTCAAGAAGAAGAGATTTAGTAAATGAACTTCATAAGCCAGCCCGAAAAAATTTCATACGTCGAAGAGTTGTAATGAAAGGAATAGATAATCTCTGGCAAGCTGATTTAGTTGAAATGGGAAACTATTCTACATATAATAAAAAATATCGATATTTGTTAACTATCATTGATACTTTCTCAAAGTTTGCATGGGGTGTTGCACTTAAAACAAAAACAGCAACTGAAGTATTTCAAGCAATGAAAAGTATTTTAAAATTAGGTCGAATACCCAAAAACTTACAGACTGATGATGGTAAAGAATTTTTCAATAAACAATTTAACACCCTCATGCACAACCATAATATCAATCACTACTCAACATGTAGTATAATGAAAGCTTCGATAATAGAACGATTTAATCGAACTCTTAAAGGTATGATGTGAAAAGAATTTAGTTTAAATGGTTCATATTGTTACGTTTTTACTTAATAAAACGCGTTAAGGTTTATTCAATTTCTAATAAACCTGTGAGTTCTTTTAATTGCAAACACGCGAATTCAACTTAACAAACTTTATTGAAATTAATTATAATGTTTACAAATTTTAAACACTATTGTAAGTATCGATTTGAACCGTTTAATGTCTCCAATCAAACTGAACTAAACTTTCATGAGTCAGCCTGTATTTATAGTTCAAAACTATTCCTAGTTGATTCAAGAACCGTCTAGTATTTTCCAGAAAATTATGTTCGAATTATTTTAAATCTAAAGTCTACAATTACAATTGCTAGAAAATTTAGTTACAGTTGCGTTCATAAAAATAGTAACTTATATGACATAAAACTATAATTAACAGATAACTTATAACTAAAACCATAAATAATTCTTAGACAAATCTAATTTCGTAACACTGCCCTCCACTTAAGCCTGTTCGTCCCGAATAGGCTCAGATTCTCCGTTTCCATAATGGGCTAGTCGTTCTAAATGTACCACCTTCATTTTTGATCTTGGACTCTTATATTTCTGAATTCGATACACCACGTCATTCAGTTTCTTTATCACCTTATATGGTCCATCCCAATGAGTCTGCAGCTTGGAAGATAATCCTTTCTTGCGTTGTGGATTAAAAAGTAAAACCAACTGGCTTTATGTAAAGCCTTCCGAATTTGCCGCTCGTTCGTATCTGACTTTCATCTTATCATTTGATGAATTGACACGGCTCCGTCTTAACTCGTTTTTCTGCTCTTGGGAAAAGCTCTTACTATCCGCTGGTACGGATTGCTCACCAAAGTTGTACTGCTGTGATGACGTTATACTCTCTCTAATTGGACCCCTGACCGCAACACACTGTGGACATTTTATTATGCAATCAATCACGGCTTGCTTGCAACCGACCCAATAGTAGCTTTCTTTTAACTTCTTTATGGTTTTTGTTACGCTTAGATGTCCACCATTAGTACCGTTGTGGAATCTCTTCACGACTTCGCATACTTTTGAAGACGGTACTACAATAAGGTTTTTAGCCGATTTGCCATCAGTACTTTCCCATGTGCGGTATAGGCAATCATTTGCCACCTTCAGACTATTCCACTGCGCCCAATACGATTTCATCAGTGGACCCTCCAATGTGATTTCATTATGAGTCGGTATTTTACCTTTTTTCTTAGCCTTTATAATTCGCACCAATATGGGATCATTTTTCTGCGCAGTTGACCAGTCTTCGCTGGGCTCCGCATGTAATAGGCTAATTGCATTGGTGCAGTTAGTCAGCCTCCATGCATTGCTTTCTCATATATTTACTTGGCCGTCTTGAGTGTGTGCTCGGCCTACCACGTTTTTTATCGTCTTTCTGGGATGATAATTTATTACGACTACAAGTGACTAGCTGTCTTACAAGGGCATCACTTCCGTTTCCAACGTTAAGGGGTACTTCTAGACCATACCAATTCATAATTTGTCGTCCCATATCTAGACTTATGTTGTGACGAATCATAAAATCTGCCCCAATTATGACCTCGTCCAGAATTTCAGCAACAATAAATTCATCAAAAACGATCATATCACCCAGTTTTATTTCCACTCTTGCTTTGCCATATACAATGACAGGCTCTCCCGTAGCTGTTCTCAAGCTTACCCCGGTAAGTGGTTCGACATATCCCTTTATCAAATTAGCCCTTATAATGGAATGCCCTGCACCAGTGTCGATAGTCAAAATGCGGATTTCACCATTGATATACTTGCAGTTTCTTTGAATGTGACCAGTCTTACCACAGTTATAGCATTTTACTTTGCTTTTGGTTTTATGTTGCTTGTCGCCCAAAGCTTGCAAAACTGCCTCCTTCATGCTTCTCATTTCCTTTAAAATATCTCCTTCGTCCTCAGCAGAGAAATCAAGCTTTCGTACCTTAAACGCTTGCGGCCTTGAAATTATCCTGGCGGTTTCTTGGGCTAAGGCAAATGATACCGTTTCTGCAAACGATGATTTCTGTGATGCACATACCGCGAGTTTTACATCACCATCTCGTATACCATTTACAAATGCTTCGGTCTTAAAGTGATCTAACAATGGATGACTTTCACCTGGATAAGTAAGCTGCACCAAACGCTCGATCTCTAGTGCGAAGTCCTGTAGCGTCTCGTTTGCCTTTTGTACTCTGCCCCGTAATTCCATTCTGAATATTTCTTTTCTGTGTTCACCACCAAACTTACGTTGCAGTGCTACCATAATGTCATCATAATTGTTTCTGCAACTTACTGGTACACTTTCTAGAATTTCAGCTGCAGTTTCCTTCTAAAGCCAGAATCAACTCTATGGCTTTTTCTTCATTGTTCCATGCATTTTTAATGGCAACTATGTCAAACTGGAACTGGAACACATTCAATGGTGAGCTGCCATCAAAACTTGGAGCCCTTATTATATTCGATACTTCTGGAAAAACTCTCACCGATCCCTCTTGATATTGAAGACTATTTACTTTTTCTTCCAGATGATGTTGTTTTCCATCAAAAACCGTGACTTGTTGTTTTACATCCGTGACTTGTGTTTTCACATCAAACATCTTCTGGTTGAATTCTATCTCCATATCGTCTACTCTTTCATTTATAGCAGTAGAAATTTCTTGAAGCTTCTCAAGTTTTTCATTAGTAGCCTGTAGTTTCTCGTTCGTCACCCTTGAATTTTCTTGAATTTCGGCAAGAATGGTGCTCGAATTTTCTTTAGCCATTTTCTCCATGCTTTCCTCCATTTTTCTAGAAGTTTCAGCTGAATTTTCTTTTACCATTCTCTCCATGTTTTCCTCTATTTTTCTAGAATTTTCTTCCATTTTCTTAGAATTTTCTGCAGACATTTTTTCCATCTTCTCCATCATAGCAGCAAACATTGTGCTAAGATACATGTTGGTTGTTACTGCACGGGTAGCAACTTCTATTTCATCTTTTTCGTCAAATTCATAAGCTGCGATGTCAATATTGCGTCGCTTAAACTCATCGATTAATCTTCTCTGCAGCTCAGCCTTATTTCCTGCAGTCGGCAGATCCAACTTGCCCAACTCCTTCTTAAGCTGCTCAACTTTAAGCTCATCGAATTTCATTGTTTATCAATTGTTTTTTTTTTTTTTTTTTTTTTTATTGCAATTTCACTTCTGACACCAATTGTTACGTTTTTTACTTAATAAAACGCGTTAAGGTTTATTCAATTTCTAATAAACCTTTGAGTTCTTTTAATTGCAAATAAAAATAAATACACACGCGAATTCAACTTAACAAACTTTATTGAAATTAATTATAATGTTTACAAATTTTAAACACTATTGTAAGTATCGATTTGAACCGTTTAATGTCTCCAATCAAACTGAACTAAACTTTCATGAGTCAGCCTGTATTTATAGTTCAAAACTATTCCTAGTTGATTCAAGAACCGTCTAGTATTTTCCAGAAAATTATGTTCGAATTATTTTAAATCTAAAGTCTACAATTACAATTGCTAGAAAATTTAGTTACAGTTGCGTTCATAAAAATAGTAACTTATATGACATAAAACAATAATTAACAGATAACTTATAACTAAAACCATAAATAATTCTTAGACAAATCTAATTTCGTAACAATATTATTGGCTTCATATTTACAAAGATCTAATTAATAAATATAATAGCAAAGTTCATCGCACCATTAAAATGGCACCAATTGACGTTAATTCTAACAACGAAATGAAATTATTGAAAACCGTATACAATCATTTAAAAATATTTAAAAAATCTAAATTTAATGTTGGAGATTTTGTACGCATAAGCAAATATAAGCACATTTTTGAAAAAGGTTACATACCCAATTGGACAACCGAAATTTTTAAAATTAAAACCGTAAAAAATACTTATCCCGCAACATTCATATTGGAAGACTATCTTGGAAATCCAATTAAGGGTGGTTTCTATGATGATGAACTTTCAAAAACTCGATTTCCTGATACCTACCTTGTTGAAAAAATTCTTAAAACTAAAGGAGAAATGGCATATGTAAAATGGTTGGGATTTTCAAATCAACATAATTCTTGGATAAATAGAATTGATATATTGTAGTTTGTAAAAAAGAGTCGATACAATAATAATAATAATAGTAAATAAGAGTTAATGTATAATTATTAAATATGAAAAAAAAAATTAAATAAATTATTTTTAAATAAAGAATATTACGTTTTTAACTTTATTTACAATTCAACAGTCGAAATGTCAATAACTCTAACGTTAAGCTCTAACTCAACAGAGTTGACAGCTAACTATTTTCCTCCAATTGAGTTAGATGGAAAATATGAGTGTGCACTTACAGATTTTCATTCATATAATAGTATTCCAAATGTAGATGTATATAATAATATGTTTCATATTGGTGAACAAGCAATTGAAATTCCGATTGGATCTTATGAACTAAACGACATAGTTGATTATATTAAAGAACAATATCAACGATATAGTCCTGAAAATAAAATTAATATTGAAGCTAATAATAATACGATGCAAGTTAGAATAAAAAACTCTAATGATCCAAAATACTTTAATAAGGAAAATACAATTGGCAAGCTTTTAGGATTTAAAGAAAATATTGTATTACCTCATAAAGACTATTACTCAGATCTTCCAGTTAACATTTTTAAGGTAAATCTTTTACGAATTGAGAGTAATATAGCTGTCAACACATACATGAATAACTCCCAAGCACATACTTTGCATGAGTTTGGCATTAATGTCCCACCTGGGTATAAAATAGATGAGATTCCTATTTGTCAGTCAACTGTCGAGAGATAAGCTCCCTTACTCTGCGAGTGGTTGATCAAAACGGTGATTTACTTAATTTCCGAGGAGAGGAAATTACAATTCGATTACATTTAAGGCCAATAAAATAATGTGATTTACAAGAAGAATATACTTAAAAACAAAGTATTACATTCTTCTTCTTCTTCTGCTAACAAAATATTGAAAAATAAATTAAATTCAAAGAATTCATTAAAAAATATAAACTTAACGCAATCAAATAAAGAATTATATAATTATATAATTATACCCCATATTTACAATCTAACAATAATAACGATGAAATTCGTATTACAATACAAAATCAGGACTTGTATGTTTTGCCGTCGGAAAGTTTTATATATGTAGAAGGATTTGTTAAAGATGATAGCAATACAAAATTAGTATCTTCTGCAGCCAACTTTAAATTTAAAAATAATTTTGTAGCACATATATTTGATGAAATCCGTTACGAAGTAAATGGTGTTGAAATTGATCAAACGAGACATTTAGGAACATCAAGTACTATTAAAAATTTGGTTTCATTATCACCAATAGATAGTAATGGAATGCAAAATGCTGGATGGAATAAAATTGATGATATTGATCTCGTAAATGGCTATTTTAATTTTTATGTACCACTTAAATTATTTTTGGGATTCGCTGAAGACTATAACAAAATATTATTGAACGCAAAACATGAATTGATTCTATTACGTAATAAAAATGATTAGAATTGTATATTCAACTGTTTCTACCGAAAAGGCTAAATTAACAATTTCAAGTATATCGTGGAGAATTCCTCATGTACAACTATCTGATTTTAGTAAATATGATAAAAATAATAAACAGTGGTACTTCAATACCAATTGCATTTAGAAGTTGGTATTGTCATATAAATCCACAACTAAATATGTCAACAATTCATGTGTGGAATGTTAAGCTGGCAGCGAATAGAGAACGCCCTCCTTTTGTTTTGATTGCATTCCAACATGAAAAGAAATTTATCCACTGCGATTTGACTAATTTAAAAGTACATTTAAATTCAGAGTCTTATCCATATGATGGACCTTAACATAAAGTTTAAGAATGAACTCTATATGATACGTATCTAAGGTTTCAAGAAAACTACTATATGAGAGACTCCCAGCCGCTTCTCACATCTCAAGAGTTTAAAAATAATGCTCCAATAATAGTAGTAGATGTTAGTTATCAAAATGAATCTATTGTCAGCGGACCAATTGATATTAAAATTGAATTTGAAACAGCTACTAATGTTCCAGCAAACACATCAGCTTATTGTATTCTCATTCACGATCGTATTATTGAATATGTACCATTAAAGGGACAAGTTCGGAAAATTTTATAAATTGTAAATCACAAATAAGAAAAAAAAATATTTATTGCAAACGTGTTTTCATTGATTTACAAGGGTTCAAACTAGAATCAAATAAATTTATTTTTAAAGAAGTTGCAATTGTTTTCAACTCTAAGCAATATATCAATTTCATTATAAAACCACCTTTTGATTTCAATTGTTTATCACAAAAGGAGCAAAAAGAAGCATATTGGTTAATAAAAAATTTTCATTGTCTTGACTGGAATACAGGAGTAGTATCATTAAGGAGTGTTTCTAATTTTTTAAGAGATAATTTAAAAAATTCTAAAATTTATGTAAAAGGAACAGAAAAAATCAAATGGTTGGAGCAAATGTTGCAGCAAAAAGTTTTTAATATAGAGGATTTTGGATGTATAAATTTAAAGGAACTTAATAAAAAGTATCCAGAAAACTCATATTGCAGTTATCATAACTATGGAGTTTGCGCTTTAAAAAATGCTGTTTTACTTGAAAGAGAAAATCTAATTTGAAATAAGAACAACTATTTTTATTTTTTAATTTTTATATCTTACATTTTAACTTTATTGATATATTTTTTTTTTCTTTCTTTAAATCTAATTATTATTATTGATCTAAATACAGGTACACATTATTTTTTAGAAACTTATGAATAAATGAATATATTTTAACTTTTATTGTATTAAAACAAATGTATTTAGATGTAATCTAATATATAAAATAATAAAATTTATTTTAATATGTATAAATACAAAGCCTTTTATTTTTATATTATTAATCACTGTCATCTCAATAGTAATAAATAAACAACATTATTCTTAATAAATTTCCATATAAGTGTTAATTCTATCTCTAAAGTGACCCCAAGCTCTAGTATTTACTTTATCTTCAATAATATTTCTTTTATCATCTGTATGATTAAGTACTACTTTATGCAACTTTTGTGTATACAACTGATGAGCTTTAGTTCTAAATACAACCATTTAATCAGATACTATTTTCTGCTCAAATAAACACTCCTTATAGTCATTTAATGTTAGTTTTTTAATTACACATTTTTTGACGCCTTTAGACTTTTTAATGTCTTCTGAAGTGACAGTTGACAAGGAATACATCTTTGATCTTAAACCTACAAATTCAATCATTATTTCCCCCTTATTTTCATCTTTCATCATTCCCAATACTTTTTTGTTAAGGAGGGGTAAATTAAAAACATTGTTTTGGGTATATTCAGACGTATCGAAATTTAAACTGACATCGCTACGAATGTCATCATAGAAGTCATTTGTTTTAATTGAATAAATAAATGAATCGGTATCCATATAATTTAAGGACAAATTTTCTCCAAACTTCGGAATCATCATCATCATATATATTAATAGGCAAGTGGATTTCTTTGGATCCCTTTTACGCCTTAACTATATATTGAAAGATATTTTTTGGTAGATTCTGTTAATACAAATTTTGTTAAAATCGGTTCTGTATTTCACGAGTTATACGCGTTAGAAAGTGGTACTAATACATTGAAACAATTCACATACGTGTGAGCAAAAACAATTTCGATCGAAAAATAATCTAAATAGTTTCCCCATTTAGCAAAAACCTATCGCTTTTGCTATTCAATTCTTATTGATGTAGTTACATCGTTCGGGAAGAAGTGTCCCACTATGGTAATATTTACTTTAAGAATCCACTTAGTGTCTATATTATATGACGAATTAGAGCGCTTTGGAAGTTTAATATCAATTTAATTTAGTAGTATCGCTGTTGGCTCCAAAAAGTACTATTTTTCTTATTGTTCTTTATAATAAAAAAGTGGGTAATTTTAAGTAAAATATAAAAAAATGAGTTTAAATTTAAACAAATATTAAAAAATCTACGTTACATTTAATCAAAATAGCTGTTAATGTTTTAAAGTTAAAAACCTAGTGTGGACAAATTTTGTTAAAGGAATTTTCAGAAAATCACAAATTTGTTCAAACACTAACTTTGTAAACTTTCATCATATATCCTTTTATTGCTTTACAAAACTTATTTTACAAACTTTCTTCACTCAAAGTTATTGTTGATCTTCACTAGAAAAATTTAACAAAAACACTAATTTTCACACTAAAATTTTTAAATTCATTAAATAAACAGACAGTTTAAAAAAATCACTAATATCCTTTAAAAAAGATAATTATCGAATTATTATTTTCAATTTCATTTTCATTTGCTCTAAAAAAAATATGCATGAGAAATTATTAAAACTTTAACCAATCTAACCGAAGAATAAGTTTGGGCAGTTTTGTGCACTCATTTATACGTGAACATTTTTTTTTTCGGTAACATTTGGATTCCGCGGAGTCCCAATTTTAAGTACAATACTATAACTATTTCTATTTTCAAATATTAAAAATTTCACTCTATTTTACATAATTTTATAAATTTATATTATTTTTCACGCACGTTGCACCGATCACATGGCAACTTAAATACAAACTGTGCTCTTTTACGTATTTTGCTTTTGTAATATTCACTATTAAACAGCAAACCGTTGCGAAGAAGTCAATATAATATGTGAAATATTCAATTGTGCCATTGTTGCAGTTGTATAACTGTTACAATTATCTGAACAACTCACTAAAGTGACAAAAAAGTTTAATTTAAGAACTCATAATGCGATTCTACCGTATTTTGTTGTTGTTAAATTCCGAAAAATCTACTGTTTAACTACCAAATGTGACGAAGTAGTTAAAATTCGTAGACAATCGAAAAACACTCTACCAATTGCTTGGAGGGTAAACACATAACAGAAGCAGTATGCTTTGTTTTTGTGTTTACATAGTAAAAAGAACAACACATGCAGAGTTTTCTGCTATGCATTAAATTGGAGAACAGTAGAGATTAAGAAATAAAAAAGAGAAAGACAATTTTAAATATTTTGTTTTCTTTTTGGGAGAGTTGTTGTTTTAAATGTTACCGTTGATTTCTTAAATTTTTGCGCTTATGAATAATTTTAATGTTATTGTTACATTATTAATATGGTTACATTGTAAAGAATGTGCTTATTGCATTTTTTTTAAATAAAGTGCGATGTTTTGATGGGCTGCGATTTTATATAACAGACACTACCGATCATGGTCATTTGTTATATGATAATCATGTATTTACAAAACATACATATATAGAGAGGTTATAAGAACATAATTCATAAACGAAATAAATATAAATGGAAAATATATAAAAGGCTTTGTTATAAACATTGAGATTAGGGAACTTATATTATATATAAATTTTTAGAAAAATTGTCACTAAAAGAAATATGGCTAAAAGAAATATGCCTCATAAAATTAAAAATTGTTCTGCTCTTTTGAGAATTATTACATTTTTAGTTACTTCTCTGTTTATAATCAAGTGCGATATGTTTTTTAACATTAAATAAATATATTTCTACATACATATGTATATTTTTTTTGATTTTTATAGGTACCCCAGCATTTTTTGAGAGCTTATAGGGTAAAGTATTTTTGTGATTTTTTTCAGATTTAAAACAAATCCGAAGCATAACTGGAAAACATATTACAATATTTTTAATTTCACAAAATGGGTACAAAACTTAAAAAGGTTATAACTTTGGAACAGTAAGAGCAAATTCAATTATTTTGCAATGACTCAGAATTTATCCACCTTTTAAACTGAATCATTAGTTTTTTTAACTTCAATATAAATTTTAAAAGTTACAGAGCATTATTTTTCAAATTTATGCTAAATTTACAAAAAAAATGTGATTAAGGGGACCCAAATGAGCAAAAAAATAACCTAAACTTTTAATATCTGCACAGGGAAGTAAAGTTTGCGAAGTTTTCTTTAAAAAAATTGACTTAGTAACAAAGAAAATCGTGCTAATGGGCCGAGTAATCGGCAAAATTCAAAAAAGTCGAGAAAACCCGATTTTTGGGTTAAATTCGATTTTAGCGACCTCTAAACCTCTTCCGAAAAATCTGAAAGAAATCACAAAAATACTTCACACTATAAGCTTTCAAAACAAGGTGGGGCATAAAATAATATTTTTTTTTTGGGACACACTAATGTATACACATATTTAATAAAGTTTCAGATTAAATAAATATTAGAAATAACGGTACAAATAAGTTATTTCTAGATTGCAGTCGATTGTGTCGACTGCTGGCCCATACTAGTATATGTATAATGGAAATCATACATCTTCCATTTGGATAATTCTAATACCGAAAATCCAATATATATGGGTTTTTTCTTCAGCTCGACTGCATACAAATCATCATTAAACTTTGTCAAACTAAGAAAATTTGGTTTAGAGATTAATGATCGTAACCCTAAATTGTTTTTATTACTATTTTCCCATCCGGTAGCAATACGTATATCTTTTCTTTTATCAACACTTTCCATCGTTTTTCCATAAACTGCATTATTAAGCAGTTTAAAAAAATCTTTTTCAAAATTATTTTTTGCATTAGTTCTATGCAGCGTATTTAAATCAATATATTTTTTTAGCCATGGAGACTGTTTGAATTTTAAAATTCTGTGAACTTTTTTCAAAACAAGACCATTGGTAATACATTGTTTTAAAACTCTATAATGTATAGTGTAATTTTCTTTATGCGTCAAATCTGCTAATAATTTTTTAAATTTAGACTGCCCTGGAGTTTTATTTTGTGGACAAAATTGTAGATCATTATGAATGTCATGAAGAGAGTCAGGATATTCAAGATCAACCTCTAAAATATAACCATATTCTGAGTTATCTGAGATATTTTCAACTTTAAAATTTTCCATATCTTCATTATTCATCCATTCAAATTCCTCATAAGGTAGATATTCAGACATTGCCCATATAAATTGTTAGCATCTAAATACATCAAATACTCTGATGCTTTTTTGTCATCAAAATTTTCCATATAATATCTTTTGGAGCATTGAACTAATCCACCTCGTATTCCATTTTGCATAAAGAGGTATTTTTCACTATCAGTAAATAGCTCTAAAATCTAAATTATAAATACTAAATTATAAATACTCTTACATATTTTTCTGAAGTTTTCAAATATGTCTGTTAAGAGAAGAACATCAGATACTAGGTAGAGTTCTGTATAGTCAAGAAGGTTTTTGCACTTGAATTCACTCCATACTTTTTGAGCATTCCTCATTACTTTAAATATTGAAAAAATTCTCTCTACTTGGTAGTTGATTTTCATTAAACCTTTCCATTGAATCCATGTAAGAATACGGAAAAACACCCTTCCTCCTGATAAGATTAAATTGATTATCATTAGAAAAACGTTCTCGGACTGTTAGAAAATCATTAATATCAAGATTTTTAGCTAAAGAATCTAAACTCGAAGACATAAACCTAATTGAATCTAAAAACCTGATTTCAAATCCACGATTTTTATATATTTTAATGTAAACAGAAAGTGAAATATAACGCTCTTTATTTAAAGGAATAACTTTTATTGTTGCATTTTTTATTGTTGACAGCTCTTTAAAGAAAAGATGCATGTCATAAGCAGAAAGATTATGGAAGATCACTGGTATAAAATTGGGATTTTTGTATTTCAAATTACATTCATTATGAGCAGCTCCTCGAAAATTACCAGTGAGCTGGCAGTGGTCTCTAACTTTATCATAAAATTTTGTTACATATGTGACAATTTGTTGATTTATTAAAAATCTGAATATCATCTATTGTCATTTTTATTTTTCTACTTTAGTTAGGTACTGATTATAAATATCTGTTGCATCTTTAACAATTTTGTCAACAAAAACTTTTGATGCTTCTTCTCCAAAATAATAAACATGGTTTTTATATGAATCCTTAAACCTACATTTAACATAATAACTAAAAGCACATGGAATGTGCTTTTGAATATTTTTTGTCTTACTACTTACACTTTCATTTATTTTCTCCAAAACTGATTCAAAATCAGCATAAATCACGAACGGAACATCAACTTGCTTCTGGTGGTTTACAAAAGATATGAACGCATCTTCGGGATTGGGCATCTTTGTTATCTTTTTTCCACACACATTTTTATTATTTTTGGAAATTGATTCATCATGTGTATGGTAAAGGCACATATTACATACATAAATTTTGCTCTTATGTGAGGTTATACTAGATGGAATTAGTCTAAAATAAATAAAAATAGTTTTAATTATAATTAAAAAGAAATAAGTATATACATATACATATACATATGTAAAGAAAAACTTACTTGGAAATATCATTAATGAGAATATGGACAAGGCCACCGTCAGTAACGTTACGCTCGCATACATATTTTGGTCAATATCTTTGAAAAATACAATTATTTCTTCCAAGGTGAGAGCGGCATATGAAAGTTCTCGTCATAACTGTTGTTTCATACGCAGACAATTTTACTGTATCTCGTTTTGTTGTGAAGTTATGACCATTTTAAGCCGTCAGTTACGTCACCGGATTTTGGAAGTGTGTTTGGAGGTTACTGAACGTTTGTGTAAAAATGTGCGAATGGAAAAGAGTTCATGTTTATTATTGCTCAGAATGTTAAAAAGGAAGGATGAAAGATGATTTTTATCCAAAAGGTGGGCTTAATAATTTATATTTTAATCACGTAAATGACATAAAAGCAGTGTCAGTGACGCAAAATGTCAGTAACGTCACACGTACGAATTTCGTTAGGATTTTCGGGTTTTTTTTTGTGGTTTTATAGAGGGACCCTAAACGGCCAAAAATCATAGTAGAGGAGTTTTAAGATGCAACCCTGGGGAGGTATTAAGACAAAACCACTTTTCGCACTTATCTCATAATTTTCTCAAAAATTTTAGTAAATCGGGCTTGCCCTTTAGAGCTGATTTTTGTATGATAGAGTAACGAAAAATGTCGAATTGACTTCTGTTTTTCTTTTTTTTTTGCGAAATATTTGTGAAATTTCTTCATAAATGGTGATAAAAATTTTGTGTCAGCATTTTGAATTAAAGCCAGGACCCTCTGTAAAATAAAAACACATTATTATCGGAAAATAAAAAAGTCTTTATTAATTTCAGTCTTGTTAATTGTTAAAAACTTAAAGCATTACTTTAGTTGTAGCTTTTTTTTAACATAATTAAACATAAAATATCACAAAAAAAAATTTAATTGTATCCTTGCTGAGAAGTAGTAGAAGCCACTATTTCGTCCCCAATGGTACGGATTTGGTGCGATGACGAAATGTCACGAATGTTTTTTGCGTTTGCAAAAATTGTGGCCGTATCCAAAATGGTGTTAATTTTGTTAAACTCTTCTTCAGCAACTTCCGCAACTAATATTTGCGATTGTGTATGTTGGAACGCCTCAACGAATTCCCGTGCACTGTTTACTATGCAGTGACGAGCTTTTATTTGATTGCGTACAACACACTTTACTGTGGCTCCGATTCCGTCTACGCACCCTTTTCCGTGCGACGTTGCGAAATAGTTCCATATGATTTGCATCGAAACTTGTGAGATATCGTCGCGTTCTAAAAAATTTCCAATTTCCTTTGGAAGCTGACTGGTGACTGGTTGTTTGTTGGGCTTAGCTTTTGTTACAACACCGACTAAATTTTGTTTTTCAACTTCGTCCAAATTCGCAACAATGAGCGTCAATACCGCTGTTTTCTTGCGTGGTGAAGCCGGAAAAGCGCGCGATACCTTTTTTACAGCTTTTTCCTGTTTGAGAGCACCTGTAGCTTTTCTGAACGATTTCGCTAAGGCTGCAGCTGGGATTCGTCTCAATTTGGATTTCTTTAGCTGATTGTTTTAATGGCTGTCGATATTTTTTGCTTCTTTCGCGGCCAGCAGCACGGCGCATAGAAATCGCGTTTCCCAATTCACTTATTGGCATTAGTTTTTCTTCCTCTTTTCTATTACCCCTCAATTTTTTCATTGCTTCGGCCTTTTTTTTTTTTGTACTCGTCATATTTGTTGCTTTCTTTTAGCTTTTCAACATAACGCTTGTCTCTTTGTGCACCAGGAATCGGAGTCTAGCAATTAAATACCAAATTATTAAGCAAAAAAGTCGAAAAAAAATAAAAAAAAACCGTCAGTAACGTCACACAATCTTTTTTTGCAAAAATACCGTGCTATATGCAAATAATGCTTCATTTAAGCATTGATTATGAAAGTACTTCAAAAGTACTCAAAAAAATCAGATCATCCATCCTCTTTTATAATTAGTTAATGCATAAAAATAGATTTTATAAAAATTTGTCAGTAACGTCACCATTTATTTGCGGCTGATTACTTAAAGCCCTAATTGGGCCAAAATCCAATCTTTGTACACAAATTTGCTTGCTAATCAATAGTTTGATTTATATTCTATCAAAAAAAAAGTAATCATCTGCCTAAAGTACAAAAAAATAACAACAAAATTTACCTTTTTCGCCGACATTGCTTTATTTTTCAACTACGCCTTGCACGTGCCTGTTGTGAAAAGAATGTAAAATGTCTAAGCAGACAAAAGTTTTGCACTGGCATATAGTGCTGCAATATTCTATACATATTTGACATTTAAAATGAAAAGAAAAATTTGGGCTTTGTGACACAAAAAAAAAAGCTATATGGTTTCATTCTTCGTGGCCTTGCCCATATAGTGAAACTGTTCACCGGAATGCAAAAGCAGTAAATTTATATGAATAGTTTTTTCCTCAATCGTTATATAATATGGTCCAACGATTGACTCACCATTATATCCAAATACATTTACGCTTACATCATTTTGTTTTTCAAACCTTTTTATTGATTTTAAAGGCAGAGGAAATTCTAATCCCTCAAAATTCAACTCCAAGTCACCCACAGCAATTTTATTATTATAAATATTAATATTATATGAATTGCACTTTCTTCTTTCTTTGTTGCTTAAGTCACTACAGAGTGCTGCAATTAAACACCATTTAAAGCAGAAAACATCTTTATTTTCCACATTTATGCATGCTCCTTTAATATTGCTTATGCTCTTGGGCAATGGTATAAATTGGGATCCTCTTATAATGCTAGCCTTGTTTACATTTACTTCTACATAATTTATTTTAGTGAGTGTCCATCCTCTGTCCCTTTCCTGAAATTCATTCATTTTAGTGGATATTTCGTCTGCATGTTTGTCATATGACTCACAGATATCCTCAGCAAGCGTTATTAACATCATTTTGGAAATGTGCACAATTGATGCTAATTTAATTTCATCGTCCACCAATTTCATATATTCACATAACAACTCCATGTTAAATTTAAATGTAGTGTGTTTGATGCCGCATCTTTTTAATTTTTCAATTACAATTGCCTTCGCATCTCTAAAGAACTCCTCCGGAAACAGAATTTCTTCCTTTTCATTCACTAATCTATAGATTTCAATTCTTCCTTTAAAATTGCTTTGTCTCACAGTTAATTTTTTATTAATATTAATTGTTTGACAATTTTCTATATGGCGATTTGTTCTCATATGCCCATTAAATGATGTTGTCGGTATTAATTCATTGCATTCATTACAATGCTTTTCATTAGCACTTTGAAGAAGAGGTGATTGGATGGTAGTATTGTGAGCTTCTTTATTTTCAATGAGTTTTCTTGAACTAATGAAAAGTTTCTTGCAGATGGGACAGTGGAGGTTAATGTGCACCTTAAGCATTTTGTTTGATATAGACATTTTGCATATCGGACATACTTCATAGTGATTACCATCAAAACTATTTGAAGTATTTTTATGCAATTCCATATGCTCTTTCAGCTTTTGTTGGGCCATAAATAACTTTTTGCATACACCGCAATGCAGCTTTAGATGAACCTTTAGCATTTTTCTGGAAATATGCGTATTATATATGGTACATACTTCATAGTCGTTAGCATCAAAGCAATTAGAAGTATTCCTATGCAATTCCATATGCACCTTAAGCATTTTTGGACAGCTGAGGTTTGAAGAACAAATTGAGCAATATACAGGAGCCATTTTATTTTGTACTTTCTTTAACAACAAGAACTTTTTTTTTCTTTTCTTTTGAACTTTCAAAAATGTTTATAAATTATTTTCTTTTTCTTTTGTATTCAACTTTCAAAAAAGGTTTACAATTGATTTTCAAAATTTTTTTTTTATTTTATTTGGTTGATGGAACTTTTTTCTTTTCTTTTGTTTTATGTTTTAAAATCTATATACGCAAAAATCAATGTGTCAATGTCGGAAAATATGTATTCACTTTGAGGAATGTTGCGGTATACTGACTAATGATAAAAACTTTTCTAGCTATCTATATACACAAAAAACATAATGCATCCCAAAATTTTATTTATAACGAAAAATCAATTATTCGCTATTTTGCTACAATAATCAGATTAATGTTAAAATAAACAATATACAAATTCTTATTAAATATTATTGGGACACATTGTATTGCGAAAGAAAACAAACTGCAATTAATGTTTTGTTTTATAAACAAATTATACATTCTAAACAAATTATACATTCTTACATGCTCACTCATGTTTATGCTTCTTAAATATAACAAAAAGGTTTCTTCATCGTCAGCATTTTATTACAAAATACAAATTCTAATTCTAATCTTATTAGGAGACATTGTATTGGGAAAGAAAACAAACCGCAAATAAGAATAACATAATGTCATCATAAAGGGAAATACAATATTTCTTAATACAAAAAAAACTAAATTCAAATATTTTGACTGTTGCATTAATTCTAAAAACTGTATTTAAAAATCCACAAACTTGTTTTTTCAAACCGAAAATTTTTAACTGGTTTGGAAACTAGAAAAATCATGCTCTATCTAATTCGATATAGCATTGCCATCCACTAAAACTAAAGGGAAATACAATATTTCTTAATACAAAAAAGAACTAAATTCAAATATTTTGACTGTTGCATTAATTCTAAAAACTGTATTTAAAAATTCAAAACCGAAAATTTTCAACTGGTTTGGAAACTAGAAAAATTATGCTCTATCTAATTCGATATAGCATTGCTAGCCAATAAAAACTGTATTTAAAAATCCACAAACCTGTTTTTCAAAACCAAAAATTTTCAACTGGTTTTGAAACTAGAAAAATTATGCTCTATCTAAATATATCATTCCTATCACAGGGTTTGAGAACTAGGAAAATGGTTCAGAAATTAGATAACATCCACATAACCGCAACCGCATTACCATCCACATTACCAACCTTATTACCGGAACCGGAAACTGCCAAGATCCCCATTACCTATCTACTGACAAGTAATTTATTATTTAACACAAAAGGCTTTTTAACAGTCTTTTTGAGGATATTGATGAAGGACGACTTGGAAGAATGCAATCCTAACAAAAATACCAGATTATTTTAAATAAACTTGGAAAAAATATTTCTATTGTATTATAAACTTTCTATATTAATAATAAAGATATATTCTGATCCAATAGCAACAGATTCATTATAGGGAAATTCGACTGTATTAAAATTTATTAAAAAAAAAGAGTTAATATATGTACATATGTACATACATATGGTTTGCTAAAATGCAAAGCAATGTATGATTGAACATTTTGAAATAGACTTTTTTATTGATTACGATTTACGTTAAATATTTAAAAAAAAAATTTTAAACTTCCACCTTAAAAAATATCCAAGCTATCAACAAAATCAAAAATGTCTTATCATTAAGTAAATAATTTCCTTAAACAACATAATGAATAATCTTAATTAAAAAAAAAATTAGCAGAGCATTTGATATATTTTTACGAACACATTCATTTTTTTACGTCAAAAATGGGTATTCTGTTTCATACTCTGAACGTGTTAGTGGAATAAGGGATCAAACTGCAAATTATTGCATAAGCAAAAAGAAAAACAGTGCTATAAAATTAATATAAACCGAATCCATATATATATGTATTGCAAAACCTTTATTAAGTATGACTATTAGCTTCTTCTACATTGGACTGTTAGAAATTTCACAGCTTAACCCATGGCACTCCCATACGTTATGAATTTCCAAGAATAAAAAGTACCATCTGCAGGTCCTTAGTTCTTTGCTTCCAGCAGACTGTCATTATTTTTATGATATGATTTTTCCATCACTTGTTTCGTTTCCAACCTTATAAGTTAATATATGTACATATATACTTTTTTATAAATTTAAATACAGTCGAATTTCCCTATAATGATTCTGTTAGTATTGCACCAGAATATTTCTTCATTATTAATATATAATGTTTATAATACAATAGAAATATTTCTTCCACGTTTATTTAAAATAATCTGGTATTTTTGTTAGGATTGCATTCTTCCTTCATCAATATCCTCAACAAGACTGTTATAAAGCCTTTTAAATAATAAATTACTTGTCTTCTACATCTTAAGAATAGTAGCATTTTTTATAAAGTACTGGAATATAAATTGTTTAGCTATATTTTTTGTTAATCCTTTTACGGCTTTATTAAATACTAATAGTATTTTTTTTAGGCTAAGTGCTTCTTTATACAACATTTTCGTTCACTGAATACGCGGGCTGCTATCAATACTACTTTTAATTGAAAAACTCTTTAATTCTTCTTATTTATATTTTTCAGAAATTAACTAATTAAAATTTACTTCTTGCAGAATTTTTTTACAAAACTTGTTTATTGTAAAGAAAAATTCAATTGAGAAAATTCATTATAAGGAGATCAAAATACACGTTAGTTATAATGGAAAAGTTGGATTTTTAAAATCAATTTATATTTAAATTTAACGAAGTACATTTTTTAGTTTAATCCACTTCTAATTAGAAATAAAAAACTATAAATAATATTTCATAATAATAAATCTAATAATATAACATCTCTACGTTCTCAAATGCAGTACTGCCTGTGTTGAATCAGAAAATTAAACTTGTTTCACCATGTCAACGCAAACCTAATGACGCTACATACATATTAATTGTGTGATTATCTTTTTTATATGTGCATTTTACTATCATATTTAAATTTCTAACCATGTACATTTTCTTTATATCCTATTATACCTGTAATTTAACAGAAATTTTTAATTAATTAATATTTTAAATGATTGTTTAACTTATTACTATCATACTTTCGTTGATGATTCGTCGTTTTGATTCAGAGAATAACAAATTACAAATCTAATATCTCATATAATTTCCATTTTACAACGTTTTTGGCTTCTCATGTAAACTTATGAAATTTGATGTTACAATATTCTGCATTTAAGATGACGATATGTGCAGTTCTCTTAGTTTTTTTTTTATTTCAATAATATTTGCCTACAAAAAAAAACAACACACACATTTTGGTTCACCAGTCAAGAAATAATGGATGCGTTCGAGAACACAAATTTTTTACTATTTTTTACTGAACTTTACTGCATTTTAGTAAATTGCGTTCGCGTACACAAAATACAGTAAATGAGAACACAAATTGAGAGCGTAAAGTGACAGTTCTTGACTGAGTACTTACAAATTTTTACTGCAGAAATTTTTGCAGTAAAATTTAGTAAAACAAAAAACATATGTTTCAAAAGGTAAACAAACAAAAGTAGCAAACAAAAGGCATATAAAATGTGAAAAAATTGTTTAAAAAAAGAAAAGTTGAAAAAAAACTAAAATAAAAACAAAAAATGAATAAATATTAATTAATTAAACTTGTTTGTGAAGATTTTATATGGCTAAATACCAACTTTTAAAACTTTGTTTAGTTATGTTAATTTTTTGGAGTTGTAAAAGTGTCAAGTACTCGGGTACTTAGAACAGCCCTTGTTTTTAAAGTTATCAATAGTAAAAAAGTATTCGTGTACTATTGATCAAATTTAGCCGGACACAAATTAGCAAATTCAAATAAAATAAAAAACAAACAAATATGAAATATTACATAAAATAATTTGTTTGTATTTTCCAAAAATATTCGTGTTATAAAAAGTATTTAATCGAGTACCGATAAGAAAACGAGTTAGGTAGTAAAAAGTGTAAACATTTTTCAACACTTCAATTATTTGCCATCAGCTGTTGCCTTTATTTTACGAATTTTTACAAATTTTGCGTTCGCGTACTTTTTTGGACAACAGCTTTTTGTGAGAGCAAATTTTTAAGTTTACTCATTTACTGCATTTTACTGTAAAAGTACTCAAACGCACCTAATTTTACAAAAAAAAATACACACGGACTAAACGTGCTGCCCGGCGAGGAAAATTGCAAGCGAATCACTTTTTAGGCCTTTAAAAATGTTTACAATTGAATTTTTAGTAAACTTTTACTTATTCCACTCTGCCTTTTTTGAAAAGGTCTTTTAGAAAAGTTTTTATTTAATATTTTACAAACTCAAATTTTCTATTCTAAGATAAGGCCTGTCGCAATCGTTTTATTAGTAGTTCTGTTAGAACGTGTTGCAAGTTTAGTTATTAATTTACTCACTTCGTATTATTAGCCACAACAATTAAACTTGGATAAAGCTTATAGGCCCAACTAAAATGTGCTTAACCAAACTTAAGCTAGTGTCAAAATTCAACGAAAAACATGTCAAATGCTTAAGTTAATTACTGAAGACTTTTAGGTGGCTATATTTTACTTATTGAGCTTAAAGACTTTATACACTTAGTTGCAAACATTTGTACTTTTGGAAAACTATTTTCGTTTTTATTTCTTTAAAATGTAATATTTTTGACGAAATGTCATTTAATTTGTAAAAGTTATAAATATATTACCATAAACAAGTAAATCTATGTTTATCTTTTATTAATTTTTAAAGCAAACGAAATCTAAAATAAAAAAGTACTAAAAAAAGCAACTGCGGTTGCATCTTTTAATTGTAAACAATTATATGTATCTATTATGTGTCATTTGCTTAAAGAAGAGCGAAATTGACCGCACTTTCCTTAAGCAAATGACACTTGACGAAACTTGACGAAAAGTGTCTTAAGTACATTATAGTTGTATACATTTGATTGTGTGTATTCGCACATTTGCTTAAGGTTCATTAAGCACATTATAGTTAGGCCTTTATTCTTAAATCTTTTTAGAACCCCTTCCAGAAGTGTTTAAAACAGATGCAAAAGTTCAAGGTGTTGGTATGCAATGACACACCTTGCCAATTGGTAATAAAGTTGGAATGCGGCTGGGAGATCTTATGTCTGTAAAACGGCCTTCTATAAGGCCTCTTTACTACTTGATTTTCCCGCTGGAAATGGTTGGGCAAATCGCATTTTTTTCCTTGTGAAGAATTTTAACGTGAATTTTTTAAAATTTTTCATATCTGAAAAATCACATATGAATTTTTTGTTTTTGCTCACTCCTCATGAGTGAGGAAAATCAAAATAGTTTTTTTCCTCACCCTCATGAGGATGAATTTCCAGAAAAATTTTTAATTTTTCACGCTCGCTCATGAATGAAGAATGAGCAAGCGTTTCGGTACTCTGATTATAATAAAAAATTTAAACTTTTATTTTTAAAAAATTTATTTATTAATTAATCCTCTTATTTAAGCTTAAGGTCTTATTTCTTTTTTTTATAAAAAATATTAAATTTATTTAATCCAATATTTCGGCACTCCGTTGTGTGCCTTCTTCAGGGATTTTTTTATAATGTTTGACAAAAAATTAACAATTTTTAATAAATTTAACAAATTTAATAAATTTAACAAATTCAACAAAATGTCATATTTACAATAAAATACAAAAAGGTTTTCCAATTTAAACCTAATCTATTACAGTTTAAATAAATTATTAATTTCCGTTTCTATTTCTATAAATTAAATGTCTATAATTTTGGGCTACATTTTCAGTATCTGACTTAAAATTAATTCTGGATATTGTTGGAATCTTTATAATTTGCAACATTTCTAACATAAATCTACGCTTATAATTATTTTCCGTGTTTAAAACTGAAATATTTTCAAAATCAGGATAATGGTTTAAACTTGCACAATGGGTTGATAAAGCTGTTTTTTGTGATGAAATATTCCTATATTTTTGATCCGACTTATGTCCTGCTATCCTAGTGTTAAGTTTATTTTTTGTTGTACCAATATACACTTTACTGCATTGTCCATTAACATTTCCCTTACAAGGTATTTTATAAACTACATTTGACATTTCCAACTTATTTATTTTATCCTTCATATTAGAGAATAATCTACCTATTGTGTTATAAGATTTATGTGCAATTTTATATAGATTCGTATCATAAATATTTGACCTTTCCAATCTTTCCGAAAATCTTGGTACATAAGTTATTGATTTATAAATTTTCGGTTCCGCGTTACTGTTGGAATTGTTTATTCTATAGTTATTATACTTTAATAATAAATTGGAAATAATTTCCCTTGGAAAACTATTTTCCATTAATGCTCTAAAAATTTTTTCCTTATTATTCCTATGGAAACATGTATCACTTATGGTCAATACCCTTTCTATAAAATTTTTAGCCGTGTTAATTATAACTCTTTTTGGATGATTTGAAAAATAGTTAATTATTCTACCAGACGATGTTGGTTTTTGATACCAATCAATAAATAAACTTTTTTCTTTTCTAATTATTAAAGTGTCTAAATAAGACAATCTTGATTCAAACTCCTTTTCCATTGTAAACTTTATATCCGTATGAAAAGAATTAAATGTATTTAAAATGTTTGTTATTTCTGATTCTTTAATTACACAAAATAAATCATCCACATATTTTGTCATAATTTTAGGTTTAATAGTTAACTGATCTATACATTTATCTATTAATTTCTCCATAACAATATCTGCTACAATAGGAGATGCAGGTGAACCCATAGGAAGTCCCTTTAATTGAACATATATACTACTATCCAATTGAAAATACCTATTATCAATTATGCAAAATTTCAGAATACGTAAAAATAAATCTTTATCCACATTAGTGTGTTCTTCCACCTTATTCCATTGTTCCTCTATTATATCTTTAGCAAGATCTATAGGTATACTTGGAAATAATGAAACTACATCTAAAGAAATTAATTTCTCATCATCATTTAACTTAATATTCTTAATTTTATCTTTAAATTGAATAGAATCCCTTACATTATATTTTGAATTTTCCGTTATTTTTTTAAGAATCGTTGTAATATATTTACAAAGTTCATATGATGGAGAATTTATACATGAACATATTGGTCTTAATGGAAAATCAATTTTATGAATTTTCGGAACCCCATATAATCTAGGTGCATTTGCTATATTAGTCTTAAGTTTATTCTTTTCCGTATCTGTTATTATACTCCTCCTAAAAAGTTCCTGAACAAAATCATTATTTATCCTTTGTAATCTATTAGTAGGATCCTTACCTAGTTTCTTATAAACTGAGTTGTCCTTTATAATATTATTAATCCTTAAATTATAATCTGTTCTGTTCATTGCTACTGTGGTATTACCCTTATCGGCATTCAAAATAAGAATATTCCTATTAAGTCTTAAAAACTTTTCTGTCTTCCTTACTTTATCAACAATAAATTTATCCCTATTAGTCAATTTCATTTTGTTCATGTCGTTATCTATATTTGTTGTTAGTTTTGTCCTAGCTATTTCTTGTTCTTCCTTATTATTCAGTGTTTGCACTAAATCTTCTCCTTCAGTTATAACTTTTAAAATTGGAAAATGTTTTCTTTCTGTTGGTAAAATGTGTTTGTGTCCTAATGAAAGAACCCATTGTGCATCTACTGGTATATCTATCTTAGATTTATTAACAAACCATTTATTATTTAACCTTATACCGAAATCTTTCCTCTGTAAATTTACCAGATTTTCAAACTTTCTCTTGTGTCTATTCTTGACCTTTTCATTAAAGTTTCTTGCTAATTTATCCTCAAATTCCAAAAATCGTTTATATTCCTCCTTATTAAAGTATGTTTAAAATGTTTACCAACAGAAAGAAAACATTTTCCAATTTTAAAAGTTATAACTGAAGGAGAAGATTTCATTCTGTCTGTCGCGGTCGTTGAAGATAGACGTGTTTTCTAAACTCGGCATACGGTTTATTTTTTTTGAACAAATAAAGTATAAAAAAAGTAAATACAAGAAAAAGAAAAAAAAAAAAAAAAATTACATGTATGTACATACATACATAAACACACATTTTTTTCATTATCGGTGTTGATAAACAATAACAAATAAGAAGAGCACAACTGTAAACAGTAAAAGAAAAAAAAAACTCTTATGAGTGCAAACAGTAGAAATGCATATATCACAGTGAGTGTTAGCGAAAAAAATACAGAAATAAAAAAAAGAATCGATGATAGCAAATACCTAACGGCTAAACCTATTACTCGTACGCGATCCCTCTCGCCGTCTGTATTTAATAACACGGTTGATACAATAACAAATACAAAACCTGCTAGCGTTGCCTCAACAGCAAAAACAATTTTAATAAGTGATGTAAATATTAACCCCCAATCAGGCATAATAGAAAACTCAGTATCACCTTCGGTGTCTAATAATACGGTTGATATTAATACAATAAAAAATATAAAACCTGCAAGCGGTGCCTCAGCGGCAAAAACGATTTTAATAAGTGATGAAAATATTACCCTCAAATCAGGCATGATGGAAAACTCAGCTCCACAAGTAAAAAGTGGTCAAAAGCCTCAAATACAAGTTGGTATGGACAGGTACATAACAGTGCTTAAACGGGGTCGCAGCCCTACCTCTGCAGCAGTTGCTTCGGCCTCAAAAGTACCATCTTTTGATAAAATAAATTCTCAAAATCGATTTGCAATTCTGGAGGATGAATCCTCTGAAGCACCAAACGTCATAAAATCGTCCAAGCCTCCCCCGATATATCTTAGGGAGCAAAACTCAAATGAGCTCATAAAGAGTTTGATATCGGTGATAGGTGAAAATTCGTTTTACGTAGCTGCTATCAAGCGTGGTAGTATAAACGAGACAAAAATACAAGTCAATAATGAGAATGATTTTCGCAAAATTATAAACAAATTTGAAGTACTTAAAAAAAACTTTTATACATACCAACTGAAAAGCAGTAAAGGTCTCCAGGTAGTGATTAAGGGAATTGACTCATGTGTGGACCCAGAAGAGGTAAAAACATTCCTCGAAGAAAAAGGCTTCAAAATAAAACATGTAGTAAATATAAAAAATAGAGAAAAAAACCCCCAACCACTTTTTCGAGTGGAGTTTGAACCCGGCGACGTAAAGCTTAAAAAAAATGAAACGCACCCTATTTACAATTTGAAATATATTCTCTATAGAAGAGTAACTATAGAAGAGCCACACAAAA
The DNA here is from genome assembly GCA_943735925.1 of Pollenia amentaria. NCBI lineage: Eukaryota > Metazoa > Arthropoda > Insecta > Diptera > Polleniidae > Pollenia > Pollenia amentaria. Next base: position 87,748,419 of record OX031009.1, read on the forward strand.
GAAATGGTCCCGTTCAGTGTTTAAACTGTCAAGAATATGGTCATACTAAGGCATATTGCTATTTACCCCCTGTTTGCGTAGTATGTGGTGAATTACATGGTACAGATCTTTGCGATAAGTCTAAAACCGACCCCAACGTAAAAAAATGTAGCAACTGTGGCGGTAATCACACTGCCAATTATAGAGGATGCCCTGTATATACCATCGTCAAGCAGTCAGTTGGACCGAAAACTAATCCCCCTCAAATGCAGGTAACAAATCAAGTAAGCACTGGTGACATTCAGGCCCCGCAGCCTAGTTATAACAGAACCTCTTATGCTAACGTCGTAAAATCAAACCATGCGCCAACGCAAGTTGCTGCGCCAAGTAATGATGAAACTCCAGTTTCAAATTTAAGTCGTCTGGAAAAAACCATGGAAACATTAGTGCAAACAGTAACTAATTTTACGAACACAATGGGTAATATGATGCAGGAAATTCTTAGAATGCAATCGATGTTATTGCAATCTGTACTTAACAGGCCATGAACTGTTTAAAAATCTGTTTTTGGAACGCGAACGGCATCCGCCAACATAAAAATGAATTAGAATACTTTCTTAAAAATAAACAAATTGATGTCATGATGGTTTCTGAAACTCATTTGACCTCAAGAAATACGTTTAACATCAATGGTTATATACTATATGATACCAAGGACCCTCGAGATAGAGCTTGTGGTGGTTCTGCCATTTTGATAAAAAATCGAGTCAAACACTACCTAATGTGTGATCATCGTGAGGATTATCTCCAAGCAACGAACATTTGTGTTGAAGAGCTGAATCGTAGCATTGTAATCTCATCTTTATACTCTCCACCTAGATTTTCAATATCAGAAAGCCAATATTGTGAATATTATAAATCACTAGGACCCTGTTTCCTGGCCGCTGGCGATTATAACGCTAAACATACCTTCTGGGGGTCACGACTAATAACACCAAAGGGTCGTGTTTTGCTTAATACAATCTCTAAAATGAATTTAAATGTTGTCGCGAGCGGCCAACCAACATATTGGCCTGCTGACCCGCAAAAAATTCCAGATGTCATCGATTTTGGCGTGGTTAAAAACATCCCCACAGAAACGATTCACGTTGAAGCTTCCCTAGAATTATCTTCCGACCACACACCTACAATTGTTACTATAATGAACCCCAATAGAATTGTATCTCCGACTGGTTACCTAGCGACGTCAGCCACACAAATAAATTGGTTAAAATATAAAAAATATCTCAGTGCCCATTGCACAGAAAATATTCCGCTCAGTACACCGGAGTATGTAGATCGCTCTATTGATAATTTTGACAGTTTTCTGAAACTAGCTGTTCAACATTCCAATATTGCCCCCAAAAAAACAAAAACTATTAAAATATATTCCACAGATGTCGAGCGTCTCTTGTCTGAAAAAAGGAGGGCACGAAGAGAGTGGCAATTGCACAGATCTCCTCAACTTAAGAACTTGCTAAAAGAGTGTACAAAAAGATTAAGAAAGTTATTGCAGACTCAGAAAACGGCTTCTCTGGAAAAATATCTTAAGGAACTTGATGCAACTCCACAATCGGACTACTCATTATGGCGTGCAGCTAGAAACCTCAAAAGGCCAGTTGTCTCTAAACCACCATTAAGAAACTTGAATGGAAGTTGGGCAAGAAATGATGTTGAAAAAGGAAATCTGTTTGTAAGTCACTTGAAAAACGTATTTACACCTAATATATCTCACAATATTGCGGTCGATTTACCACCTGTTGCTGCTAGAGCAGCTATTCCCCTAAGATTTGAGATGAGAGAAATCGAAAAGGTTATATGTGACTTAAACACTAAGAAGGCACCTGGCATTGATAAGATCAGCAATAAAATGCTATTAGAGCTACCTCGCGTAGCAAAGAAAATTATTCTTTTTATTTTTAATGCTATTTTACGCCTTGAATACTTTCCTCAAAAATGGAAGGTTTCCTTAGTTACCATGATACCAAAGCCAGGTAAAGATCATACGAAAGTTGAGTCTTATAGGCCTATTAGCTTATTGTCAAATATGTCAAAGCTATTTGAGAAATTATTAGTTTCAAAATTAACACCGATTTTAAGTGAAAATAGATGTATTCCAAACCATCAATTCGGATTTAGAAGAAAACACAGCACAATTGAACAAACTCATCGAATAGTAAATGTCATAAGAAAAACATTTGAAGAAAAAAAATATTGCTCAGCACTCTTCATCGATGTTTCGCAAGCTTTTGACAAAGTCTGGCATGAAGGCTTATTACACAAATTGAAGCAAAATTTACCAGCAAACACACACAAACTGTTAGAAAGCTACTTAGTCGGTCGTCAATTTATTATTAAAGAAGGAAATTTCTTAAGTTCACCTCAGCCGATTGGCGCTGGAGTCCCACAGGGCAGCATCCTGGGCCCTCTATTATACTTAATTTATACTTCGGACATGCCAACAAACAACTACACCCAAACCTCAACATTTGCAGACGACACAGCTTTTCTAAGCGTCCACGAAAACCGTTATGAAGCATCTCGTTACCTACAGCATCATATATTTCAACTAGAAATATGGCTAAGACAATGGAGGATAATGGTCAATGAGCAAAAATGCGTACATATAACATTCACCCTGCGCCGGGAATCTTGCCCCCCTATTACAATCAATAATCAAACTATTCCTCAACATTCGCATGTAAAATATCTCGGTATACATCTGGATCGGCGATTAACGTGGAAATGCCATATAGAGGCAAAATTAACTCAAATGAAACTAAAAGCCATCCAAATTCATTGGCTTATTGGAAGAAATTCTGTTCTTAGACTCGATTGCAAGCTTCTACTTTACAACTCTATCTTAAAGCCTATCTGGTGCTACGGTATTCAACTATGGGGCACTGCCTCGGCCTCTAATATCGAAAAAATTCAAAGGCGCCAAAATAAACTTCTTCGTATAATCACAGCCGCCCCCTGGTATGTTAAAAACTCAAACATTCATAAGGATCTCAACGTGCCATTAGTAAAAACTATGATTACAAAATATGCAGTAAAATATTTAAAAAGACTTGAACAACACCCAAATCCTTTAGCTCGAAATATTTTAAATCATGGCGGCCACACTCGCTTAAGGAGAAGAGACACTGCAGCACTTACTCAACTAGATGAGAGATAAACACCTATATAAGTGAACAGAACCCGTGATGAAGAAAATTTTTGTCTGGCACTGGCAGGACATAAATAAAGTATTAGGTTAAGATTTGATAAATTATTGTTAGTTCATATTAAATATATGAAGATTCAATAAATAAATAACGAAAAAAAAAAAAAAAAAAAAAAAAAAAAAAAGGAGAAGATTTAGTGCAAACACTGAATAATAAGGAAGAACAAGAAATAGCTAGGACAAAACTAACAACAAATATAGATAACGACATGAACAAAATGAAATTGACTAATAGGGATAAATTTATTGTTGATAAAGTAAGGAAGACAGAAAAGTTTTTAAGACTTAATAGGAATATTCTTATTTTGAATGCCGATAAGGGTAATACCACAGTAGCAATGAACAGAACAGATTATAATTTAAGGATTAATAATATTATAAAGGACAACTCAGTTTATAAGAAACTAGGTAAGGATCCTACTATTAGATTACAAAGGATAAATAATGATTTTGTTCAGGAACTTTTTAGGAGGAGTATAATAACAGATACGGAAAAGAATAAACTTAAGACTAATATAGCAAATGCACCTAGATTATATGGGGTTCCGAAAATTCATAAAATTGATTTTCCATTAAGACCAATATGTTCATGTATAAATTCTCCATCATATGAACTTTGTAAATATATTACAACGATTCTTAAAAAAATAACGGAAAATTCAAAATATAATGTAAGGGATTCTATTCAATTTAAAGATAAAATTAAGAATATTAAGTTAAATGATGATGAGAAATTAATTACTTTAGATGTAGTTTCATTATTTCCAAGTATACCTATAGATCTTGCTATAGATATAATAGAGGAACAATGGAATAAGGTGGAAGAACACACTAATATGGATAAAGATTTATTTTTACGTATTCTGAAATTTTGCATAATTGATAATAGGTATTTTCAATTGGATAGTAGTATATATGTTCAATTAAAGGGACTTCCTATGGGTTCACCTGCATCTCCTATTGTAGCAGATATTGTTATGGAGAAATTAATAGATAAATGTATAGATCAGTTAACTATTAAACCTAAAATTATGACAAAATATGTGGATGATTTATTTTGTGTAATTAAAGAATCAGAAATAACAAACATTTTAAATACATTTAATTCTTTTCATACGGATATAAAGTTTACAATGGAAAAGGAGTTTGAATCAAGATTGTCTTATTTAGACACTTTAATAATTAGAAAAGAAAAAAGTTTATTTATTGATTGGTATCAAAAACCAACATCGTCTGGTAGAATAATTAACTATTTTTCAAATCATCCAAAAAGAGTTATAATAATTAACACGGCTAAAAATTTTATAGAAAGGGTATTGACCATAAGTGATACATGTTTCCATAGGAATAATAAGGAAAAAATTTTTAGAGCATTAATGGAAAATAGTTTTCCAAGGGAAATTATTTCCAATTTATTATTAAAGTATAATAACTATAGAATAAACAATTCCAACAGTAACGCGGAACCGAAAATTTATAAATCAATAACTTATGTACCAAGATTTTCGGAAAGATTGGAAAGGTCAAATATTTATGATACGAATCTATATAAAATTGCACATAAATCTTATAACACAATAGGTAGATTATTCTCTAATATGAAGGATAAAATAAATAAGTTGGAAATGTCAAATGTAGTTTATAAAATACCTTGTAAGGGAAATGTTAATGGACAATGCAGTAAAGTGTATATTGGTACAACAAAAAATAAACTTAAAACTAGGATAGCAGGACATAAGTCGGATCAAAAATATAGGAATATTTCATTACAAAAAACAGCTTTATCAACCCATTGTGCAAGTTTAAACCATTATCCTGATTTTGAAAATATTTCAGTTTTAAACACGGAAAATAATTATAAGCGTAGATTTATGTTAGAAATGTTGCAAATTATAAAGATTCCAACAATATCCAGAATTAATTTTAAGTCAGATACTGAAAATGTAGCCCAAAATTATAGACATTTAATTTATAGAAATTGAAACGGAAATTAAAAATTTATTTAAACTGTAATAGATTAGGTTTAAATTGGAAAACCTTTTTGTATTTTATTGTAAATATGACATTTTGTTGAATTTGTTAAATTTGTTAAATTTATTAAAAATTGTTAATTTTTTGTCAAACATTATAAAAAAAATCCCTGAAGAAGGCACACAACGGAGTGCCGAAATATTGGATTAAATAAATTTAATATTTTTTATAAAAAAAAGAAATAAGACCTTAAGCTTAAATAAGAGGATTAATTAAAAATTGTTAAAGGTCGAATAAGAGTCAATTAAAATAAATTTATTTATTATTATCAAAGTTGTTTTTGGGAATACTATTATTTATTAAAAGATCTTGTTTGTTGTGCTTAATTCCCTTTTTTAATAATTGATAAAAATACTGAAATTTATTGTTGGAGGATAAGCTGTGCCTATGCGCATTTCACTGGTTGCTTAGCCAGATCATCAGGAAACGTTCTCCCAAATTAATTTAGAAAAGCCAAAGCTATCAGCAAAACAAGACTACAGAGGGAATGAGAATTACCTACAAACACTCAAAACGTCTTTTTTGCAACGATATCAAAGCTTAAACAAAATACCAAACAATAAATCAGTGATGAGTTTATCTTTTCTTACATTTCCCGCTACAATTACTTGTAGCGTTTGTAGCAGTTTTTTATGTTTTTACTTTGATTTCTTGCGAAAACAATACAAGTACTTTGTTTTTGTTTTTAATATATTTTTCTTTACCCACTTACAACTACAATTAATGTTGGGAGAATTCCAAATATTAGATTTCAATACAAAAATTTTATCCTCTTCAATTTTTTATGTTTCGTCTCTTTCTTCCTGACTCTGCTAAATTTAAACTTAAATGAATAAATTTAAGCACTACGTTTCGATTTTTCTAGGAAGCAACAACAAAATTACAAAATATTTATGACATTGTTTGTGCTTTCAATGTTATTTTTGACGTGCGTTGCGTTTTATGTGATTAGGGCCTTTATTATTTCTGTTGTTAATATTATTAAGGCCAGCAGAGTAGCATTTTGTGGTATGAAAATAATATTTGAAATCATAAATTATTTAAATATTTTCCGATATTGCAGAGTAAAAATTTTAAAAACATTGTTTTTAAAAGTTTATAAATGCAGCCAGCATAAATTTTCAATTTGTTAAACTAAGAAAAATTTTATTTTGGAAAAAATTTTTGGCCACATTCTATACAATTTTATGCAACTATGTTTAGTGGTCTCGGTAGTACAACAAGTACAACTCGTATAAAAACCACAAGCAATTTGTTTATGTAAAATCATTGTACAATGTCAAAAACCGAAACAAATGAAAACAGAAACAAAGATAATAAACAAAATTTTGACATCCAAAAATTATAAAGCTAAAGAAAATAAGTTATCAGCAGTGCTTTTAGGATCACCTGTAATGCATTCGCCTTGTCCAAACATAAGCTAGGTACCACTGACAATTGAGTTTTGTGCCTGTCAAAGAGTCGGCATACCATGGAACAACTGTGTAGTTGTACCATGATACGTTCTGCGTGAATTCAACACTCATAAAAACAACAAAAACAAAACAAAATTTGAAATTTTTCTATTTAAAATTTTTCACAGTATTAATTTTATGACACAAACACATTATTGATAATTTTTCCAACACATTTTGCTTATTTGCATTTGCAAAATGTATTTATTTTTACAAACTAAAAATGTTTAAATTAATTTTGTCGCCATTTATTTGTTTCTGTTGTTAATATTATTAAAGCCAGCAGAGTTAATATCAAGGCGAATTCAACTACAGGTGGTGTCGATACTACAACAATCCAAAAATAACAGAAACAACACAGGGTTTTTTGCATTGCATTGTTAGTGTTTACTGTCCAAAATGTCAACCATTCCTAACAAATCAAAACAAAGTAGCTCGAACTGTCAAAATCAGATGGCGGTTTGACACCACCTGTAGTTGAATTCGCCTTGGTTAATATTATTAAGACCAGCAGAGTTGTATTCTGTATTACCCTACAAGAAGACTACCGGGCATTTTACTAGTTAGATTATTAAGAGCAAAATGAAAAATCTGACCGAAACCTTGTGTACATGTGATTTTGCCTCCTTCTAACTCAGTATGTCTCTCTCTCTCTAACTTATTAATCAATGTAAAATTTTTGCAAGTGTTTTAGTAAATTCTTTTTTTTTTTAAATTTTGGCTATTCATTTCTTGTGGGGTAATTAAATATTTTTCGATATTGTAGAATAAGAATTAATAGACATTGTTTTTAAAAGTCTATAAATTTTTGAACTAAGAAAATTTTATTTTAGAAAAAAATACGATTTTATGCAACTATGTTTAGTGGTGAAAATAGTTTTGTACACCAATACATTTCAAAATTTTACGTTTTGTACATATGTATATGTTGTGCTGTGATGGCATAGTATACAACTAGTATGCCGACTCTTTGACAGGTACATAACTCAACTGTCAGTGAGTTATGTTCTTTTACCAAAAAGTTGTTACATGAATAAAATCTACAAATTTGCCGGTTTATAAAATCCGATAACTGATTTTGAAAGCACGTTACTAGGGCTATTAAGCCCGCCTGTTGTCACTTTCGACAAATCAAAACTTTAGGGGGTATTCCATATTAAAGAAAAAAAATTCAAAAATTTACCAAAAAGTTGTTACATGAATAAAATCTACAAATTTGTCGTCTAATTGTTTGCACTATCAATTGTTCGCTAATATTTCTTAAAGGCTGTTTAAATTAAAAACAAATTCTGTTTAATTCGGAATTTTTAAGTTAAACAAATATTATAAATTAAACATGAGTTTTCTGGTTTTCACCATGGCCCAATTAGTAGGTCTGCTCGAAACGCCTGCTGATTTTTTGTAGAGTTGTGTTTTTAATCATAATACATAGGCATAAATGGGCAAAATGTCAAAAGTTGTTTACATTTTTTATTATTGTTTTTTTAATATTCTTTTTGAATTGAAAAAATCGTTTTTCTAATTGTGAAGTTAAAAATAAAATATTATATTTGTGAAAAAAATTGTAAATAAATATTTTAATTTCCACAGACGAACATGTTGACCAAGGGGACACTTCTTCGATATCTGGTAAAGCATTACCTTTGTTTTCTTCAAACCCATATGCAGGCGGCGGAGGAAAGTTAGCAGTCTTTAATGTGTTGTTCAAATGATTACCTCCAGATTAATTTTTGTTACTGTTTGTAACATGCTGTGTACATGGTACTTTCGGCATCAAATGATAAATACATTGATGTTGCTGTATCATCACTGGGGCGGAGACGATACATGTTCTCCATTGTGTCCTTCTTTTAGTTTTTTATTCATTATTTATATTTTTTTGTAAAACTGTAAAACACAAACAGCATATACTGGTAGTAAAAATGTATTTATATTGTTTCTATACATAAAATATAGCAAAAATCTTCCCATTGTCCTTTCGTTTTCATTTTCTTAATCGTACAATTGGTTCTAAGCACTTTTTATTTTAAAAAACTTATTTTACCAAAATTTTGATTGAAAATTTTTCATTAAACAAAATAAATACATAATAAAAACAAAACACATTTTTCTTGACAAAAGACAAGCTTTTGACATTTTTACCATTTGTATACACAAACAAAACGCGTGTTGTTTTTTCTATTGTTGCATTGTTGTAGTTGTGCGCAGACCTACTAATTGGGCCATGGTTTTCACTACACAATTTTTCGTAAACAAACAAAGATGGTATTGCCACACTTCCTATGTATTGCTTTTGTTTAGTAACCAGAGTTGCCTTCTTTTGTTATTTCTAAAGAATATTCGTCATTTTTTCAATGTGGAGATGCGACTATTTATTTTATTTTGGTTACTTTTTTTTCTTAAAATAATAATACTTATAAATATTTTTTTATTTTTCTTGATAAACTTTTAAATCAGGTTTTTTTTAATTTTAATCAAATTTATTAACCTGTTTTCATTACGTTTTTAGCATAACACAAATTGTATGCACTCCTAAAATCCCTGAAATTCGCCAAATTAAATTTTCTTAAGAATTTAGTTAAGAAAAAATAGCCATATGTAATTTTTATATTAGAAACGGCCATGTTCTCGAAATCAAAATCAGGTAAATTAAAAACCAATGGAGATTTTCTTTTAATTCTTTTTTGTTAATGAACTTAGTTTTTTCCGATTTTAAGAGAAGTATGAAATGTATAAAAGCGCTTTTGAATTATAGTCTTACAACCTAATGCAAAAAAAAAAAATGTAAGTGCACATTTGGTGGGTCTAATGTGTTGGTTAAGTAATGTGAACTTTAACTGTTTTTTGCATTAGGGGGTTAATCTTATCTTCCAAATACAGTTTAAATAACATTTTGAATGTAAAATTTAAATGAATAGGAAGAAAAAATGCAAATGTATAAAAAAAATTGGCTTTCAAAATGTTAAAATATGCTATGTTTGCTTTAGGACAAGCAAATATGCTTGTTAAAAGCAGTTAGCATATATTTTCTAAATAGTTTCAATTATGTTTTGCTAATATTGTTGTAACTTATACTTTATTCACACTGTTAAAGTTTAATATGTTTCAACAACTTTTTTAAGAAAACTTTTAATTTGGGTCTTTTTTTTTTAATTATGAATCAGGTGGCACATATTTTTTTCGTGGGCCATGTAAACTGTATTTCATTGGTTTAAAAGATAGATGTGGTGACAAAAAAGTACCAAAATTACTCCCTTAAAGGGCTGAACTTCAAAAAAGTATCAGACACCTGTCCGCTTATTTTTCTAAAGAAACACGATAAGTATTGCACTTTTTTGTATCTCTTTTAGTTTTGGAGATATAAGGTTACCGAATTTACCATTTTTACCCCCTAAACATTCGAATTTCCAAATGGATCGATTTGGGAAGAGACCAGCCTCCGGTCCGAATTTCAAGTTTTTAGCTTCAGGCGAAGAAAGAGTTGTCCAAAATACCCCCAAACAATAGAGCCAGATCCTTTTCTTTCGCTAAGGACTATTTTGGCAATGTCTTTCAGCGTTTTATTTTTTTGGAGGGTTTCCTCAAACTTTGCTATGTGTTCTTTGTGAGATTGAATGAATACGTCTTCATCAATATGTGAAGAGTCGGAATCTTCTCCGCTTTCATCATTATTTAAATTATTGTTTTTGTCCGTGTTTTCTATCACTTTAAAAGGGTTTTTTAAATTATGCATTTTTTCTTATTGTTTTCACTGTACTTAATACTTAAATTTTAACTTTTTAATTTGCACCTTTTATGACTTTTTCCACAATTAACTTTAAAATGGCGTAAAACAACCGCTAACTTTTAAAAAAAAAATTTGGGTATTGAGTACAAAATACTAAGATTAAAAAGTCTATACCCAAAAATAAAAATATTCGGTACATTCAGTGTTGTGTTATTACATTACAAAAAGGGACAATGGCAATTAACACTTAATAATGTAACCTGGGACTTTATAACGAATATTTTTATAAAGTGCATACAAAAATCGGCTGAGCCAACTAAATCAGCTGAAAAATACGCCGCCGATGAGCCGTTAGTTTCGGCCGCGGCGCGGCTTATAAAAAATAATCGGCTGATCAGCTAGCCGCCAGCCGCGCCGGTACGGCTTGCTTCTCTGCATACTAGTTGTATACCACAGATTATGCACAGATATGTCACGAGACGGAAAATGTTTTGTCTCTTTCTTAAAAAGCTGCCCTTTTTTCATTTCTCTTTGAACCATCTTTTATGTCGCAATACAATGAAAACAAATTTATTTATTTGCAAAACTGTTGTAAAAATTAACTTTTAACTTTACCGCAACACTAGTTAATAATATTTTTGTAAGTAAATAACATTATAAAACAAAACAATAACGCTAAATAAATTTTTTTTGGACAAAATAAAACGTTTGTTGAACTAATTCTTTTGTTAAACGTGGTTTGTGTTTTGTTATTTTTGTCTTGATTACGCAATTTGTGTTGATTGTATTGGCCTGATTTTACACATTGCCACTTCACTACCAAACAACGCTTTTTGTCTCTTTCTTCGAAAGCTGCCCTCGCAACTGATTTGGGCCTTTCTCACACGTCACTTTTTACATATCTGTGTGTAATCTGTGTTGTATACTATGTTGCCAAGCAATTTGTGTGGTTTATCATGCCCTTTAGGTACCACTGACATTTGAGTTAGGTATCTGTCAAAGAGTCCGCGTACTACTTGTGCATTATGTAAACGGGCACTAAAATCACAAAATTTTGTTGAAAAAATCACTAAATATTCATCATTGCAAATAAGCAAAGGAAGATTCTGGTAATTTGCAATTTTTAAACTAAATCAAAAAAAATTTTAGAATTACAGAAAAAGAAGTAACTTTTTTAGACGAAAGAGATATTTTTCATTTATAGAAATTTAATAACTTGCAAAAATGGTAGATTACAGTAAATGGAAGAATATCGAGGTAAAAATGTCTAAACGTACATATTTACAGAAATGAACAGAATAAATGAAAACTTAATTTTCTAGATATCCGATGATGAAGATGAAACCCATCCAAACATTGACACACCTTCCCTGTTCCGGTGGCGTCATCAGGCACGTGTTGATCGTATGGCCGAAATGGAGCGAGAAAAAGAAGATATGAAAAAATCAAAACAGTCTTGGCAGGCCCGTATAATTGAATGCAAGGAAAGAATAAAGAATAAAGATGGTGAGGAAGTAGAACTAAACAAGCAGCTAGAGAAGCTTCAAAAAGAAGGTAAAGATTTAGATCGTAAGGAGGAAGAATTGTTAAAAAAAGAAAAGAAAATGCCATGGAACGTGGACACTATTAGTAAGCCTGGTTTTGCAAAGACTGTTCTTAACAAACAGGCCGTCCGAAAATCTGATGAGAATCTAACCGAAGAGGAGAGAGAAACAAAGATGAAAAATTTTGTTAAGGATAATGAAAAGTTGTGTAAACAATATGGCATGATGCGTAAATATGATGACTCTAGACGGTTTCTGCAAGATAATCTTGATTTAGTTTGTGAAGAGACTGCCAATTATTTGGTAATATGGTCCATTAATTTGGAGATGGAAGAAAAACATGAACTGATGGCACATGTGGCACATCAGTGCATCTGCATGCAGTATATCTTGGAGTTAGCCAAACAATTAGAAGTAGACCCAAGAGCCTGTGTAGGGTCCTTTTTCTCAAAAATTCAAAATTGCGTACCCGAGTATCGCCAACAGTTCGAAAGTGAAATTGAGGCATTTAAAGAGCGTATTAAGAAAAGGGCACAAGAAAAAATACAAGAAGCTATTGCAGAGGCGGAAGAACAAGAACGAAAAGATCGTTTGGGTCCTGGTGGTCTTGATCCAGTGGAAGTTTTTGAGTCACTACCAGATGTATGTAATACAAGATTGATATGTGTCTTCTTTGTACAACAATTTGTATTTTTTTTTTTTAATTTTAGGAATTAAAAAACTGTTTTGAGAGTCGTGATACCGAACTACTGCAAAAAACTATTGCTGAGATGTCAGTTGAAGATGCGAAATATCATATGAAACGTTGTGTAGATTCCGGATTGTGGGTACCAAATGCTGCCGATTTGAATGAAGAATGTGCTGAAAAGTTTACATCAAGCACTGAAAAATCAGCAAAAAACGAAGATAAAAAGTCAGACGTGGAAAAAATAGATCCAATATACACTGGTGTTAGTTCGGAAGATTTAGATTGATTGATATGAATATAGAAAACAAAGAGATATAAAATCGGCGCATTTGTAGCAGTCCGTAAAATAAGTAGAAACGTAATTAACAATTAAAATTATTCTACTTACCGCTGTTGTCCAGTTTTTATTACACATTGTCTTCATTTTGAAATTAATTATTGAAATTTAGTCACTCATATGTATTTTAATTGTTCATTGATATAAATATATTTATATGTGTTTGAAATAGCAATCGTATGTAAATAAATTTAAGAGATCTGCTAAAATGCAAAAAAAAATTTTAAAAGTTTAACAAATAGCTATAAAACTTTTTTTAAGACAATATTAAAAAAAAATCGTATGAAATATTTAAATCCTGTTTATGGTGAATTAAAAAACAGATTTGTCTACAAAAAACATTGTTTCATACCAATGTACATTTATATGTACCTTGTTACAAACAGTTGTAAAGTTGTAACATTTTTATAATATTCCCTTTAAAATGGCTTGCTATATTAATATGTGATCATGTTAAAATTAGTTTAAAAGTGTTTCATACCAATGTACATTTACATGTACCTTGTTACAAACAGTTAGTAAAGTTGTAACATTTTTATAATATTTCCTTAAAAATGGTTTGCTATATTAATATGTGATTATGTAAACATTAGTTTAAAAGTGATATTTTGAAATACAAAAGCAACTATGTATTTGTTACATACTCATGTATGTGATCGAAATCGTTTTAGAAAGCGAAACGATTTGCAATCTTTAAAATCGTTTTCAGTATCTTAAAAATTTAGGTGGCATGAAATAAACCCCCAAGGATGAACTCCACAAACAAAATATGAAATAGCCCAACAAACCGTGGGGCCTTATTTTATGTGAAATATAACCCGTTTTGGAAACGAAATAAACTCCCAATGAAATGAAGTAACATCCCACAAAATAAAATGATGCCCTAATTTTTGGGGTCTTGCCTCATATTTCATATGACCCCAAGCTTTATCTAGCGAAGCCGGTATCTGATATGCTCTCGTTTGCCGGGATTCGAGCTCGCCGAATGGAATGGTTCTTGCTACCACTCTGTGCATACATACATATACAGGTATGTGATGGAAATCGATTTGGAAAACAAAACGATTTGAAAACGATAATATCGTTTTTAGAATCTTTTAAAATTTATGTCTTATACATATTCCTCTTATTTCCAGTCGCTATTCTTTTAAATTGTGTATTACATTAGTTTATTGTACAGTATTTTGAACAAAAACTTAAGATTATAATTCAGAAATTGATTTTTAAATCGCTCGAAATTCATCACACCTTTTGAAAACGTTCGTTTTAAAATCGATCGATTTTCATCACATACCCGATACATATACTCACACACACAAATAAATCATATTCAGCCTTATTCCGGGTGTCGTCGTATACGACTGTGTCGTTTTTTGTAGTAGATTAAAGAACACAGGTTGTGTTTTACTTTAACCTATTACAAAAAACGACACAGTCGTATACGACATCGACACTGGAATAAGGCTGATAAGCTTTTTTTCATCATGAGTAAAAATGAAAAAGGGCGTCTAGATAATTTCCGTCTCCCTATTAAATAATACACCGAACAATTACGATGGCTGGTGAAGCGCCAGCGGCTACCCTTCCACTCGGGATCGATTATCCCACCATGACATCCAGATTTAGGTATGTCCCAAACGTACCCTGCAAACCTTTATTTCCCCTTCTTACTGCCGGTTATTAATTTATTTGCTCATATTTTAAATGATACACTTTATAAAATTTATTTTAACATTATAAAATTCATGTTTTATTGTACTAATATCCAATTTTCAGGAAAGTATATTGTTTGGTTTTTCTTTATAAAACGCGTTAAGGTTTATTCCCTTTATAATAAACCTTTGAGTTTTTTTAATTGTAAATCAAAATAAATACACACGAATTCAACTTAACAAACTTTATTCAAACTCACAAAATTGAACCACTATTGTAAGTAACGGTCTGAACCGTCTCCAATCAAACTAAACTAAACTTTTATGAGTTAGCCTGTATTTATAGTTCAAAACTATTCCTAGTTGATTTAAGAACCGTCTAGTAGATTCTAGAAAAATGTATTCGAATTATTTTACAATAACTGTTATACATCTAAATCTAAAGTCTACAATTACAATTGCTAGAAAATTTAGTACAGTGGCGTTCATAAAAATAGTAACTAATGTGACAAAACTATAATTTACAAGATAACTTAAAACTAAAACTATAAATAATTATTAGACAAATCTAATTTCGTAACAATATTATGTTAATTTTCATATAAACTTAAGTCGTATTTAAATACAGATTGATTTTTATTTGTAGTGTTATTAATTAGCCATAATTTCATTTAAAAATTCAACAAGAATATATTCCTTTTTTTTCTAAAAAAAAACATAAAAAGAACGAAAGTATTTTGAAATTCTGATTACACTTAATTTAATAACATTTAGTTTTTTTTTGCTGTAATTTTATTCTGAAATTTTCGATTTTCTTCAAAAAACAATTTTAACCAGAAATGGTTGAGTTCTCTCTCCTTTATAACAACTCTAACCCTATAACTCAAAAACAAATGGACCATCTACAAAGATTATATGATAAAAGACCTAACTAATAGCATAATATGCAACATTGTCAAAACAACTGGTAGGTTTTACAAGGAAAATAACTTATAAATAGATATTGGGAATTATTTCTTTTGCATAAGCAACTTTATTATATTCAACATTTTTTATTTTTTCGAATTTATTATATAATGGTAGTGTATAAAGTCATTCTTAAAAAAAATTTAAGGAATAGAGCTTTTACAAAAAAGCTTTATAAAATACATAACTGAAATTTAACTCATAGAATAAATTCGAAAAAATAAAAAATGTTAACTTATAAATAGTTTAGGGCAATTTATCATTTTAAATAGTTTTTGCTTCTCCTGTAAAATATTCAAAATGTTAGGTTTTAGTTTTATGTAACGATATGTACCTATGTAAAAGTTCAAATCGGTTTTTAAAATTGATAGCCAACAAAAAAGCAAATATAAATTTTTATTTCAATACATGTACATACTTAAGACTAACAAAAGAGAAAAAGCATTACGAACAAGTTAGACCAAACACTTAAATTTTAAAAACATTCAGGGGGAAGTACGTTATTTAATCATTCAAAATTCAAGTAACTTATCAAAAGAATTTTCTTAAATAAAATTAACACAACTCTTCATTTGGTATATAAATATAGGTGGCATGTCATAACGTCCAGTGTCATAGTGTCATAACGTCCATCGAAGAAATGTCATAGCGTCCGCGGACGTTATGACACTTTGCAAGGTGTCATAATGTCCACAACAAGCAAGAATGTAAACAAATTTGGGATCATAGCCGGCCTTCGGCCGGGCGCAAGGATTTTCTTCTCTATGGTATAACAAATACCGGCTTCGCTAACTAAAGCTTCTCTGCACAGACGGCCTTCGGCCGGGCGCAAGGATTTTCTCCTCTATGGTATAACAAACACCGGCTTCGCTAAGTAAAGCTTCTAAAATCTGCCTTGTTTTCGAACGAAAGCCGACTATGCAGAGAAGCTTTAGTTAGCGAAGCCGGTATTTGTTATACCATAGAGAAAAAAATCCTTGCGCCCGGCCGAAGGCCGGCTGTGCAGAGAATCTTTAGTTAGCGAGGCTGGTATTTGTTATACTATAGAGGAGGAAATCCTTGCGCCCAAAAGTGTTTTCGTTATGTATTTAATATTTACTCCCAGAGAAAAAGCAGGAAAACCATTTTTAAAAAATTTTTTACCATATTATGTTTCATCTAAAAAAATCATTGTCACCGACAACCATATTATGGTTAAACTAGTTTCTTTAAAAATAGTTTTGTTGGTTGGGACCATAATGATACATGTTTCTCTCTGCGTGTATGCAGATAATTTTTTTGGAATTTAATTTATTTAGTAATAATGGACCTAATGACACTTTTGAAAGTGTCATAATGTCCATTTCCAAAGTGTCATAGTGTCCGCGGACGTTATGACACTTTTGAAAGTGTCATAATGTCCATGGACACTATGACACTTTTTGGGGTGTCATAACTAGAGTTGTGTCGGTCGTGAACGACCTCGTTCAATTGAACGGATCAGTCAGACGAACGATGAACGGCCGTTCAGTTTCATCGTTCGATTTCGTTCAATCGTTCACTTGGGTCTTTTGAATCAGTCGGTCACTTGCTTGCCGGACAACTGGTTGAAAAGAAACAACAATACTTTTGTGTTGTATAAGTTATGCAATTATAATATACTTATTTCTTTTACTCATTGCCACATTGCTTTACACATTTTCATAATACAATCAGGGTTGTCAAGTTTCTTGGCGACCTAATTTTCGATTTGGCGATATGGCGACTTTTTGGCGGCTTATAAAATATATGGCGATTTTGTTGGCTATGGATTTTCTATAAACTTGTTTTGAGACTGTTGGACAAATTTACCGTTTGTTATTTAGAAAGATTATATCAATGATGGTATTCCATCTAATATATATAAGGTTTTGCATAAAGCTTATAGCTATAAGGATACGTCAGGTACTTACCATTTTAAAGAACTTGCTTTGACGGTCTTTATATGCATTTAATTCCAACTGATAATGCCTGTGTTGAAATAGTTCTTTTTAATAATTTACTCTACTAAAACTCGCCTTCATTGTTACGAGTTATAAATTATATGAATGTAAATAGCACTTTTTGTACCTTCGCACGATATTTTGAATATACATTGTAAAAAAAAAACAGTAAGAATTGCCTTGCCGGTGAAGTGTATAGCGTGTTAGATATACATATATCCAATATTTATTTAATACTAAACACAAAAAAACGTTTTGCTGCTTTAATTAGATTATTATAAACTATTGTATCTTTTGTGTGTTCACCAATAATTTTACTTTTATTCAAAAAAATATACATATATCAAGGCGACTTTGTCCCATTTTTGGAAAATTTTAGCGATTCAGAAGAAATATATTTTTTTAGGATTTATAGAAAACATTGGAGAAAGTTCTAAAATAAATTTTATGTTGTCAAAAACGCAAAATAAGCCTTGGCGATTTTTGACATTGAATTTGGCAAAAAACATCAAAATAAATCTGAAAACCCTGGCTGCTTTTCACAATTTTTCTACAATTTACATGAGCGTTGCCAGTTGTTCTTAATACAAAACCCGCCAAATGCTAATTTTTTTTCATTTGAGCAGAAAATTTTATAAATATTTATTTCTTTTAATTTTTTAAATAAGTCCCTTTATTTATAAAAGCTTAGTAAAGTTTTACAGCACGAAATTAGTATGGAAAAAAACTTTTAATGTATACATTACATTCGTTTATGAATAAGACTCTTAAAATATAAAAAAAATTAGCAATGTATGTTTGTTCGGTGAAATCTTGCAACTCAATTTTGAAGCAGATACCTCGAACCGATTGAGCTGTCATTTTTAAACACGTTTAGTTAAGATGACTATGCATGGTTAACTGTGTTACGTTATTCTAAATCTAACATTATAAGACACCCAAGATGGCAGACTTATTTTTAATGCATTCCTACAATATGAGTATCAAATGGGAGGGCTTGCTGAGAATAAGTCGAAAAAGAAAGTGACGTTACTCTTAATCATATATGGCGGACTAAGTTTTTAATGCTTGCCTTCAAGATGGGTATCAAATGAAAGGACTCATGAGAATACGAATGCTAGTTTTAATATAAACTAAAAGTAAATAACCTTTTTAAAAAACAAGCTTTTATTGAAATGCGCTTCAAAGAAAAATATAAATGAAAAGTATAAAACTACTATCAACTTATAACGGATTACATAATTTATATGATATACGAGATTTACTTGTGTAGACAAACAAGTAAATTATACATATAACTTGATGTGATTGATTTAAACTATTAAACTTTTCAAACCATGTAAATACTAGTACTTAAATCTCGCGACTAGCTTTTAAATCAAATAAATTGTGTAAAGACAAGCGACAAGCTTTTATATCATATAAATTTATTAATGATGTTATAAGTTGATAGTTAAAGTTTATTTCTCTTTTCTTTTTAGCGCATTTAATAAAAGCGTGTTTTTTAAAAAGGTTTTTTAGTTTTTATAAAATAAAAACAAAAAATAAAATTTATATTATCACATATTTTGAGAATATAATACATATAACGCATGAATAATAATAATCACTATTGCTATTTGCTCATTTTTGTAATATTATTTTGATATTTAAATTGTGCAATTGCTATTATTTTTTTGTTATTAAAAGTATTTTGTTCTTAAAATACCACATAAATTTGAAATTTTTTTCTCTCATTATTTTTGTTTAAATTAATTTTTAAAGAATTGGGCTCTTACTTTGAATAAGCCCTCGCAACAATTTTTTGTTCTTTCTATTAAAATGGAATTACCTAAGCATATAATAAATAAACTAGTTTTAAAATCGCCACGTTTGGCGAGAAATTACTACGTATGGCAGCCCAGATTGTACTATGAATTTTTTAAAACAGTGTGGCAAGTCGCCACTGGCAATGTGTTAAAAGAAAAACGTATAGCATACACACTTATAGTGTTGTTGTTTCTTTTTAATCAAATGAACGAAAAAAATGCGTATTTGGTTTGTGCTTATTGTTTTCTATTCTTGGTTACACTCAAAAAAGTTTTACAGTAACTTAATGAGATTTATTAAAATTGTTTTCCGTAATTAATGAAATTTTTTTATTTTATTAATTAAACTGTTTCTGCATATTGTTCCGAAAACAAACTACAAAAATTAATAAGGGTTTTCATGATGAGGCAAACTTGCAAGACTCGTTTCATGAAGACCCTTGTTAATTTTGGTGTCATTTTAAATACAAAAATCGATACAAAAATCAATTAATAGAAAACAACTATAAAATTAAAAGCTAAAATTTGTGAATAAAAAGTGAAATTTGTTTTTTAAACAAGCATAAATAAAGCATAACGACTAATTTGCTTAAATTACTGCAAGATTTTATTGTTTGTGATATTATTAACACTTAACACATTTTTCATTGAAAACGGCGGTAAATAGGTATTAAACAAACAGCGCCAGTTTACGAGTCAAAATTGTTGAGCAAATTTACGAAGTTTGTGTAAACGAATTCTCATACAATTTTTGGCAGTTCATTTGAGAGCGCGTAAAAATGCACAGTTTGCGAGACTTTTAGTGATATCATGAAAACCCTTAATGATTTTTATTTCTGTTAATATGTTCAGTTATTTTTTATGCATAAAATAAAACTGAAGTACATGTGTACATATGTACATAAATAAAAAAAAATAGAAAGGAAAAAATATTTGGCTCATTTGGTAGGTCATAATGACAGATAAAAACACTGCTTTAGCTGTCTTAGTACGTAATTTAAATTAAGTTCAAATTAACTGAAAAGCCTTTGAATATATTTTTTGTACCTAGTGTGTACTTTTTTTTAATTGTAAATAAAGAGAAAAGTTAATTAATTTTTAATTAATATCTCCGTTATAAAATTAACAGTAAAAAATTACCTTACAATTCCTTTATTTAAAATTATCCGTTTTCTAATTACATTTTCAGTTTTCTAAACTTAATGCCTATTCTTTTGAATTTACTTACATAATGTTTCGAGTGTAATCTCACATGTTGTTTCTTTTAACACATTCAATCGATTGTTTAGTAAAGAGGACAAGACAAGTGAACGACTGAACGAAAGCGACAAATGATTCAAAAGACAAACTGACCCAAAAGACAAAGTGACCTGAAACGAACGATTGAACGAAAAGAACGAGCTCGTTCACTGATTCGAATTGAACGATAATGACCGGTCACTTAAACGAACGATTAAGCCCAAGACTAGTCATAACGTCCATGGACACTATGACACTGGACGTTATGACATGCCACCTAAATATATGTGGCATCACCGCTTTAACATCCAGTACCAAATTAGTACCAAGTACTTGGTTGCTGTTAATGAAGTTGGTTTTTTCAACAACACGAACAGAAGCCAGCCATCTTTCTCAGTTTTTTTAGCAAATCACGCGTTGTAAGTTCGTTTTTGTATTACATAAAAAATTAATTAAATTATAACCAACAAAGAAATATTTGCAAATAAAATTTTAGTCTTAACATTATATAAATTAACAGTTTTTTTATTGGATTTATCGACACATAAACCAAATTGGTGACCCCGTATACGGACTTTATTTGCAAAGTACAACTTTTTGGAAAATTTTTTTCCGAATTCGGCCATTTTGTTTCGTGGCGTCCTTTGGTTGGTGCACTTGTTAGCCATTTTTACTTTTTTAACAAGTGAGTTTATACAATTTCTTGCCCGACAAAAATGTCTCAAGACGACGAGGCACGTGTAGCTGCTAATGATAGCGGCCTTTCACAGGCATCCGCCGCTAATATTTCCGTGGTGTATGCCAGGTTGCCGGTTCCTCAAATGTCGAGCACCAACATCGAGGCGTGGTTTACTACGATGGACTTTTGGTTCACGGCTTCTGGCATAACTGCGGACAAACAAAAGACCGCCACAGTTTTAGCAGCGATCGATCCCAATGTTATTTCCCAGTTGGCTGACGTCATAGCAACGCTTCCCCAATCGGATCGATACGACTACGTGAAGGCGAAGATTATTGAGCACTTTGCCGATAGCGAACAGCGTCGCCTCAACCGTCTCTTATCAGAACTTCCCTTGGGTGACAAGAGACCATCGGAACTGTACTTCGAGATGAAGCGTGTGGCTGGAAGCACACTTGGAGACGCCGCTTTGAAAGGCCTTTGGACGAAACGTTTGCCCGAGTTTGCACAGCCAGTGGTCGCAGCCTCGTCAGGCCCCCCCGCAGAATTCACAAAAATTGCAGACTCAATTGTCGACGCCATGACGCCGAACCGAATTCAGCATATTCAGGCACAATCACCGAATGAAGTCAGTGAATTGCGTGCAGCTGTGATTGAATTAAGCAAAAAATTCGAAAAATTTTCAACGCGTTCACGCTCACGCTCCCGTGGAGCAAGTACAAAACGGAACCGTTCTAAAAACCGTCCACCGTACGACAGCAATGCAACTGGTAGCGAATGCTGGTACCATACGAAGTATGGTCGCAGCGCTGAAAAGTGTCGCAGTCCATGTAGGCATAGGCGCCGTCAGAAGCCGCAGCCCGCACAGCCGGCTACCAACTGACTTGTCAGGCCGGTGGAGGACGCAGGCGAAAGCTCCCCCACCAGGTGTCGAATTTTTCGCCTACAGGTCAAAGACAAGTATTCGAATAAGATTTTTCTGGTAGATAGTGGTGCCGATGTCTCCGTCCTGCCTTTGACTTCGAAGTCGTTTCAGGTTCGCCCTACCGCCGTCGTATTATACGCTGCCAATGGTTCTCAGATCAAGGTGATCGGAGAGAAGCGTATAAAGCTCGACCTAGGCTTACGCCGTGACTTTCACTGGTCTTTCGTTATCGCGGACGTGACATCGCCAATCATCGGCTCAGACTTTATTAAATATTACGACTTGCTCATCGACCTACGTCGTAATCGCCTGATCGACAACATCACCGGACTCGTCTCGCAGCTTACTTCGCCGTCGAAATGCCAAGCAGCCGTCATCAAAACCTACGACACAAATAATTTTTTTGCCGACATTTTAGAAGAATTCGCTGACATCACCAAGCTTTCGCCGTATGGTTCAGCAACGAAATCGTCTATAACGCACCGAATTGAAACGACAGGTCAACCCGTTTTTTGTCGTCCAAGACGTCTGTCGCCTGAAAAGCTATTGGCCGCTAAAACCGAGTTTGATTTTTTAATGAAAACCGGTATTTGTCAACCGTCCAACAGCAATTGGTCGAGCCCGTTACATTTGGTAAAGAAAAGCGACGGTACTTGGAGACCATGCGGCGACTATCGTGCCTTAAATGCCCAGACGTTGCCGGACCGCTACCCGTTGCCATATTTAACGGACTTTACAGCGAACCTACGAGGTAAGAAAGTATTTTCGAAAGTTGACCTTCAAAAAGCCTTCC
The DNA here is from genome assembly GCA_943735925.1 of Pollenia amentaria. Lineage (NCBI taxonomy): Eukaryota > Metazoa > Arthropoda > Insecta > Diptera > Polleniidae > Pollenia > Pollenia amentaria. The sequence goes on from OX031009.1 coordinate 87,771,467, forward strand.
ATCAGGTACCGATTCACCCAGATGACGTCCCGAAAACGGCCATTAGTACTCCATTTGGCCTATATGAGTTTAAATTTATGACGTTTGGGCTATGCAACGCCGCCCAAACGTTTCAGAGGCTCATCAACGAGGTGTTACGAGGCCTGGACTTTGCCTTTCCCTATATCGACGACATTTGTATTGCATCAACTTCTATCGAGCAACATCGCCAAGATCTTACCGCCGTGTTTCGTCGCCTTCGAGAAAATCACCTTACGATCAACGTTGACAAATGTGAATTCGGGAAAACTGAAATAAAATTTCTCGGACATTTGGTCAGCGCCGACGGTATTCGCCCTTTGCCCGAAAAGGTAACGGCTATTCGTGATTTCCCGAGGCCAAAAGTGGCCCAAGAACTTAAGCGGTTTATCGCCATGGTAAATTTTTATCGAAAATTTTTGCCACACGCTATCTCGTACCAGATGCAACTACAACAATTGATCACAGGGAACAAGAAAAACGACCGCACCCCGCTGGATTGGAATTCGGCTGCAGAAGCAGCTTTCGACCGCTGTAAGAACGAGCTGGCTAACGCAGCCCTCTTAGCGCACCCTGCTTGCGATGCCGAACTTGCGGTTTACGTTGACGCCTCTGATACAGCTGCCGGCGCAGCACTGCATCAAAGTGTTGATGGAAGCCTTCAACCTTTGGCATTTTACTCAAAGAAATTTACAAATACACAGCAAAAATACTCAACGTATGATCGGGAGCTGGCAGCGATGTACCAGGCCGTGTGTCATTTTCGCTATATGATAGAGGGGCGGCGGTGTTATATTGTCACCGATCACCGACCGCTAACTTTTGCATTTCGCCAGAAACTTGAAAAGGCGTCGCCTCGTAGAATCCGTCAACTCGACTTCATCAGCCAATTTACCACCGATATTCGCCATACGCCGGGTTTAGTAAACGTCACAGCTGACGCGCTGTCCCGCATCAACTCGATCAGCCAAGTTATAGATTACACCCGGATTGCAGTGGCTCAACAAGCTGACGAAGAACTTCAGCAAATGATTAAAGACGCAGGTAAACAAACATATTCTTTGAAACTAAAATTTTTTCCAATCCCAGGTTCCAATGACCAACTAATCTGTGACGCAGCGACGTCCCGTGTTCGTCCTTATATTCCAAAGGAGTTTCGTCAGCAAATTTTGGCAAAAATTCACAATTTGTCGCATCCTGGCGTTCGGGCTACCACTAAACTGGTCACTAACAGATTTTGTTGGCCTGGGGTTCGGAAAGATTCGGCCGTTTTTGTGCAAAACTGTCTACAGTGCCAACGCTCGAAAGTTCAACGGCACACTCATTCATCTCCCGCCAAATACGAGCCAACAAGAGAACGGTTTGCTCATATCAACATTGATATTGTTGGACCGTTTCCATTGTGTGAGGGACAACGGTATTGCCTGACAATTATCGACCGATTTACCCGTTGGCCCGAGGCAGTTCCAATTCCGGACATGTCAGCTGACACGGTCGTCAAAGCTCTCCTAGCCCAGTGGATCTCGAGGTTTGGTGTTCCAGCTCGAATTACTTCAGATCGTGGCCGCCAATTCGAATCTACGATTTTTGCCGAATTGTTAAGCACAATAGGTGCAACGCATCTTCGTACTACACCGTACCACCCACAGTCCAATGGTATCATTGAAAGGTGGCACCGCACGTTTAAAGCAGCCATTTTATGTCATAGTCCCGCACGATGGGTGCACCATTTGCCGACAATTTTGCTTGGTTTACGAGTTGCTTTCAAGCCAGATTTAAAAGCATCGCCAGCCGAATTGGTATACGGCTCAACACTGTCAATTCCTGGGGAATTTTTTCAGGAAATTAAAATCTCCAGTTCTACAAGCGATTTTATCTCTGATTTTCGAGCACTAATGCAAAAAATTAAGCCGACCGACACCGCTCACCACTCAACGCCTCAAACATTCGTATCAAAAAATCTTCGAAGCTCAACCCACGTTTTCGTCCGTAACGACTCGATCCGGCCTACACTTACTCATCCATATGATGGTCCTTATCCAGTTTTAAAGCGCTTTGACAAATTTTACACAATTCTGATTCGAGGTCGGCAAAGTAACATCAACATCGACCGGTTAAAACCAGCTTTTACTGAAACCAGTGATCTTAGTGACGGTTCATTAGTTCCAGAAGCACCTATCGTTTCCTCTGATAGCAGTGCGCAACAACAATTTTTACCTGATAGCATAGCAAACCAAAAAGTTCCTAACAACAACGATCTCAACGACAGCCCAGCTGTAAGCTTTTCACCTGAACTGACACAGCCCAAAGCGACTTCAAGTGGTAGGCAGATTACGGTTCCTCTGAGGTTCAGATAAGCTCGCTCCGGCGGGGGGAATGTTGTGGCATCACCGCTTTAACATCCAGTACCAAATTAGTACCAAGTACTTGGTTGCTGTTAATGAAGTTGGTTTTTTCAACAACACGAACAGAAGCCAGCCATCTTTCTCAGTTTTTTTAGCAAATCACGCGTTGTAAGTTCGTTTTTGTATTACATAAAAAATTAATTAAATTATAACCAACAAAGAAATATTTGCAAATAAAATTTTAGTCTTAACATTATATAAATTAACAGTTTTTTTATTGGATTTATCGACACATAAACCAAATATATGATAATATTTTTATTAAAAACAAAAAATAAAAGTAATACAACTCTTCATTTGGTATATACATATCGCTCATTTCGTTCAAGACCGTCACAACTCAAAATTTGGCATTTTCGAGTTAGTAATGTAGAAATGTTCTTCTCATAAATCTCTACAAATTGATCTAAGAACGGAGAGAATTATCGAAAAAATAACGGTAATACAGATGCTTGTGACGCTATGACCTCTCGTAACAATTAACATCAACAATTAACATCAACAAGGTCACATTTCAGTTTGTGTTTGGCATTCCTCTTGTACATGTGGTTTTCTTTGTAGCAAAAAAGAAACATTTGATTTTATAGCTCTATTTTAGTGAAAGAGAAGGTGAGAAATAATAGGTTGGAATCTTAAAAAGGCTCTCCTGTAAAGTTTCAAATTTTGAGTTGTGACGGTCTTGCACGAAATGAGCGATATGTAGTATGTATGTATGTTAAAATTTTTATTAAAAAAAAAGTAAAATTCATGTTAATATTTTGTTTGTGGAGTTCATCCTTGGAGGTTTATTTCATGCCACCTAAATTTTTAAGATACTGAAAACGATTTTAACGATTTCAAATCGTTTCGCTTTCTAAAACGATTTCGATCACATACATGAGTATGTAACAAATACATAGTTGCTTTTGTATTTCAAAATATCACTTTTAAACTAATTTTTACATAATCACATATTAATATAGCAAACCATTTTTAAGGAAATATTATAAAAATGTTACAACTTTACTAACTGTTTGTAACAAGGTACATGTAAATGTACATCGGTATGAAACGAAAATACTTATGTATTCAGCTAAATATCTCAATTAGTAGGTTGCAAGTGGTCAAGTGTTATATACTATTGGATGCTGCTTTAAAAACTCCTTTTAATGATACCAAATTTTATTTATGTCGTCTTGGAGCAAAGTACGAAAAAATTCAAAAAACTGAAAGAAATACCTTTTTTAAAAACGGTCCAGCTCACGGATGGTCAACGCTAGAACCAAAATATTTTGGGAATGATCATAAAACATATCAAGCTTTATTTTCAAAGGGGTGACAAAATCACTTTTTTTGAGTCGCTCTAATGTACATACATATGTAAGTTGAAATTTAAAAATAAAAAATTAATAAATTACATATTGCTATGTAAAAAGACCAACTCTTCAACCTTTTTGGGTTTTAAAAGTGTACGCCTCTCATTAATAATTTGACCCGTTGCCGAAAATATTCTTTCGCAAGGAATAGATGTTGCCATTATGCATAACCGTTTGAGAGCATATAAATATATTCTTGGATAAACATTTTTTTTTTCTTTCCACCATAGAAGTGGATCCTGTGTTCGCTCTAAATATTCCTCATTCTGGTACTTATCGAGTTCACGGGTACAAGCGGCTACATTGCTGTCTGGTCTAACAGTTCTATTAAAATCCAAATCATATGACTTCCATATATGTATCTGACCCATGTTCGCTTAATGTGGTTGGTATGATAGTTGGCTCTTCAATATTTTGAACTCTGACAGTAACAATTTTGCTTCTTAAGACTCTTAGAGCGTTTTCATATGCGTCACCATTTTTAAAGCCTTTTCATTTAAAGCGTGGGTCTAAATTGGTGCTTTCTGCATACAAATAATTTTTTTCTAATCCTCCAATTTTGTTTGTGGAGTTCATCCTTGGGGGTTTATTTCATGCCACCTAAATTTTTAAGATACTGAAAACGATTTTAAAGATTTCAAATCGTTTCGCTTTCTAAAACGATTTCGATCACATACATGAGTATGTAACAAATACATAGTTGCTTTTGTATTTCAAAATATCACTTTTAAACTAATGTTTACATAATCACATATTAATATAGCAAACCATTTTTAAGGAAATATTATAAAAATGTTACAACTTTACTAACTGTTTGTAACAAGGTACATGTAAATGTACATCGGTATGAAACGAAAATATGTATTCAGCTAAATATCTCAATTAGTAGGTTGCAAGTGGTCAAGTGTTATATACTATTGGATGCTGCTTTAAAAACTCCTTTTAATGATACCAAATTTTATTTATGTCGTCTTGGAGCAAAGTACGAAAAAATTCAAAAAACTGAAAGAAATACCTTTTTTAAAAACGGTCCAGCTCACGGATGGTCAACGCTAGAACCAAAATATTTTGGGAATGATCATAAAACATATCAAGCTTTATTTTCAAAGGGGTGACAAAATCACTTTTTTTGAGTCGCTCTAATGTACATACATATGTAAGTTGAAATTTAAAAATAAAAAATTAATAAATTACATATTGCTATGTAAAAAGACCAACTCTTCAACCTTTTTGGGTTTTAAAAGTGTACGCCTCTCATTAATAATTTGACCCGTTGCCGAAAATATTCTTTCGCAAGGAAAAGATGTTGCCATTATGCATAACCGTTTGTGAGCATATAAATATATTCTTGGATAAACATTTTTTCTTTCTTTCCACCATAGAAGTGGATCCTGTGTTCGCTCTAAATATTCCTCATTCAGGTACTTATCGAGTTCACGGGTACAAGCGGCTACATTGCTGTCTGGTCTAACAGTTCTATTAAAATCCAAATCATATGACTTCCATATAGCTGACCCATGTTCGCTTAATGTGGTTGGTATGATAGTTGGCTCTTCAATATTTTGAACTCTGACAGTAACAATTTTGCTTCTTAAGACTCTTAGAGCGTTTTCATATGCGTCACCATTTTTAAAGCCTTTTCATTTAAAGCGTGGGTCTAAAATGGTGCTTTCTGCATACAAATAATTTTTTTCTAATCCTCCAAATCGTGCAGATATTCCTCTTTGAAGGTGGGTTATCATATTTTTTATCTTTTGGTTTGAGTGCTGGCATGTGAGAATACAACCTTCCAAAAGATTACATAGCACGGTAACCTTTGACAGAGTTACACTCTTTTCTCCTGAGACCTCCATTGTTATCTCATAAAAAGGCAATAAAATTGGTATTGCTGCACCAACAATTTCCCAGTCTTCAATAGACAGCACCAGTTCTGGACGATTTACAGAAAGTGTTGCAGTCACGGCATTTTTAATTTGCAAAATTCTCTGCAACATTTCATATGTTGAACAGAGAACCAAGCCGAGGGTGTTTGATCGGCGGCGGCGGCGAGGGTATAATTGATCGGCGGCGGCGGCGTTTGCGTCAATGATTCGGCGGCGGCTTAAATGTCGGCTTGAAATGTTTAAAATTGTTATTTAAGGAAAACTATTAATCATTTCTATATATATGTATTTATTTTTATGGGATAGTGCAATTTCGTTTCTTCCTCAATACTGTTTTAAACTGATGTTATCTGTAGGACCACATACCCATATCCATTTCAAAAAAGTAAAGCTTTCTGCAATACATTATTAATAAAAATGTAAGCTTTAAGGTGAAAAAAATTAAAATATACAATTTCCTTAACCTGAACCAAATGACCAAAATATTGCCAACACTCTGCACTTCCATACAGTGTATTAATGTGAGACACTTCTTTAATTTTTTGTTTTTTATTTAACAACTGCTGGTAATATTTTATTGTTTTTTCTGCCACATTAAAAACTTCACTATCAGAGATTTATTGTAATTTAATTATAATAAATTTGTACATAAATAAATAAATAAATATTCTTGCAGAGATTTTTGCATGTTGTTAAGTACAATGACGCTTTGAAAAATTTCAAGAAAATATAACGGCACTTGAATATTGCACATTGATGCTAAAATATACCATTTTTGACAAAGAAATTAAGGCCCCTATTATGAGTTACATTCGATAAACGATTTTCGCTGGCTATCGAACAGCGACTATCGAATGTTAATTTGGTATTATAAGTTGGCAGCACTGTCGAAAATTTCGTTGTGCATTGAATTTTTCAACGAAAACAAATTTGCTTTCGACGGTGTAAATAATTTAAAAAAATTATTTAAAATGTAAGTTTTTGTTAATTTATTAGTTTTGGTGTGCAAATTCCACATTCTTAATTATTTTTGGTTATTTTATGCAAGTTTAAAGTCGACAGTAGTAAGCAGCAGTTGGAAAAGCTTGTTTCCCTTATGGAACAAAATCCTTTGTAGGCAAAAGGAATTTTTACAAAAGTTCAGGCTACAGGTACACCCCAGTGCCAGTAAGCGTTCATCAGATGAATCATCGTACTGTAAGTCCGTCGTAGTCATGATTCATATTAGTTTTATTTTTTAATTTTTTAAATTTGTTAACAAAAATTTTTTATTTAAAGTGACAGCTGATAGAAAATGTACTACTCTGAATAAACTAAATCACTATAGTACTTTTTTTATCGAATGTGTGCCATAATACCAAATAAAAATTCGTTTGATCAACTAATTCGACAGCTGTCGAAAATCGAATTAAGTTCATAATAGGCACCTAATACATTTAAACGCAAATCTGTAACACTGCAGCCACACGATCTACTTTTTCTTGATAGTCTTTTACATATGTATACAGTTTGTCAAGATTTCCAAAAATTGGAAGCTGTGACGTAGGCTGCACGCAATTTTGAAGCTCATCAAGAGCACAATTCATAAAGAGAAACGAACAATTTCTTCATCAAACTTGTAATCAGCTGTTTTCTTGAACGTAATATGATACACTCCCTTGAAAGAGAATTTTAAAGGCAAGTTCGCTTCAACTTTTAAAAGTATTAGTGTATTGGAAAAAAAGTGTGAGCGTATTAAAACTTGATAGACAAAACTTGACCGTGTAACCCTGAAGTAAAATAAACTTAGTTACAAAAATTAAGAAATTTCACGGCGCAGCTGCTGTCATCGGCGGCTTTAATTGAGCCGTCTAAGCCGTGTAAATCGGCGGCGAGCCGTTCGGCTTGCGCCGATCGGCTTGGTTCTCTGATGTTGAATTCCACCTGGTAGGAACATCCTGCTTTAATTTTAGCTCGGGTAAATTCATTTGTTTTTGTGTGGTAAGTAATTTCCTTGACGCCTGAGAACTTTTATGAAAATCTTCGACAATTTTTTTTTTACTTTATTTATTGTATAAGCAATTTCGGCGGTTGTAGTTTGAACAATCATGTTCAAACTGTGCGCAAAGCAACCTATTGCACGCAATTCTCCCTGACGGATTGCAGCAACTATGTTAGGCGCGTTGTCGCTTACAATTGCGGATACCTTGTTAGTTATTTCAAAGTCAGAAATACCTTGTTTTAAAAATGTGTTTAAATTGTCGGCCGTGTGCCTATCTTTATATTCACTGCACGATAACAAATACGACGTTAGTTGTGTATCGGTATTTATAAAATGAGCGGTTACAGCTACGTAACTAATATTCGCTCTATATACGTCCATCCATCAGTAGTAAGGCATACCGCTGTGGCAGATTTGACTTGTATTTTTACATCCTCTAAAATTGTCATATAAGTACTAAGAAGTAAATTGTTTGACAACGTCTTTCTCGACGGTAGAGTATATCCCGGACAAGTAGATACTTCTTGAATTAGTTTTTTAAAATCTGGCTCTTCCACAAGTCGAAATGGGTGGTGTCCTTTTGCAATCATCTTTAAAACTAAATTGTCTATATGCTGTTGTTTGCGAATTGGAGGAGGTCTATTGAAAAATTGAGTTATTTGGTGTTGCTGGTTTATTGCTCGTACTTGAGTACTGGTTGAAGGTTGCTCATCGGAATGTTCATCTACGCTTATTTCTATAGGTGTGGACACCTGTCTTTCGAAATTCAAAGGTTTAAGAGTGTGCTTTGTTTTCAAATGCCGTCTTAAATTGCCGTGACTTCCCCCAGAAAAACTTAAAAGAGTTTTGCAGTATTTACATTTGGCTTTTTGACCATCATCGTCCTCAAAATGCAACCAAATTTCACTAAACTTTCTTTTCGACATTTTTTTTTATAATAGTTTTTTTATTTTTTTACTTTAATATTAGATCTCTCGAATTTCACCTTATTTTAACATTAATAATGCAATATTTGTAACGACTTTTTCTGATACAACCTGCCATAAGCATGCCATATTATGCATAATCTTAACATTTAAGGCCATTTAGTATGTCTGGTAACTCTATTATAATTGCACAAAACACAAATACACGCACACGAATGAACGCATTTGTCATGAAACAGAGAATGAAAGAAATATGAAAGAAATAAGATGAAACCGAAAGGTGAATAAATTGAAAGAAAATAGAGGATTATTTCATTCTTTCACTTAAGTGAATCATTCAGTTGAAGTAATTCATTCCTGAACGACACAAGCCTAAAACAAACAAAAGTAGGCAAACAAAAAGCCTACAATTTGTAATAAGAACATTAAAAAGAACAAACACTGAATTAAAAGTGCAGCAAGAACTAAAAATAATTCTTTTAAACGTGAAACAAATTAAATAACACATATAATATAAGAATAAGATTTTTTGTGATCATCTGTTTTGATTACCCTGCAAGTTTTTGCAATTTTTCCATTCGCTTACTTTTTAGTGCAAGAGACATTTTGGAGAGTAAAATTTTGTAATTGCCCAAAATTTACTCACCTACTGGATTTTACTGGGAAAGTAAACAAACGGACCTAATATATGAATGAAGTAGATGTGGACCAAAAAATTGTCAAATACTCCACAAAAATAATAGTCACACAATAAATAAAATTATAATTGCTTCTTTATTGACATTAAAAAAAGTTTGCTTTTCTGATGCAGAGCAGTGATGCATTTAGGAACGCACCCATTATTCGTTACGATTTTATGCTCACTTATTTCTTTTCTGAGTGTAGGCTATACATGGGACCTATGGTAAATTGTGGACCGATCGTCACGAAATTTTACAATATGATGTTAAGTCTTATAAAACTATGACTTACCAAATCTTTTTGCAGTAGCATTATTTGTAACGTCTAGTTATATAACACGAATTTGTGCCAAATCTCATATTAATCCGTGTATTATACCACCATTTATGCTAGTTTTTGTAACAAACCTATCAATTTTTACTCATAACTCTCATCCTACTGAACCGATTTTACTAAATGCCAATCCCAAACTGCTTTGGATAGCCAGAAGCAAGTTGACACCAACATTCTTGTTTTCTTTTAAGTTTTTCGAAAGTGAGCGTGTTTTCAACAGACGGACATGGCTAAATCGACTTTGAATTGCTTAATGACCCAGAATATACATACACAGGCGGACAAAATTATTCACACATAGCATTGTTATAAAAGCATTAAGCCATATCTCCTTAGTTTAAGCATTAGCAAAAAATGCTGTTCAGGTTAATTATTCCTTTATTAGTGAAGTACTAAAAAATGAAAAAGGATGGGTCAAAATGTTTGCCCGTTTAAAATAACGAATGCAATATTTCCACTAATCGCGTTTTAGGTGGACATAATTATTCACACAGTGATGTGTGGTAGGGGTTAAAGCAAAATATTTAAATAATTTGGCATCACTTCTAGCACAATTTAAGCAGTTATAAGTAGGCGTCTTTTAAATTTACCGGTTTATAATTTCTGACATTTTGCATTGTGCAAAAATTAAATGTTTTTCCAAAAATGGGTCGTAAGCAAAAGGAGACCACGGAAGCCGAAAGAAAAATAATATTAGAGCTTCATAAGCAAAGAAAATCTTGTGCTCAAATTGCAGAAATTTTAAAAAGAAGCCGATTTACCATTTATAGTATCATTAAACGTTTTAAAAATGATACAGATCTCAAAAGTCGTCCACGTACTGGAAGACGTCGAAAACTTACCAATAAGGAAGAGAGAAAAATAGTTAGAAAAATAAAGAAAAACCCAAAAATTACTTCTACCCAGGTGGCCGCAGAAGTTCTCGAGGAAACTGGTAAAGAAATTCATCCCAAAACTGTCCGCAGAACTCTGCACCGTGCTGGTTACAGCTCCCGAATAGCACGAAAGAAACCACTTATAAGCAAAGTAAACCAAAAAAAGAGAATTGAATTTGCTAAAAAATATTTAAATAAGCCTACAGAATTCTGGAACTCTGTACTATTCACAGATGAAAGCAAATTCAATATTTTCCAATCTGATGGACGAGCGCGAGTATGGAGAAAGCCCAACTGTGAACTTGATGGTAACAACATAATTAAAACTGTAAAACATGGTGGTGGGGGGGTAATGGTATGGGGCTGTATGTCAGCTGCAGGAGTTGGTAGCTTGGTATTTATTGATGGAACAATGGATAAGACAGTTTATCTCAATATTTTGAAAGAAAATTTAAACCATAGTGTACAAAAGCTGGGTCTTGGTAATAATTTTTATTTCCAGCAGGACAATGACCCTAAGCATACTGCCCATGATGTCCGTATGTGGATCATTTACAATGTGCCACATATTCTTCCAACTCCCCCACAATCACCTGACATGAATCCCATCGAACATCTTTGGGATGAACTTGGCAGAAGACTTGCCAATCATACTATTTCTAGTAAGGTGCAGCTCAAAGAAAAACTTCAAGAGGAATGGGAAAAAATAGGTGGAGAAGTGACAAAAAAATTGGTAAATTCCATGCCAAATAGATTAAATGAAGTTTTGAAAAGAAAGGGATTATCAACAAGCTATTGACTTGTTCCTAATTTTAATAAAAAGTCGTAAATTACTAACTGTGTGAATAATTTTGTCCTTGTAAAAATATGTGTGGTATTCTATTTTTAGTTATTTATTTAAAATGAAGTTATTTATGTTAAGTTTTTTTGCTATTACCTACAAATCTATAAATAAATAAACAAAATAAAATAAAAATATGTGCGTCAAATTTATGCTTTTAGTAAATCTAGCTTAACATTAATATTTGGTTGGCATGTGTGAATAATTTTGTCCGCCTCTGTATATATTTAATTGGGTCTGAGATGAGTAATAAAAAAGTTTCACATAGAATGACAAACTTAGTTTACCCTCATTCACCACTAGTGGTGGTGGAAGGTATAAAAATTTTATATTTTAAACTAACAGGAAACATTTTTATATTTACTTTTTTACTATAGAAAATCTTATTATCATAATATCTTTAATGTGTTTTAGTGGTTGAGATTTTCGCTGAATTATTATCTAGTTAAAAAAGAGTGTTTAAATTTTTCGTAAAATTTATATAACAAAAATTAATAATTTTAAATGAAAAGTATTTATTGTAATTGGCATTCCAAATATTACAAATTATTTGTTTCATTCTATAAATAATTGTTTTTCTCTTTTCTTTTATTTTATTTAAACAACAAAATCAACTTAACAGTACTCAATTCATTAAACCAACCAGTTTGTGTTTACGTTACTGTATAGTCGAACTGCCAGTTTCTAGCTACGTTGTTTAGTAAACTTAAAAAAAGAGTTTACGTCAACTTTAAACACTGCAGCTTCTGGTTTTCAGTCGCAAGTTCAGGAGTCTGTGTGTTAAAAATGGAGGGAGTCTGCTGCTGATTCTGTTGACTGCTGAAAAAAAAATGAATTGTGTTACTATTTTTTCAGTAACTGTGCGCACACAGTTCAACTGTTTTAAGTATGAGAGTAGAAGAAAATAAAATACAGTTCTTTTTTTTCAGCATGTTGCTGAAAATAAATGAAATTTTTAGCAAATTTTGACTGTTTTGACTATTGGATCCAATCTGGGGTTGCCGAAATGTTGCCAAAAAGTGGTACAAAGTTAAAAATTCTTTCTAATGATGAAATTGATTTGATGCTTTCGTGGGTAGAAGAAGACTCCACCATAACATTAATGCAGCTTAAAGAAAAGGTTATAAGTCATTTCAACAAATCGTTATCTGTGTCAACAATAGGTAATTATTTAGAAGGCAGAATGTTCACTACAAAACAAGTACACTTTGAACCTGTTAATATGAACTCTGAGGCAAACAAAAGGAAAAGAGCTGAATATGTTCAATCCTTGAACCACTACATACAGCATGTAAAGCAAGTTGTTTGGATGGATGAAACCAATTTTAATTTGTTTTGCCGTCGAACGAAAGGCCATTCAAGAGCTGGGGATAGAGCAGTACAACACCTTCCAGCATCAAGAGGTCCTAACATACATTTAATAGGAGTAATTTTAACTACAGGAATCGGTCACGTGGAAGGTAGAAGGGGTTCATTTACTGCACATTTAGCAAATGACTAGGTGATTATATTAATGCAAAAGTGGCAAGATATGGGTAATCTGCTGGAAGATTTGGTGATTGTTGCTGACAACGCACCTTGTCATTCAAACCTTGAAAGAGTAATCGTACTATTGATTACCAGCCAGCATCTCTTTTGCGGCTCGGACCCTATTTTCCAATGCTAAATCCCATTGAAAATATTTGGTCCAAAGTTAAAGCCTATGCCAAAAGCAACATTCGTGTTCCAAACGTTGCAGGTCCTGGCGCGATAGAACAAAGATTGATCTACTTGGAGGAAATTATAGATCGTGCAACAAATACCATAACTGGGGGTGATTGCGCTCGTGTTGTGCAACACTGTACAACTTGGTGAAAGCTTCTGCGTTATCAATGAATGACATGGCGGTCGGTCGATAATCATAAATATATGCATTTAAAAATACAACTACATAAATATTAGCTCTTTATTGTACATTTTTTTTGTTATAATAAAATAAAAATAAATAGTAAATACAAGTTTTTTGCTATCTGAATTACAATTGACAATTTCTGATTTACAATTGCCGCTTTCTGAATTGCAACTGACTAATCTGAATTACAATTGACGCTTTCTGAATTACAACTGACTAATCTGAATTACAATTGACGCTTTCTGAATTGCAACTGACTAATCTGAATTACAATTGACGCTTTCTGAATTACAACTCACTAATCTGAATTACAATTGACGCTTTCTGAATTGCAACTGACTAATCTGAATTACAATTGACGCTTTCTGAATTACAACTGACTAATCTGAATTACAATTGACGCTTTCTGAATTGCAACTGACTATTCTGAATTACAATTGACGCTTTCTGAATTACAACACACTAATCTGAATTACAATTGACGCTTTCTGAATTACAATTGGAAAAGGTGTAGTTGGCGAGAGCTGCCCCTAACTGGATGCGCACGCGTATAAAATACCGTGCTACGCGGGATGGAAATAGCACAAATGTAAATTCCTCCTTGCTATTTATATATAATATTTAATTTCCTTTTGTAATTATTTTATTAATCTACAGATCTATAATTTTTTACTTTACGAAATAAAAAAAGGAATTTCTGGTTCAGCACAAACGATTCGTTTTTACGTTATCGTTTTAAGTCGGAAAACACTAGAATACCCATGTATCCCAGGAGTGGTGGTTCTGCTATGGTTTCCCCTCGATGGATGGAGTTGGCGATGGTGTAACTCGGATGTATTATATCCTTTACTGCTTTCAATATTAACTTTAGACTTCTCACTTTAATTTCTCACTTACTACATATTTAGTCAATTCACAAGGTATCCTAACATGTCATATTGTCAAAATGTCCTAATATTTCACAATGGTTTAAAAATATTGTTGTACGGCTCAGCCGCTCAGCGCTGGACTTTTCTGATTAATTACGACAGCACAATAAACACAGCAAGCAACGTTCTATTTATTTAAGACACTTTTTGTTAACAAACCAACAACAATATTTTTAAACCATTGTGAAATATTAGAACATTTTGACAATATGACATGTTAGGATACCTTGTGAATTGACTAATTACAATTTGTTTTAGATTTCCCCGGCCGCGAAACCTCGGCCAGCCAATATAGCTCCCTGGTGACCGTTCGGGATTCAGCCTCTGTAACTTAATTATTTTTTTTTTTTTTGATTTTCCTAACACTAAAGTTTTTGGCTCACTATTTTAGTCATATTGCCATTCTCCACCAGTCACATCGAGTTATAAATGGTTATCCACCAGACAAACACGTTAAAAAAATGTAAGGTTAAAAACGATTGCATCAAGTCAATGCTGACAACCGCAAAAACTGTAACACGCGGTTCACACGGTGATTTTTTCCATGATTTTTTGTGTTTATAGGCGAACGGTGTAGAAAAGCAAGAGGGGTAGAGAAAAAAACACGTTTACTGATATCTGTGTCTTTTTTATATTTTTCTTTGCACACATTCGTATTTTTGTTATGTTGCTTCATTTTATTTTTTATTTCAATGTGGCAACATCTCCTTACAATACAAAACATGGAGCGCATTAAAATTGTTTGTTTTTATAAATAAGCAAGTAAAGAAGAATTACCGATAATGGGAAAAAAATTAACCATAAAATCATGGGGAAAAAATCTTCGTTTGAATCTGTTGTGATTTTGGAAGCAACTTTCAAAAGGAATTAAAAAAAAGACATGATTTTTAAATCACGGTCTGAATCTAGCCTAACTCGGTACAGTTATACGACGTCACGCCATTAACCTTTAACTGTCGAGGTGAAATTTTGGGACATAGTTAATGACGTGGTGGTTAATTTTACCCCTCTAAATTTTACTAAGCAAAATTTAGATAAAAATATTTTTTTATAATTATTTGTTCTTGAAAAATAAGGTACCACATGTTTAATCACAAAAAATAAAGAAACCAAAAATTATTTTTATTTGTTTAAACGAAAAACGTACTTTACTTCACAAACCTTTTTTTTAATATAAAAAAAACGATATATCAAAAACTTATTAAAAAAATATGAATTAAAAAAAAAAACGAAAACTTAAAGGACATTTTTTTCACAGCCAAATCTATACACTTAAAGATATAAAAGAGATCATGAAAAAAATAATTAGGTGTAGAAACTACAGGTCAACATTTTGGAGGTTTTTTACTCATCAAAATCTGCATCCCATACACATTGGCTTACTAAATTGCAGACAAATCGGCAAGAGCTAAAGCTTCCAACTTCGATCGAAACATCTTGGTTACCAATACACAACATCTGACAAAATCTGGGCGGAAATCTATAAGGTCTTTCATTCAAAGACCTTATAGATTTCTATATATCTGAATAAGAGTCAAAGTTTCGCAATGAAGTACATTCATCTTGGTTAGCAATACACAACATCCGACAAAATGTGGGTGCGATTAGAGAATTGGGCGTGGCACAAAATAAATTTTTTTGTATCCAATGAACGGTAAGAAGAAAATTGTTCATATTTGGTACACAAGCTATGTTATCAATAAGCAACCCCTCTACAAAAATGGGCGGGAAGTGGGTGCGGCACCTCCCATACAAAGAGATTATAGATTTCTATATAACTGGAGAATGGTAACAGTAAGAGTATTCAAACTTGGTACAAACAGCTTCCTTAACAATGCACGAGACCTGTATTTAATAAAATGAACTTATTTTTTTTAATTAGGGTAGCAAAGCGCACTGAGTTAATAAATATTTTTACTAACAAGAAAACGAACGAGTGGTAAAAATAATTCCATGAAAATAATACGTTAGTTTTGATGTGTGGTAAATTTTTTTCTACTAAATACTTACGCTAACGCTGACGTGGTGGTAAAATATTTTTAAAGGAAAAATTACGTTAATGATGACGAGTGGTCATTTTTACACCAGCATGTCCATAGCTCCGCTCGTGCTAAGTCGAGTTCAGCCAAAACACAAGTGAATAACGACGAAATAAAATTACTAGCAAATAAAAAATAAAACTTATTCTTAACTAAAGTTATTTTCGTAACAATACGTATATGTATGAATAAAAACCAAATTCTAAGTTCAAAATATACAAAAAAAAGCAAATTATGAACAAAAACCAAATTCTAAATTTAAAATTCACGAAATAAAATATAAAAACAGTAAATTAATCACAATGTCATTTGTTTTTTCTTTATTCTCTTTTGTTTATTTTAACATTTTGTAGACAGAGATGTTACAAAAACTACAGCTGTTTACAATCGTTTAAAATAAATTACAGAATCACACCAGCGTTACTGCAAGCGAATATACATATATGTATGTCGACAAAAATTACGATTGTCGGATCGTTAAAAGTTAGTGAATCGCACCACAGATCTTATAATAATGTAATAGTGCATTTACACCTACACTATAAACACGTTATAAGTTGTTTATGATGATAAACTAGTTTAAGAAACTTGTTTATCCATACAAATTATTAACACGTTTGTAACTAGCTTTTGAGATAAACTAGTTTCAAACAACCAGTTTTTGTTAATGCAACTCTGTTCTTTTCAAATTTTGCTCTGGCAACGCAAGTGATATTTGACATTTCATAAAAAAAAAAAATTAAGTTAAAAAAGTTTGCGTTAAAAAAAGGAACACATCAAGAAAAAGTTTAAAAAAATTAATTGAAAATTGTTTTATATAATATGGATAACGAAAATAAAAGGTATGTTTATCGTATGCATAAATGTACGAGCACCAACGTTTTTAAGTTTTTTTTTACTGAAGTCAGCTGTTTTGTGACACGGCTGTTAAACTGTTAACTGTCAAAACTGCTGATGTAAACGATATACATAGTTTATGAAAGTAGTTTACGATCATAAACTAGTTTGAAAATTACAAGTGTAAATGCACTATAAGCAGGCGCTGCCAATAGAAATATTTTTCTGACAATGGTGCCATTGTCAGATGCATTAACTTTCGCGTCTGCCAAATAAAAATGAGCTTACAATGTTCACACAGTTGCAAGACATTTTTAGTAAATTTTAATGCAAATTAAGCAACGCTGCTTACCGATACTGCCCACCGTAAGAAGCTTTACAAATAGGATAAAGGCCATGTCAGATAAAACTTTTGCTTCGCGTTGCGTTACAGATTCGCCTTGACATCTAAGATCAAATATACATACATACTTATACGAAACATGTCACATAAATTACTTTCAAAGCGGAGCGAAGCAAAAAGTTAGCCAACTCTCATATTTTTGCGCGCTTTGACAATTGGCTAGTATAATTTTCTTTTTTTTAATTTGTTTTGCCAAATTCAATTCCAAAAAAACAGTCCAATTAAATTTTTAACTTTTATTTTTATAGCAAACTAGCTTAACCCGGTGCGCTTCGCTACACTGACCCCGCACATTTTTATATTGAAATTTATAGTTTACTATAATAGTAGCTTTAACCACGTTTGAAGACTCTCCCTTTAATAGTTCTTCAGTTGAGCGATATTTAATGTATGCATCCTATGGGAGGTATTTCCCCCCCTGCGCCTACCCGCTTTATTTTTATTTTCAAAAGTGTAGTATACCATAAGAGTGACTTTTAGAAAGTTTGAACATTCTCACTATTACAGTTCTTAAGATATGCGATGTTAAACATTGGCGTCCTATGGGGTATTCCTATACCCCCGCTGCTATTTTATTTCAATTCCGGGGCTCAGAAGATCCTGCTACAAAAAGTTCAGCAAAATGCGTGCAGCGGCTCTTAAGATATGCGATAATTAATATTGGCATCCTATGGGGGGTACCAATTCCCCTGCCCCTATCGAAAAAATAAGTAGCCTATTTTATTTTTAGGGCTCACGTGATGTTACTGTAAAAATTTCAGGAAAATCGGTTTTGGCATCCTATGGGGGGTACCAATTCCCCTGCCCCTATCGAAAAAATAGGGCTCACGTGATGTTACTGTAAAAATTTCAGGAAAATTTGTTCAGTAGTTTCGGAGTCTATAAAGCGACAAACATACATAATTCATTTTTATATATATAGATAGATAGATAGATAGATCCCAATAAGCAATTTTGCTGGAATCCAAGTATAAATCAAGTGTAACTCCAGTCCTGTTTTCCATTTTCAAGCCTTTAATTATACTTGAATTACACTGTAATTCAATAGCATACTCCAGCAAAATGGGTACTGGAAATCCAGTCGAACATAACAATGTAAATACAGTGTAATTCAAGCGTTGAATTACAGTTAAATTCCAGCCTCAAACACATAATAATTAAACGTGAATTCAAGTATTTAAATCAAGTATAAATCAGACCTATAAAATCAATATAAATCAAGCCTACAATTCCAATGGAAATCAAATTAAAAAAATTAAATATTGAAGAAAGAAAAAAATATAATGGTGTATGAAATTATTGATCTTCCTTAATAGTTTGTGGTTTATTCACATTATACTATAAAGCATCTGCATACAAATGTGATATTATTGGAAAACAATTTAAAAGTGCTATACGATGGTACATTTTTTTTGGTGCTAGAGTAATATAATACGGTATCGAAGACAATATCGCAAACGGTACCATTAGATTTACCTTTAATATTTTTCCGTAATACCACATAACTATTACATACATTGTTTATACATATGTATGCATGCATATTTGTATTTGTTTTGTTGAAGACCTCGTTACGTTTGATTAAAGACCAAGGAAATTAATAATTTAATTTTTTCGAAATTATTAAAATTCTTTTCCTCCCTTTCACCGCACAGAAATAAATTTTTAAAAATATTTTTCCCCAAATATGTTTTTTTTGATAGCTTAAGCAATACAAAAGTTTAAAAAAAAGAGTTTCAAACATTTTTGTATGAACTGAAATTTGACTTGAAAATTGGGCATAAATTAATGCTGAATTACAGCAATATTAAAAGCACTTGAATTTCAAAAATTTTAGTGCTTATTGGGATAATTAAATTTACAAATTACCAACCGCTTTTATAAGTAAACAAACAATGCGTGAGTGTTGTCAAAGTTTTCATTGTGTCTTACACCTATTGCTTTGCGTTTTTCTGCCAAATGTAGAAAAGTCACGCAAAGCGACAAAGTGGTATCTGACACGGCCTTAAGGCACTTCACTTTTCTCCCCGTATAAATCGACAGTGTTGATAGTGCCCTGTAAAAAAGAAGACTTCGGTTTATATAAGTTAACAATAAAAATATTTCTTTTTATTTTCATTACTTTTCATTTTATTACGGCATGTCTAAAATTCGCAGAATTGGAAGCAAAACCTTAAATTTATTTGGAATCGCTAAATCGTCTAAATATAAAACAAAATGTCGGGTAATATGTTTGTGGGCAAAATGTACATAAATTGAAAGCTTTTATTGAAGCAATTTACTTTCAAGATGTCATCAAGAAAACAATTTATACTGACAAACGAAAAATTTGCTCACTAAACTTCTAATCAGCTGTTAAATTGAACAAAAATTGCCAAACAAATGGATAGTTAAAATTGAGAGCAATCTCGTGGTCAATTTAAAAAGTGTGAGTGTGTTAGTAAAAAAATGAGAGTGAGCAAATTGAAATGAATTGAAAGACAAAAATTGATCGTGTGGCCCCAAGTTACATATACTGTTTGTCAAAATTTCCATAAATTGAAAGCTGTGAGGTAGGCTGCACGCAATTTTTTAACAATTTACTATCAAGATGTCATCAAGAAAACAATTTATAAAAACAAACGAAAAATTTGCTCACTTAACTTGTAATCAGCTGTTAAATTAAACGTAAAATTGCGAAACAAATGGAAAGGTATAATTGAGAGCAATCTTGTGGTCAATTAAAAAGTAAGAGTGTTTTGCAAATAGAAAGGAATTAAAGGACAAAGCTTGATCGTATGGCCTGCAAGTTATTTAGAATATGTTTCGCAACACTCGATTTACATTGTAAGCTGTTGGATAAACAGCATTATCATTCATATAGTATTTTGTATAATTTTATAATTCACTTTTTTTATTTACATAAGAGTCATTAATTTGAATGCATTTCATAATCTCTTGCGAAAGAAGCAAGAGCGGAAAGCCTACCCAAAAATGACAACGTGTGTAAAAAGATATAATTATAGAATCGACCGCACTCCTTTTTCCCACAGGGTCATTCAAAGTCACCATATACTATATACATACATACATAAATATCACATAGAGTTTTCGGTTTAATTGTGTATTATGTCTAATACTTAAGGCCCAACCATAATATGCATAGCCTTGCTTAACCTACTGTCAAAAATTTACAAAATAGTCTCTCAAATGTATTTAAAAAAACAAAAACAAAACAAAAAACATTTGATTCCGTACGGAATGTGCGATCAGTTTCGCACTTTGCTTAAGCAAATGACAATTTCATAAAACTTAACAAAACGTTTCCTGAAGTTCAATATGGTTTGCCTCATATGATTTACATATACATATGTATTCGCACATTTGCTGAAGCCAACTTAAGCACATTATGGTTAGGCCTTTAGTTGGCGCGAAAAAAATCAAATCGGAAAAAATATCTTCTTTTTTGTGAATATTGCGGAAAAGTGCTTATTCAAAATACAAATTTGGGACGTCAAGTGAGGTTAAAGCATGAAAAACTATACTCTTCAATCAATTGTAAGCCATGTTATTTACATTTCTCAAACCGTGAGGAATATAAACATCACCAACATATTGCAGAGCACTCTACTAAAGTAGAAGAGAAAGCAGTATTGTAAAGACTGCAGAGAAAATATTCCAAAATCGAAGTATCATTATCATTTGGGGACTAATAATTACATATAACCGCGATAAACCAAAAGATAGTAATAATGTGAAATATATAAATAGGATATTTAACAATCGCATTATTACATATGTATTGGAAAGCAAAATGAAACAAATAAATTGCTGAAAAGTTTGTTTTTGAAATAAAACCCAAAATAGTTCAATTGTTAATGAATATTATTCTCGATAGTGGATGGGCCTTAATAGAGATTTCACATCTTAAAATTAATATAAATTAATTAGTATAATCACGATGGTCCTTTTGAAAATGTGCACTTTGTTAACTTCTGTGCATATTATGATTGATCGTGAGCATACCACATTTATTTTTGGTGCAAATGTGTTATTTTGTTTAATGGTGTAATAAACCACACAAATAGCTTGGCAAACATGTCACAATTTTACGTTTGTACAAATATTTTGTGTTGTTAATTGGGGTGTTTGCTGTTTGGACAAACATTTGAAGCAATGTTTGCAAAAATATTAAAAAATTTTAATATTTGGCAGACATGTTGGATATTTGTCAAACTTTTTGTTGAGTCTAGTGCTAAAAGTAATCATTTCAGCGAAAACTTTGCAGAATAAAGACGTAGAAGAAGAAGCATGAAATCATTTTCAGCGTAAATTGTAATTTTTTAATAGCATTATTTGCCCCAAAACAGCTCGTTGTTAGAGTACTCTTTACTCCAAAAATATTTTTTTTTGCATATATATTTTTTCTCCGTTTTAAACAAACAGCGAGCCAAATTGCCGAAACACAATCATCGTCTGCATTCATTGAAAATAAAACAAAAATGAAAAATTGATGTTTGTACGAAATATGATTGTGTTGTTTATTGGCAAACAGAAGCAAAAACAAAGTACATGTTTGCCAAGCAATTTGTGTGGTTTATTATGCCCTTTTACAATTACGCACAAGCATAGATACAAGGTATATTTATAACAGGTAGTCTCGGAAAGCCTGCTGTTTATTTTTTTATTTGCTTGTTTTGTGATACGAACTGTCAAATGTTGTTTATATTTTTCTCAACACGTGTTAAATTTCTAGCTTAAAAAGTAAACAAGTTTTTTTAATCAAAGTAAAAAGTGATCAAATTAAAAAGAAAATCAAAGTGATTTATAATAAATAACAATTTTGGGTAAAGACTTAAGGCCCAACCATAATGTGCTTACGTTGGCTACAGCAAATGTGCGAATACATGTAAATCATATGAGGCAAACCATATTGAACTTAAGGATATGTTTTGTTAAGTTTTATGAAATTGTCATTTGCTTAAGCAAAATGCGAAATTGATCGCACATTCCGTACGGAATCAAATGTTTTTTTATTTTGTTTTTGTTTTTTTAAATACATTTGAGAAACTTTTTGTAAATTTTTGACAGTAGGTTAAGCTAGGCTATGCATATTATGGTTGGGCCTTTAAATATATAATTAGAAAAAATTAACAAACAAAATTAATCTATTTTCATTTAATGGCGTTTTTTCTTGTTTGTTTTTCATTTGTCTTTTATCAACTCCTTCGCTGTTTTACAGTTCGTATCACATAACAACAATAAAAAGCCCTGTTGTTTGTTTTATTTTTGTTTTAATTTTATAAGAACTAAATAACCTTTTTAAAAAAACACGCTTTTATTAA
Organism: Pollenia amentaria; assembly: GCA_943735925.1. Classification (NCBI taxonomy): domain Eukaryota; kingdom Metazoa; phylum Arthropoda; class Insecta; order Diptera; family Polleniidae; genus Pollenia; species Pollenia amentaria. Next base: position 87,794,188 of record OX031009.1, read on the forward strand.
AATGCGCTAAAAAGAAATAAACATTAACTATCAACTTATAACATCTATCTATATATATAAAATTGTAACGTTACTGACTGACTGACTGACTGACTGATTCATCATCGCACAGCCTAAATGCCTGAAGCTAAAAACTTGAAATTTGGACCAGGGGTTGGTCTCTCCCCAAATCGATCCACTAAGACGGGATTTTTGGAAATTCGAATGTTTAGGGGGTAAAAAAGGGCAAAAACGGGTAAATTCGTTAACCTTATATCTCTAAAACTAAAAGAGATACAAAAAAAATGTAATACTTATCGTTGTTCTTTAGAAAAATAAGCGGACAGGTGTCTGGTACTTTTTGGAAATTCAGCCCTTTAACGGAGTAAACGGGTAAAACCTGTATTTTGGTACTTTTTTGTCACCCCATCTATCTTTTAAACCCATAAACATAGAAATAAGGGTTATATCACATTTGAAACTTATCTAAAAAATCCAAATACGAATTTGGTACTTTTTCGAAATTCGGACGTTTAAGGGGTAAAAACTATTTTTGGTACTTTTTTTATAAAACATTTTTTTTTATTTATTGACATAAACGTATTAAATTATGGGCTCCCACTACAATATTGAAATTTTTCATGCTTCAATGGAGAGAAAAAAAGTACCAAAAAGGGGATATACGGAGTAAACGGGTAAAATCTGTATTTTGGTACTTTTTTGTCACCCCATCTTTCTTTAAAACTAATAAACATAGAAATATAACCCTTATCACATTTGAAACTTATCTAAAAAATCCAAATACAAATTTGGTACTTTTTCGAAATTCGGACGTTTAGGGGGTAAAAACCGTTACTATTTTTGGTACTTTTTTACAAAACATTTTTTTTTTATTCATTGACATATACGTATTAAATTATGGGCTCCTACTACAATATTGAAATTTTTTATGCTTCAACGGGGAGAAAAAAGTATCAAAAAGGGGAAATACGGGAAATTTTATTTCTTACTTTAGCTTTTGGTTCCACAACTGACAATTTTTTTTAATTATCGTTAATATTGGACCTAGAAACATAAACTTCAACATGCAATGTCCTAAATGGATAAGAACCTCTTTTTGGTATTTTTTGATCTTTAACTGGTACTTTTTTAATTTCCGTTAGTATTAGACCTAGAAATATAAAACTAAACATGCAAAGTCCTGAGTGAATAAGAATTTGTTAGAAGGATCTTTTTGGTACTTTTTCATTCTATAACTGGTACTTTTTTATTTTCGTTAAAATTAGACCTATTGACAAAAAATCAAACATGCAAGGTCATGAGTGAATGAGAATTCGTTAGAGGGGCTTCTTGGTACCTTTTGGTCTTTAACTGGTACTATTTGAAGTTCCGTTAGTATTGGACCTAAAATCATAAAATTCAACATTAAATGTCCTGAGTGGACAAGAACCTATAAGAGGGATCTTCTTGGTACTTTTTCGTTTTTTAACTGGTACCTTTTTCATTTTCGTTAATATTGGATCTACAAACATAAAACTAAAAATGCAATGTCCTGAGTGAATGAGAATCTGTAAGAGGGGCGTTTTGGTACTTTTTGTTATTTACCAGTTACTTTTTGAATTTCCGTTAAAATTGGACCTATAAACATAAAATTAAACATGCAAGTTCCCAAGTGAATGAGAATCTGTAAGAATGGTTTTTTGGTACTTTTTCGTACTGTATTATTTGCCAATAGGTACTTATTAAATTTTTGTTAGTATTGCAGCTACAAACATAAAATTAAACAAGCAAAGCGTTGAATGAGCATCTGTAAGAGGCAATTTTTGGTACTTTTTTGTACTTTATTTTGTGCTTTTATTGTTAGTCATTAAATAAAAAAGAGAACAGGTGTCTGGTACTATTTCGAAATTCGGCTCTTTTAGGGAGTAAAAGTGTAAAACCTGAATTTTGGTTCTTTTTTGTCCCCCATCTACCGTTTAAATCAATGCACATAGAAATAAAAATTATATAAAATTCGTAACATCTAAAATATGCCAAGTGAAAATGTTGTTCTTTTTCTGAATTCGAACGTTTAAGGGGTAAAAATCGTACGTAATTTTGTTACTTTTCCCAAGATATTTTTTCTTCATCTATTTATTTTCATTGCACAGCCTAAACGCCTGAAGCTTAAAAGTTGACATTTGGACCTGAGGCAGGCCTCTCGCCAAATCGATCACGCTGACCTCATATCTGCTAAGCTAAAGTAGATTCAAAAAAATTTAATACTTATTGTGGTTCAATAAAAAAAAAGGCGGTGAAAACGGAAATTCGCTAACCTCATATCTGCTAAACTAAAAGGGATACCAAACAATTTAAACCTATTATTGTTCATTAAAAATAAGCGGACAGGTGTTTAGCACTTTTTTGAAATAAGGAGTAAACGGGTAAAACATGAATTTTAAAACTTTTTTGCTATACCATCTATATTTTAAACCAATAAACATTAAAATAAAAAATATATCACATTCGTAACTTATCTAAAAAATACAAATTTGATGCGTTTCGAAATTCGAACGTTTATGGGGTGAAAATCGTTCCTAATTCTGTTATTTTTTTCAAAACATTTTTCTTCATCTACCTATATAATATAAAATTGTAATGTTACTGCATGATTCATCATCGCACGACCTAAACGCCTGAACTAAAATGCTGAAATTTGCCCGGGAGGTTGGCCTGTCGCGAAATCGATTACCTATGATGGGAGTTTTGGAAATTGTTATGGTTAGAGGGTAAAAGAGGTTAAAACGGGAAATTCCCTAACCTGATGTTCATTAAAATAATAAGCGGTTAGGTGTCTGGTACTTTTTTGAAATTAGACCCTTTTGGGGAGTAAACCTGTATCTTTAAACTTTTTTGCCACTACATCTATCTATTAAACCAATAAACATTGAAATAAAAAAATATCACATTCGTAACGTATCTAAAAAATACAAATAAAAATTTTCGAAATACGAACATTTAGAGGTACAAATCGTCCCATTACAAAGTAGCGGGTTTAAACCTAGAAACATAAGCTTTGGCGTAAAAATATGTCCACATAAGAAAAAGGGGCGCTAACGAAGTAGCGGGTTAAATGCTAGTCATTAATAAATTTATATGATATAAAAGCTTGTCGCTTGTCTTTAAACAATTTATTTGATTTAAAAGCTAGCCGCGAGATTTAAGTACTAGTATTTACTTCGTTTGAAAATTTCAATAGTTAAAATCAATCACATCAAGTTATATAATTTACTTGTTTGTCTACACAAGTAAGTCTTGCGACAAGCTTTTATATCATATAAATTGTGTAATCCGTTATAAGTTGATAGTAAAAGTTTAAAAGTAAAATTTTCTTATTTTCTTTTTAGAGCATTTAAATAAAAGCGTATTTTTTAAAAAAGGTTTCGTACTATTCATTTATATTTTTCCTTTAAGCGCATAAAACTAGCATTCGTATTCTCATGAGTCCCTTCATTTGATACCCATATTGAAGGCAAGCATTAAAAACTTAGTTCGCCATATATGATTTAGAGTAACGTCACTTTATTTTTCGGCTTATTCTCAGCAAGCCCTCCCATTTGATACTCATATTGTAGGAATGCATTAAAAATAATTAGTCTCCCATCTCGGGTGTCTTATCATGTTAGATTTAGAATAACGTTACACAGATAACCATGCATCGTCATCTTAACTGAACGTGTTTAAAAATGTCAGCTCAATCGGTGTGAGGTATCTGCTTCAAGTTAAATTAAAGCTTTTAAAATACGTTTATAAGTAGTTTCATATAAACTAATTTTTTTATATTTTAAGAGTCTTTTTCATAAACGAATGTAATGTATACATTAAAAGTGTTTTTTCCATACTAATTTCGTGCTGTAAAACTTTACTAAGCTTTTATATATAAGGCGAATATCGAATTTGGTTATTTATTTATAGGACTTATTTAAAAAGTGAAATGAAATAAATATTTAAAAAATTTTCTTCTCAAAGGAAAAAATTGGCATTTGGCGGGTTTTGTATTAAGAACAACTGGCAACGCTCATGTAAATTGTAGAAACATTGTGAAAAGCAGCCAGGGCTGTAAGATTTATTTTGATGTTTTTTTTGCCAAATTCAATGTCAAAAATCGCCAAGGCCTTTTTTGCGTTTTTGACAACATAAAATTTATTTTAAAAATTTTTCCAATGTTTTCTATAAATCCTAAAAATATATATTTCTTCTGAATCGCTAAAATTCTCCAAAAATGGGACAAAGTCGCCTTGATATATATTTTTTTGAATAAAAGTAAAATGATTGGTGAATACACAAAAGATGCAATAGTTTACAATAATCTAATTAAAGCAGCAAAACGTTTTTTTGTGTTTAGTATTAAACAAATATTGGATATATATCTAAAACGCTATACACTTCACCAGCAAGGCAATTCTTACTGTTTTTTAACAATATATATTCAAAATATCGTGTGAAGGTACAAAAAGTGCTATTTACATTCATATAATTTATAACTCGTAACAACGTGTCAAGAAGTTCGTATTGCACTCTATTTTGAAGGCGAGTTTTAGTAGAGTAAATTATTAAAAAAAAACTATTTCAACACAGACATTAGCAGTTGGAATTTCATGCATATATAGACAGTCAAAGCAAGTTCTTAAAAATGGTACGTACCGGACGTAGCCTTATAGCTATAAGCTTTACGCAAAACCTGATTTATATTAGATGGAATACCATCATTGATATAATCTTTCTAAATAACAAACGGTAAATTTTTCCAACAGTCTCAAAACAAGTTTACAAATAGCCAACAAAATCGCCATATATTTTATCGCGTGTTTTTTTCAGTGGTATAGAACTTCGAATTGAAATAAAACACAATAAAATCGTTTTAATGACCATCAATTTGGCTTTATTGGAAGGATAATTTTATGCCATTAATGTTTAAATATGATTTCAAGCATGTGGCCGCCGCGGCTGGCTCGAATAAAGCCAATTGTACAGGTCCAATTTTCAACCACTTTTTCGAGCATATGGGGCCGTATGTCGGCAATAACGCCACGAATGTTGGCTTCCAATTCCCCTTACGTTTCTGGTTTGTTGGCGTAGACGAGCGACTTCACATATCCCCAAAAAAAATAATCCAATGGTGTCAAATCACACGATCTTGGTGGCCAATTGACAGGTCCATTCCGCGAAATTATGCGCTCATCGAATGTTTCCTTCAATAAATCGATTGTGGCGTGCGCTGTGTGGCATGTAGCGCCGTCTTGTTGGAACCACAACTCATCCACATTCATGCCATCCAATTTGGGAACAAAATAGTCGGTTATCATGGCTCTATACCGGTCTCCATTAACGGTAACTGCCTCTCCAGCATTATTTCGGAAGAAGTATGGCCCAATGACTCCAGCAGCCCATAGAGCACACCAAACAGTCAGTTTTTGTGGATGTAATGGCGTCTCAAGGGTCTCATGTGGATTCTCTTCACTCCAAATGCGGCAATTTTGCTTGTTGACGTAGCCATTCAACCAAAAATGAGCCTCATCACTGAACAAAATTTTGCGATGAAAATCAGCATCGAGATCAATCTCATTTTCGGCCATACACCAAAATCACGACGCATTGCATGGTCTCGCGGCTTTAATTCTTGCACAAGCTGGATCTTGTAAGGTCGCAAGCCAAGATCTTTGCGCAAAATCTTCCATAAAGTTGATGGACAAAGCTCCAATTGCTGTGCACGGTGGCGAATCGATTCATTCGGGTCCTCTTCAACACTTTGCTGTACAGCGACAATTGTTTCTTCGGTGCGCACTGTTCGACGTCTCTGCGGATGCGTATTATCACATAGAGTAAACGTAGTGCGAAAACGATCCATGGTTAACCGAATTAATTGCTCTGATGGACGATTATGTCGACCATAAAATGGACGGAGCTTGCGGTAAACTTCGCGAACTGAACCGTTATTTTCGAAATAAATTTGCACGATTTGCAAGTGTTGTTCTTTTGTCAACCTGTTCATGATGAAATGGCAAACCAAACTGAACATAAATGACATTAGAGTTGCCAGATTTGACCACAAAATGCCAGTTTTATCTCTATTCGAAAAACAAACCTGTAAAAAAAACACCCTTTATAAGCCGCAAAAAACCGCCATATCGCCAAATCGATAATTAGGTCGCCAAGAAACTTGACAATCCTGATTGTATTATGAAAATGTGTAAAGTCCCAATTTCCACAATGCAAGTCTTATTGATCAGCTTGCTACTTTGTAGGCGAGAGTGACGAGGGGAAAAGAAACGAGTACTCAGCTTGCTGTACTCGCCATATACGTTTTGTTTTCTCATTCGCAATGTAAAAAACGCACACATACGTGTGTACTGCATACATAAAACAGTAATATTTTAGCAATAAGATAAGCATTGTGAAAACGCCGAGGCTGATTCAAAGAAGAAAATGTGATAAGTTTATCAATAAGACTTGCATTGTGGAAATTGGGACAAAGCAGTGTGGCAATGAGCATGGTACAATTACACAAAGTAAACTCGTTGCTACAACAAGTACAACAAGACAAAAACAACATGCCAAATTGTTTTTGTATTTTGAACCGAGGCGTCAAAAAAAGCAACACTGTGCCTTCAAAATAATAACACAAATTGAAAAAAAAAACACTGAAGGAAAAAATGGCGCGCACTAACTATGTGTAAACAAACATGAAAAAATGTAAACAAACATGAAATTTTTTTGACGTTTGGATTCTAACTGGGGTAAACAGCTGACAAACATATGGGCCAACAAGTCTACCTTGTGTAGTTGTACCATGGCAATGAGTAAAAGAAATAAGTATACTATAATTGCATAGCTTATACAACGCACAAGTATTGTTGTTTCTTTTCAACCAGTTGTCCGGTAAACAAGTGACCGACTGATTCAAAAGAAGTTAAAGATTGAACGATGAAACCGGCCGGTCATCGTTCATCTGACTGATCCGTTCAATTGATCCAGTTCGTTCGTGACCGACACAACTCTAATCTACACTATGGAAATTTCTTGCCGGACGGACAAAGTTTGTTGGAGAGTTTTCCACAGAACGTCTTTTTGTAGGAAGGTGTGGTACGTGGTTCTTTATAAAAACTTGCTTAGTTTCTCAAGACTTACTCCAAAACATTTTTAAAAGTTGCTTTTCTAGTGATGTCGTCTAATTTTTGGCAGTACATGCTGGTCCCATTTCCCCTTGTTTTCTTATATATTCTTTGACAGCTTTATCGGTTGTAAAAAATCCTATATATTGCTGCCCCTTAAAAAGGGTCTTCTTATTTTCTACACGATTTAATGAAGCCGAAAAACTACATTGTGACTAGTGATGTAATTTTCTGAATCTAGATTAATTAAATATATTAAACTCAAAAACATATGTATCTATAAAATATTTGTTAAAATAAAATGTTGAAAAATATTTTTCAACTATAAAAACCATTTTAACCTAATGTACAATATATTTCTAAATTAACGACAATTTATTTATACAAATATTTTTTTTATCTATTTTTGTTTTTATATGGGTTATATGTATGTTAATGCTGAATTATTCTGTTTTGTTATTTTTTTGTGTTAATAAAAATATATTTAATTGTTCTTAAAAAGGGATAATTTTAATTTGCCTATTTTCGTTAATTGAAGTGCCGATTATGCTGATTTTTTTTCTGAAAATATGCCGATTTTTTATCAAAATTATCTGGATATAAGCCTGGTACTCTGTTCAACATTTCACGTGAAATGCTGTCAAAACTCATATGAAAAAAATCGATGTGAACAAAACATACTTTTTTAACATACTTTTTTTCAGAGTTGTAAAAAAAGGTATTTGGGACTTAGTGTCAAATTTAGTAAAAAACAGTACGTAGTTTCACATCCACGGCGTTTCTTCGTAACAAAAGTTTGATACATGAATACATGGCTGCCAGATCTGACGATTTATCGCCATTTTGACGATTTTTTCAGAAATTAGCCAAGTGCAGATTTGCTAATTGTTTTTTGTAAAAAGTGACGATTTGTAATTTAATTAGATTGATTTGAACTTTAAATCTCTTTAAATGCTTGCAGAAAAAAGCCATTTTGTAAACATGATAGCCAAAATGTTAAGTTTTTATAAAATTTGTTTCGAAATTTGTTCTCTTTTTCCTAAAAATGAACGGACAAAAGAAAATTCGACGGAAAATACTTTTGACTTTTTATTCACTATATTGCATTTTCTTATGTGATCAAAACATTAAACCATTGCCTCATTATTCTGCCAATCTAGAGAGATTTTAAGTCACGTCAATTTAAAGTGCTATATTTGGATGTGCCGAGTTCTATATATCTTCACAATTGTATTAAAAATCGTACGAAAACATTGATCCTTGCATAATTTTTGACGTTTAATACTCCATATATATAAAAAATTAGTTAATTAAAATGACTAAAAACGGTTAAGGTTTATTAGAAAAAATTAGAAGTTGATAGGTTCAAATTATAGGCGATAGTTAATCTTAACTATTTGTAGGCCCATGTGGCTAAATTTCAATAGAAAACTATGCCGAACTATATGTAATACATAAAAATATAAAAATATAAATTCAAAACGCGCCGCTGAATGTAATGAAATAAATAAATTTATAGCCAATTTTTATTTAATTATGGTCAATATCTTATTTATTTTTAATTAAAATGATCAAACAAAATACACTAATCACAACACGAAACTTAAACAGAACTTTGACATAAGATTGGACAAAATATGCAAGAGCAAAAATCGTCATCTGGTGTAGTATTACTACCTATTTTTTTCGTCATAGTTCATTCACAAGTACACAAGACTTTAGGCCAGTTTTGTTATTTTGCTCTTAATAAGCTAATATAAACTTTACCCAATAAATCAGTCAGCACTACCGGCTATCTAGCTAAATGGCAAAATAAACCACACAAATGGCTTGGCAAACACACACTTGGTTTCGGTTTTATTTTCGCCAATAAACAACACAATCATATCTAGTCCAAACATTTATATTTAATTTTTGTTTTGTTGCGACGCATGCAGGCGACGATAGTGTTACGGCAGTTTTGCTCACTATTTATTTTAAACGGAGGAGAAATATAAAATAAAGGAAAATAATTTAGAGTAAAGACACTTAGTCACCAAAAATTAAGTCAAAAAAAAAGAACAAAGAAAAAAAAGTAACAACTAATATAACAAAAAGCAAACAAATGAAATAAAATACGAGCATTGAACATTGAGCTAAAATAAAAAAAAAGAAACAAATAAATATGAGAACTGACCTAATTTAAAAATTAAATAAATAAATATGAGAATTGACCTAATTAAAAATTTGCCAACTATATCAAACAAATAAAATTTTAGTAATAAGATATTTTCTAAGTATGTTAAAAATTGTATAATAGCAAAGTAAGAGTATGTTAACAAAAATTGTATAAATAGAAAAATTAATGGCAAATAAAGGCCGAATCAATCTGGCAATTGAAGACAGTTTTTGACTCTCATATTCAGGCTCCTAGTGAATCACTGGTAGCAGCCTACCAAGTAGCTCAGAACACACTTGAGCTGTAAACAACCTAAAGTGCTATAGGGATAACATTTTCTACACCGAAACACCTAATACAACCCTTACATGGCGATCCTGCCACTTTCAGGAAGTACTTTATATTTTGATATTTTTATATTTTTTGATATTTTGGTCCTAATTTTCTTGCTAATGAAAAAAAAAAAGTTGAAGATAGTTTTGAAGCGGACAAACAAAAAATCGAACAGATCTTCAGAAAGTGGGAGGAATATTTGATTCCGTACATCCCAGAACCGGTGTCACAAATCAACCAATATCCTACTGTGTACATCGCCACAACAAAGAGAATTACGATTGAAGAGTTTCGCCAGCGCCAACAGAAGTCACGAAATAGAACTGCAGTTGAAAAAGAGGAAGGAATTGGCAATCGTGTATCGTGATCTAAACCTTGCTGTGAACAAAGCGGATAAGCTAAGGTTCAAAACCCAGATAAAGGAGATCAGAAAACGCGTAACAGTATAAAGAGCGGATGGTTCTCTAAGGAAGCCATTATTACTACTAATAATAATGGGTCTGGAGTATTGACGGTTACGTCCGATCACCTGCAACAAATAACTTTGGTTGTAGTACTAATTTTATCTATGTTTAAGTTAAATGAGTATTATAAATATTATATGAAAAAAAAAGCTCTTAAACTTGCTGCCACACAAGCATTGTAATGAGATAAAATAAATTATTAATTTTATAAGGTATATATGGGGATATCAGAATTACAAAACTTGTTGAATAATTTAAAAAAGGCTCCGAATAGAACTTATAGTCTTGCTTACATTAAGGAACAGGAAGATTTGATACAGCAAACACGCATACATATTTTTAAGGTCACACCAGTTGGTCTGTTAGATGAGCAAGTGGCAATATTAGAACAACTAGTAGGACAGATACGGACATTCCTCAAACCTAAAATATCAGAAACAGACACAAGTGACAATTTTGACACTATGGTAAGTTTCGATTTGGTTAAGCTTCTAAGCTAATTCAGGAGTTCACAGGCAGTCATAAAGAGCTCACCAATTTTTTGGGGGTAACAAAATTTTATTATGACACATTGACAACAGCAGACAAACCTAACCTTATTAAATTTATCTTGGCTACAAAGCTATCAGAAAAAGTTAAAAGCAAAATTGTTTCATACGAAAGCCCAACAACCTACGAGGCATTGTCTACCTTACTAAAAAATTGTTTCAAATCATTTAAAACCACTGCAACTTTGCACTCTGAGCTAGCTCGTGCACATCAAAATAACCAATCAATAACTGCATTTGCCGCACACATTGAGGGACTGATAGCAGCATTAAATGAATTACAGATTTTAGAGCAGGGATCAGCACATAGACAAATAATTACAAAGCTGAACGATGAAATTGGTTTAACTGCTTTTAAGAATGGCTTACAAGAAACGCAAAAATCGATAGTTATGGCGTCTAGACCAAAAAGCTTGCCAGAAGCAAAAGATATAGCTGTCGAATCCACGACATCAAACACCCAAAGCAGTGTGTTATATATGCGTAACAATAGAAATTATGGAGGTAAATATACCTATAACCAGAGGAACTATGACCACAATAGTAGAACAAATTATAGCCAAAGAATTAATAACAACAGTAACTATAATAATAGAAACCACAACAACCAAAATAATGACTATAGAAATAACAATAACAGAAATTACAATAACAGAAATTACAACATCAGAAATAACAATGATTACAGGAACACTGACGATAGAACAGTATATAATAATATAAGTAGGCCTACCTTGCAAATCAGGGAAATGGGGAAAACCTCAGTACCCCAAACAACGAACATTAGGAAATAAGAAATAGGAGAAGATTTACCCATATCCTACGCCAGTAGATCTTTAAACAAGCATGAATTGAATAAACCCGTAATAGAAAAAGAACTATTAGCGATTTATTGGGGAATCACACACTTTCGACCATACCTTTACGGTAGAAAATTCACGGTTGTAACAGACCATCGACCCCTCATTTCTTTATTTACACATAAAAACCCATCTTCGCGATTAACACGTATTAGGTTAGATTTAGCTGACTACGATTTCAAATAGTTTTTAAGCAAGGAAGGATTAATACTAACGCTGATGCACTATCTAGAGTACAATTAGACTCTGATACATTAAAGGAAATGTTGCCTAAAAATATAGATATAGTGACAAGGAGCATGGTAAAGGATATAACGAATGCAGAGGAAGATAGAGGAAAGTCTAGAGACAGGGATACAGAAAGAATTTATGAAACAGAGCCTGATCAACTCTACATGTGGAATAGTATTTCTTTTTCTGATATAAAAGGTATACCTAGATTGAAATTTGAAATTATAAAGAGAGGAAAATTTAAAGCGCGCCAAAGTATGCCAAAAGTTACAATTGATGATAAAAGAAACGTAACTGTAATAATACAGTGCAGTGATAATACATATTTGGACTTAGGTGAAATCTTGCAGAAACTCACAATATTGTTATCTGATAGTAGCGTCGACAAAATTTCGTTAGCAAAAGACGATATGATATTTGAATATATACATAGATGAAAAGGAGCTCATTGAAACATATAATAGCATGCAAAATAAATGGAGAGGTCGGCAAACACCTACACAAATTTTATTATATAATCCACCGATAAAGGTGCAAGATAAAGAAGAGCAGATGAAAATTATAAAAGAATACCATGACTCACCACAGGGAGGTCACGCAGGAGTAAAAAGAACCATTATTAGAATAAAACAGAAGTATTTATGGAAACACATGAATAAAATGATAAAGGATTATGTTAAACAATGCCTAAACTGTGCTAAAAATAAGATAACTAAGCACAATAAAGATCCCTTGACAATCACTAGCACACCAACAACACCATTCCATACAGTTCAAGTAGATACAGGCCCACTGCGCATTTCCAATGGATATAGATACATACTGACTGCACAATGCGAACTAACTAAATACATTGAGACAATTCCAATAGAAACAAAAGAAGCAAGTGTAAGGGCACTGCTACACGTTCAATAAATATCGTGATATTTGGATCGCGATCCATTTTAAAATATTGATGGATCACGAGCGTATGCTACATGTTCAATATTTATCGCGTCAGTATTTATGTTATTTTTGTGCTGTGCGGGTCGTTTATCAATGTCGCGAGAAAACCAAAAGAAAGCCTGTTTAGCTATTTTGCTTGCTTTTTCATTGAAGAAAAAAGTGGAAAGAAAAATTTGGAGCAAAAAGTGGTTGCAGGATCGGAAGAAATACACACACTTAAGTTTAATGGACACAATTCTTCTTTATAAAGAAATAGACGACTTTGAAAATTATTTCCGCATGTCTAATGATAATTTTAAAATTATTTTGGAATTAGTCACCCCATTTTTATTGAAGAAAGACACGGTGATGAGAGAAGCGATTTCGGCAAGGGAAAAGAGTTTATTTTCTTTCGAACATCGTCGACGGTAGCAGTGGGCTTGATTTTTTTAAAAACCTTTAATAATTCTTGCAGTGCAGTCGCTCTTTTTATTTTGTCGGAATAAGCTTTAGCCGACGAGTCCCACAATTCCGGCAATGCCTCCAAACTAAAAATGAAATCTTTTAAAATAATTTTTTCACTGGTTAATTCCGATTCCACGGGCAGAACCCACTCGATTTCACTGTCTTCTGCCATTACCCTTTATTTCAATAAACTTTTCACAAATTTTGTCAATTGTTTTACTTTTTATTTGTTTAATTTTTTCCACTGCGTATTTTATTTTGACACTTCTTACTTTTTATTTGTTTCATTTTTTCCACTGCGTATTTTATTTCTTTTATTTTGACACTTTTTTCTTTTTATTTGTTTAATTTTTTCCACTGCGTATTTTATATCTTTTATTTTGACACTTTTTATTTCTTTAATTTTTTCCACTGCGTATTTTATTTCTTTTATTTTGACACTTTTTATTTCTTTAATTTTTCCCCCAGCGTATTTTATTTCTTTTATTTTGATACTTTTTACTGTTTCAAACTAGCCTATCATAACATAAACATTGTTCTCCAAAAATTTTTCTTTCTTATGAGTAATAAAAAAATTTTTTTTTTTCTAAAAGGGAAAGGTGTAAAGTACGGACACTAAGTCAGCGTTACCGTTTGCCCGACTAAAGTCGCAATTTGACCCTTTTTACGCGGTCTGCGACTTTATGTGAGACTTTTTTGTATCACCGACTTTTGCGACTTATTTAATTTTGTTGCGACTTATTACCCTTTTTTTGTAAAGCATCTAACTTGTAGTTAATCGTTAAAAAAGTCGTTAGAATTTTAAAGCAATTCACATATTTTTGTTCATTTGACAACACTTTTATCACTTTTTTGCAACCTTTTCATGTGTTTAACAAATTCTTCGCAAATTTTCAGTAAAAGTTTCAAAATAACGTTTTAGCAAAAAGGCTTTTAAAAAAATTTCAGTGTTTATTTTACAAAATAATTTTTATCCACCGAGTCAATGAAAGATGAAGTTTTCGTAAAACATGGACAGGCATGTACGAACATGAGAATATTTTGCTTTAACTTAAAAAATAAAATTTTATTCTTTAAAAAGGATTTCTTGTTAAATGTTGAATTTTTCGTTGAAAACGACGGTAATCATAAAAAAAAAATCTGTTTGTATAAATGCACAATTGATAAGCGCAATTGTTAGGCAAATTTACTAAGTTTGTGTTATTGAATTCTCATACAAATTTTGACAGTTCATTTGCGAGAGTGTAAAAATATACAGTTTGCCCAGGTTGCGAGACTTTTAAGCGATATCATGAAAACTCTTATGCAAAAGAGGCTTCTGAAAATAAAAAAGTGAAACTGACTGTTTTGTTTAATTTTTTTTTTTTGTTTTGATATGCTTTTTATTATTAAAAAACGTTAAAAAAGGGATGTTCGACTTTTATTTTCTCAAACGACTTTTTTGTGCGACTTTATTTTTATAAAACGACCTTTTGTGCGACTTTTCAAAAATTCCTAGCGGTAACCCTGCACTAAGTCACCAAAAATTAAGTCAAAAAAAAAAAACAAAGAAAAAAAGTAACAACAAATATAACAAAAAGCAAATAAATGAAATAAAATATGAGCATTGAACATTGAGCTAAAATAAAAAAAAAAGAAACAAATAAATATGAGAACTGACCTAATTTAAAAATTAAATAAATAAATATGAGAATTGACCTAATTTAAAATTTGCCAACTATATCAAACAAATAAAATTTTAGTAATAAGATATTTTCTAAGTATGTTAAAAATTGTATAATAGTAAAGTAAGAGTATGTTAACAAAAATTGTATAAATAGAATAATTAATGGCAAATAAAGGCAGAATCAATCTGGCAATTGAAGACAGTTTTTGACTCTCATATTCAGGCTCCTAGTGAATCACTATAACACACTTGAGCTGTAAATAAACTAAAGTGCTATAGGGAAAACATTTTCTACACCGAAACACCTAATACAACCCTTACAGGTTTAAGCAAAGAGCTATTTTGTGGTAAATAATGGTGCTTAAAAAAATAGAATTGACGCCTGAAAGTTATATTAATCTTTCTTCTGCAACGTCTTCACTCTGCAAATGTTTCGGTAAAATGATTTAATTTAGCAATAGACATCACAAAAAGTTTGGCAATTATCCAACGTGTCTGCCAAATATTAACATTTTTTTATATTTCTACAAACATGCTTCAAATGTTTGTCCAAACAACAAACACCCTAATTAACAACACAAAATATTTGTACAAACGTAAAATTTTGGCATGTTTGGCAAGTTATTTGTGTGGTTTACTTTGCCCTTAACTTAACAAAAAATAGCCATTTTACAGTGTACAATATGTTGTTTCATTCCATTCGTTTTTAGCATTATATGCATCTGGCAGCACACACAAATTTATCGCACACGAAATTTATCGGTTTTACACAGTAACAAACTATGTATATAGGGATTTTGTAATTTTACACTTTATTGGGTATACCCTGTAAACGGCTAATTTCTCGAAAGTGACAACCCTATATTTGGATGCGTACGATCTTTCTACATAGAAATAAGTTTTCAAATTTGCGGCACCGCGAAATTAATCGGTTTTACACAGTAACAAACTATGTATATAGGGATTTTGTAATTTTACACTTTATTGGGTATACCCTGTAAACGGCTAATTTCTCGAAAGTGACAACCCTATATTTGGATTCGTACGATCTTTCTACATAGAAAGAAGTTTTCAAATTTGCGGCACCGCGAAATTTATCGGTTTTACACAGTAACAAACTATGTATATAGGGATTTTGTAATTTTACACTTTATTGTAGTCTATTTGTCATCATATTACATAGGTACATCATGGACATGAAATAACATACTTTTTTTGTTGTTGAAATTTGTTGCCAAAACAAGTGAAATTGAAATATCATACTTTTTTTATTGAAATTGGTTGTTAGTTAATACACGTACTTTAGTACTTTTATACTATTTTTATCAACTATGCAAAAAAGTATGTTTTCTTCGGTATGATTTGTTCACGCACAAGGTATATTTATAGCAGGTAGTCTCGGAAAGCCTGCTGATTATTTTTTTATTTGTTTGTTTTGTGATACTAACTGTCAAATGTTGTTTATGTTTTTTTCAACACGTGTTAAATTTCTAGCTTAAAAAGTAAACAAGTTTTTTTAATCAAAGTAAAAAAGTCAGGGGTGTCATAGAATCCAAGTCGGTTTTGCTAATTGTCGGTTTTTCAAACCAATATTGGTTTCATTTGGTGTCATAAAAACAAGTCGGTTTTGTTATTTTCGAATACAAATAAAACCGATATTCGAAACAGCTGTTTTATGTTTTTTTTCATGTGTTAATAGTTTTTAATGCAATTTTTGCTTGATAATTTTTTAAATTATGATTGTGCTCTAAAATATTGTTAAAACTTGTGTTTGTAATAAAAGGAAAATTATAGAAAAGAAAATAAGAATGGAAACACACTAAACCTATGCAATAAATGCCATCGTTGTATTAAATATTTGCATTTGTTGTTTACATTTGTGTAATTTTATTGTTTTGTAGAATTATAAAGCAAATTTATTAAAAATAAATTGTTTCTTGTTAATAAATAAAATAAATAAATGTGTTGCGAACTTTCTGTACGCAGAAAAAGTGAGAATACTTTTGCAAGCTCGCAGCAGCCCGCTGCCGAAGACTACCGGAGACATGCAAAAAATACTAATTTACCAATTTTATTTATTTCCATCTATGCAAAATAACTAACTGTTGAAAAAAATTAAATAAAAATTAAACTTTAACCAACTATATTTATTTCCAATATAAAAACAAGGGATGTAAGCTGCTTGGTTTATTTTCAATAAAAATCCGATAATATTGGTTTCTGTGACACCTAAAACCGACACTAATTTCAGTTCGAACAAAAAACCGATAAAATTGGATTTCATGACACCAATGTATTTTTTTTTGTCGGTTTCAAATCCAATACCGATAAGATTGGTTTCTATGACACCCCTGATAGATCATTTTAATTTGAAGATCAAAGTGATTTATAATAAATAACAATATAAATAACATAAAGTTTAATAAATGATAACAAACAAAATTAATCTATTCTCGTTTAATGGCGTTTTTTCTTGTTTGTTTTTCATTGGTCTGTTATCAACCCCTTTGCTGTTTGACAGTTCGTATCACATAACAGCAATAAAAAGCCCTGTTGTTTGTTTTATTGTACAATTGTTGTAATCTCGCGGCTACCTGCTATAAATATACCTTGGTTCACGCACGTATGAAAAAAACTTGAGCGGAATTTCTAGGAAATAAACATTTGGAAGGAAAACATCTGGAATTCTCTTTTGTTTTTTTATTCTCGGTCACACAGACGAACATGTTGCCGGCAACATTATGTTTCTATTTTCACAGATGTCACGAGACGGAAGATTTTTCGTCTCTTTCTTAGAAAGCTGCCCTTTTTCATTTCCCTTTGAACCATCTTTTATGCCGCAATACAATGAACACAAATTTATTTAGTTGAGATTTATTTGCAAAACTGTTGTACAAATTAACTTTCAAGTTTACCACAACACTAGTAAATAATATTTAAGTAAGTAAATAACTTTATAAAACAATAAATACTTTTTTTTGCACTAAATTGTTGAACTAATGTTTTTGTCAAATGTGGTTTGTGTTTTTTTATTTTTGTTTTGATCACGCAATTTGTGTTGATTTCATCCCCCTGGTTTAACACATTGCTACTTTACTACCATGGTACAACTACACAAGGTAGACTCTTTGGCCCATATGTTTGTCAGCTGTTTACCCCAGTTAGAATCCAAACGTCAAAAATGTTCATGTTTGTTTACATTTTTACATGTTTGTTTACACATAGTTAGTGCGCGCCATTTTTTTCCTTCAGTGATTTGTTTTTTTTTTCAATTTGTGTTTTTACACGCCTTGATTCAAAATACAAAAACAATTTGGCCTGTTGTTTTTGTCTTGTTGTAGCAACGAGTTTACCTTGTGTAGTTGTACCATGTTTACTACCAAAAAACGCTTCTTGTCACGTTTAACAAATATTGTTTATTGTTTTGATTTATAACACAAATTTATTAACAAACGTCAAATTCAATCGCAGAGAGTATTATCTTACGTGTGGACTCTCAAATAGTGTTTGTATTAATATTAAAATAAATGTTATGAGACAGTTGTTATGAGAAATCTTATAACAACTGTCTTATAAGATGAGCTGTCAAAAATACACATATATACATATAAATTAATAATAAGACGCTATCATTAAAATGTTTATTTTTTTAATGGAAGTAGTTGAATTCTTGTGAAAAGTGCTTAAAAACAATATTAAACACTAAAAACAGAGAAAAGACTAAAAAAAGAAGCAACAACGAGACAAGTTTACTGTACGGAAATTAGTAAATTATGAAATCTTATAAGATACATGTTCCCCTTGTTTAAGATTAAGATTAACATAAAGAAGTGTGCTCTCTCATTCTGCCGACGTTCTCTCACATATTATATCAGATAATATCTCAGGTGGAGACCCTGTGTAATGTTATTACTTACTTGTTTATGTTTTGTGCCAAAGTAGCCAAAAAAAATTCTGAGAAAAATGTTTGCCTTGGTCAGCTGTTTTTGACAAGCAATTAAATTACAAAAACAAAATACATGTGGCTGTTTGTGTTGCACTTACCTTCCTAAATTCGCCTTGGATGCAATTGTCAGATGCATAAACTTCTGGCAATGATCCGCCAATGGAAACGAAGAGTGTTCACACGATTATCAGATATCTATCAGTGGCTGATTTCATAAGCGCAGTATTGCAAATAATCACTAAAACAAAATAGGTAGACAAGGCTTCACAAATAAAAAAACTGCACCAATTTCGCAACCATTTTGAAGTAAAACCCGTTACCATGCAATAATGCCCTCGAGGCCTTGTCAACAGAAAAGTTTTGGAGTTTATGAAGCCATTCTTTTTAGTGGTGAATTGCAATACTGCGTTTATGAAGTTATCCAATATTGCTATTTTACAATGGACTGACAATGCTCTTTCTGACAACGTTTTCAAACAAAAATTGCCTGTTCACACGGTTGCAAGAAGTTTTGCACATTCTACTGACAATATTGATAGATCTGACCACCGTTTGTACGAAGCTTTAGTCTTTAATTACAATTTTATTCTTGCACTAAACAAAACTTGCTAAATATTTTATAAATCAATATCATTCCCTCTAGTTTTGGTCGTTAACGCGTAAACATCAATAAGAAAAAAGTAAAAACAAATAATGTGACTCTTGTGATAAAAACAAATTGTATTGTGACCAGAGTACGGAGAGTGCTCGAATTAAACTCGCTCGCGAGCGAGTCCAATTCGAGCGAGTTTTATTTTCTACATTGAAAAGAATTATTCTTTACTGCTCGCGAGTTTAAAAAATAAAACTCGCGAGCGAGTTTTATTTTTGCGAGTTGAAAAATATTGCTCGCGAAAAGAATTCAAATTTTAAGAGTCAAAAATAAAACTCAACTCGCGAGTCGAGCTAAAAAGAATTGTTCGCGAGTTTTATTTTTGCGTATGAATTTTTTTTAATTAAAAATATCTTTTTCCTGTTTATTTGTTTGTATGTGTGGATAAATGTGTGTATGTATGAATATTTCATCGAAACACAGAACAGCATTAGCAAATGGATCAGAAGTAAGGTGGGAAAAGGTATTTATTGATACAGCAAATATTACGTTGTGATAAGTATAACTAACCATGAAGAAGAAATAGCAAAGGAAATGATTCGTTTAAAAGAATGCAATCATGTTATACGTTTCGAAAATATAAAAATACTATGGATAAACAGTTTTTAGTTTTAAATTTGGAAATATTTACTAACATAGTATTGAAAATAAATGTTTGTTACTATCAGTGTTGCCAAGAGCTGAATAAAAAATAAGCTAAATGGGTATTTTTAAATAAAGACTAAAAAGGCAAAAACTTTTTTTTTTATTCATTGTGATCTTTATTATTAAATAAGTAAAAAAAAAAAAACATATTTTATACAGTGCATAACATTTTTTTTAAGACTCCATAACAATAAAACTAAAAGTAGTTAGTATACTAATAATTGTGTTGATACTGAAAAAGTTTACATTAAAATGTTTAAAAAAGAGGAAACTAGGAACAATTTTTATTAATGTGAATAAAGTTAGGTTTATAGCAATTCCTCACTGGTATCGTGAGTAATTGTTATTTGTTGGATTAAATTTTTATTTAGTTTAACTAAAAGCAAATTATTTATTGTATTTTGTTAAAATTAGTGAAAGAGCACTAAAGGCTCTTTCTACGGATACTTGTGTTGATGGAACGGCAAGTGCTACGTCTAATAATTTCCCAAGCTCTGGATCTGTAATTTTGCTCCTTTTGTAGTTGTCCAAAATGTTTGTTTCAAAATTAAGCCTTGTTAAGTTGCACAAATTTTCCAATTTTTGCTTCATTGTTTGATCGGTTAGTGGAGTTTGCTGAATTAGCAAATTCATTTTTGCTTCCATAATGACGTTTAATGTTTCCGGTTCTTTTTCCCTTAAGGAGTTTTTGACAAAGTATGCATTTTGATATATTATTTTGTTCGTCGATTGAAACATATTTTTCAAATTCAAATAAATTTTTGCAACCCATTGCACAGATGTTTAAACACTCACTACAGATCAATGAACACATTTCATTGCATTTTATATAATCGTTATTGTTAACTACCTGTTGCTATTTTCTATAAAAGTCAACTAATTTGGTTGTCACAAGACAATTATTGGCGATTTCTCAGAAAATAAATCGCCATATGTGGTGACTATTGCAGCCATAAAATCTCATATTGGGTTCTTTAATTCTGTGAGGAGTGTAGGGCCGTGCACATAAAAAACCTTTACTGCCTTTTTTTGTAATATGTAAAAATAAAAAATTTCGTAAGGTGTTTCCATATAAATTCGCATACATTTTATTACACATCACTCAAAATTTAACATTTATACGTATTGCACATATATTTTAAAACACACTTATCTACCTGTTTATGAGCAGCATTCACTTGTGCATTTTTTTTGAGTATAAACATTACTTTCTTTCACGTCTTGCCAGCCATTTTAACATAAACATTAATATAATAAGTTTTTCAGACCCATTGCACTGACATTTAAACACTCACTAGGGATCAAACAAACATATCAATGATCACATTTTCTATAAATAGTCGTGATTGTTTACTACCGGCTGATGTTTTCTATAAGAATCAACTAATTTGGTTGTCACAAGACAATTTTGTCATGGCTTTTGCTACCCTAAAAAACTCTTAATTCATTTATAACACTGGTCTTCAAAAACAAATGTAAGTCTTTAAATAAAAACATATAAAATATACAGATTTTGAAGCGGTTAATTTAAATCCGTTTGCAGTTTCAAATTTTTTTATGGGCTTGACTAATATTCCGCCCGAAATAAGGGCCGATTTTTATAAAAACACCAACAAATGATTATTAATAATATTTCCTTTAAGTCAAACGAATAACATTTTTTATATTTTGCACTGTTTCGGACATTTTCAGAAATTAGTGGCGATAAACTTTTTTTTCAAGCAAAATTACTACTATTTTTTGTTTTAAAAAATTTGTTAACAAATTTAGAACAATTTTTTATAATTTATCAGAAAGCCAGTTATATTGCGAAAAAAATGAGCCATAAACCATTAAAATCGATTGACAAATGTTTATTTTATTCATAATTATTAAAGGCAAATTTTATGAAAATAATATGTTACCAATCTCAAACACTTTTATTTAAGTCATTTAAGAACGCATACATTTTATTACACATCAATTAACATTTTGCAGGTTTACATATTTTTAAACAAGAAAACATTTATACATACAAACACACATACATTCTTATCAACATGGTTATGCCCAGCATTCATATGTGTGCACATGTGTTTATAACCCCATCCTACACATTTGCCTGCCCTTCGTTTCTAAAAATTCATATGTATGTATATTTTTACTTCGCACAAGCAAACATTAATTTTTTTAAACGAGTTGCTCGATTTCAACTCGTATGCGCTCGTTTTCTGCTCGCATAAAATTTGTACTTACGAGTTGAAAAATAAAACTCGTAAGCACAAATTTTAAAACGAGTTGTTATCTGCTTACGAGTCGAGCACAAAAATCTTATGACTCGTAAAAAATTTGTGCTCGCGAGTTTAAAAATAAAACTCGCGAGCACAAATTTTAAAATGAGAGAGTTGACTCGAATTGTGCTCGCGAGTAGAATTTTTTCCTACCCTGATTGTGACCCTTCACAAAAATACAAAACCCAAAAAAAAAACAATTGAAAATAATATTAGCAAAAACAAAACACTTGTGATCTTAAATTTAATAAAACTTAATATTAAAATTAAAAACTTGAATGCCTTTTAATTACAAAATTAAAACACGGTGGTAGCATCACTACAACAATAAATTTTTAAAAAATCTTTAAAAAAATGTAGCATTTTCTTAAAATAATTTTTAGCATTTTTTGGCCATGTCTAATGCCAGATTAAGCTGTAAATTTTTTTTAGACCTGGCCAAACTGATAGTATTGAAAATAATCCATTCCGATTCTTTTGTGTTCAGTTTATGCATTTTGAATAATAAAACTGCACATAAACAAAAAAAATACCTTCAAGATATAAACCAAGAATGATAGATCATTCTTGATATAAACTCTGTTCCACCAGTGATGTCAGATGTAGGGAAAATTCCCTACTTGTAGGGATTTTTCTCCAAAAATCAGACTGTAGGGGGAAAAAAACAGATTTTTTATTTACATAAAAATGTAGGGAATTTTTCCTTTGTAGGTATGTAAATTCAAATATAATCTAACTGACTTCTGATAAAACCTCTGTGGTATATAAGCATATCGCTTCAATAATTACAATATGGCTACTTTGTTATTAAATAATTGTTTTTGAGTATAAAGTACTCAATACTTTTATAACTCTTACACAGGGTCTCCACCTGAGATAATATCTGATATAATATGTGCGAGAGCGTCGGCAGAATGAGAGAGCACATTTCTTCATGTTAATCTTAATATTAAACAAGGGGAACACGTATTTTATAAGATTTCATAATCGACTGATTCTCGTCGAGTAAACTTGTATCGTTTTTATAATTTTTCATTCTTTTTTTTTGGTTTTTTGATTTTTTAATTTAAAATATTGGTTTTTTAAACATTTTTCACAAGATTACCACTATTTGCATTAATAAATTACACATTTTAATAATGGTGGCTTATTATTGTTTTATATGTGTGTATGTATGTGCATTTTTGACAGCTCATCTTATAAGATAGTTGTTATAAGATTTTTCTTATAACAACTGTCTTATAACATTTATTATAATATTAATACTAACACTATTTGAGAGTCCACAATTAAGATAATACTCTCTGCGATTGAATTTGACGTTTGCTGATATAAAAATCTTATATCTTATCTCAAGTGGAGACCCTGTGTTAAAGCGGCAATTATTGCATTTTTATAAGCCCCCTTTCAGACAAGAGGACATCATCTACTTGAGTAACTAACTTGCCGAGTACAACAAAGTCTGTACTCAATTTTCCCCCTTACCGCGACCTTACCACTGACATCAACAAATCAAGAGTTGTGCAAGAGACTTGCGCAAGTAACTTGCCTAGGCTTGAAGGGGGCTAACTTGCACACGGTAAAATATATCACAGATTACTACTTACTCAATAATGGCTAACCCTAGAATATAATTTTTCAGAACAATAAATAAATTACATTTCAAAGATGGAATTGGAACCATTTTGGTCAAAGACTAAGAATTTCAATGACAATTTAGTATTCCCTTGCCACTCAAAATTATTCAAAATTCTACTGAGTTTACCACATGCCAATGCAGGCGCTGAGAGGATATTTTCAATTGTTACTGACATCCGCGCAAAAAAAAAATATAAACTGAGTTAGGTTTTCGATTCCATATGTATTGTTCAATCTCACTTACAATCAAAAATGTTAAACTGTCTTTTGTCCGTTGTCTTTTTAAGAAAAGTGCTTTACAACAAACAAATTTTTTAAATGTTACGTATACAATAGAGTGACCGCAAAAAATCAATGACGGAATCTTGTTCGTCTTAACCCCACAAAACGAACCCCCTTTCCAGATATTGGGATAGCCAAAATTTGAGCCCGATTAAACGACGGTAACACGTGCCGCTCGTCGCTCAAAATTTGAAAAAAAAACGAATTTTTTGGCCAAAAAGTTGACGTATTGAGCCATAACTCGAGAACGGTAAATAATAAAAACACGCACGATATCACAAAAGATAGCTTATTTTGTTATTCAAAATTGTTGTAACTCTGAGTCAAACCGAGTTACGGCAGCCTTTAGCTCCGAAAACGTTACCTGGTGCCACCAGGAGCATACTTCATATATTATGTTATTATGTGATAAATTTTTAATTTTAATTAATTTATTTTATTTTTATTTTTAATTAATTTATTTAATTTTTATTTAAATATATAGAAATCAATTTACCTAGACTCTGAAATGGCATCCACATCAGGTGTACAAAGCCGGACCAAGGATAAAATATTTCTTGTTGGCTTTCCCATTCACCAGATCACAGGTTGTAAACTACCCTCAAATCGACAAGTTTTGTGTGCTTTATTTTATAATTTACGTACTGTAAAATTAACTCTAAGAGAATCAGCAAAACTTACTATACGAGAGGTGTTAATTTTTTGGCAGAAAGCTCGAATCCCGGCTAAAGATGAGCAAAATGCAATATCAAAGCTTGAAAAACTTCACGTCGAGTGGAGAATTCTTCAAAAAGACAGGAAGAAAACATCGGAAACGATCAAAAACAAATTAAAACAGTTTGTTGAAAAGTTAGACGATCTTTTTGATATTGCTCATCAAGATGCCTTGACTCTGATGAAATCGGAAGTAGATAAGGCTTGTAGCGTGTTTACTTCAATTCAATATTTATTTAACTTATAAAACTTATAAAATTACATTTAATTTATTAAAACAAAAATGAGATCGCAAAAGGCGTCTGTTCTCGAGAATTCTAATTACGAACAGTGTTCGAAAACGTTAAATTTATATGCACGTTAAAATTATAAAATACAAAAGCAAAGATAAGGTTAAAGATAAAATACAAGTATTGGCAAACGTAGCAAATAAAAATATTAGGGTAGTCGGTACACCACAATACCCCCCACCTAGCCATTAAGCTAACGATATCTAAGTGGGAATCGGACATGACGTCCCGATGAAGTCATTCGTTCCCGGTACCTTTGAGAGTCATCTTCAACTTCATCATCTGCCAGAGCTGGAGGATTTTCGCCATCGTTGTTGTGTTGTGGGTTATTATCGGAATGATGTTGTAGCTCATCACTCGTATTGTGTTGTTGGCTGTTATCGGACTGATGTTGCAGGTCATCGCTGGTATCATGTTGTGGCACCTCTGCTGAATCTGGTACATCATTGTAAATATATGCGGATTTAAGACGATCGATTGATATTTTCGATTCGCGTTGATTCATTTTGACCGCAAAATATTTCTCGTTCTTAGACAGCACTTCGTAAGGGCCCTCGTAACTAGGTTCCAGAGGCGAGCGTACGCGATCAACTCTGACAAATACGAATTTACAATCCTTTAAGGCCGGATGTATAAAATGTTGTTGAATACCATGCCGTTGTGGTTTTGTTAAAGGCAAATCTTGCATTGCTTTACGAAGTGATACAGCAAACTCTGTCTCGGAGGTAGTACCTTTACGAGGTACCAGCAATTCACCAGGAATTCTCAAAGGAGATCCGAATACCATTTCTGCTGGACTTAGCCCAATATCACTTTTGACGGTTGTGCGCATGCCGAGTAATACTAATGGAAGGGCTGAACTCCAGTTGTTTGGGTCTGAACATTTTATAGAAGCCTTTAACGTTCGATGCCATCGCTCTATGATTCCGTTGGACTGCGGATGGTACGGCGTGGTACGAAAATGCTTAACTCCGAGGATTTCCATCAGTTCTTTAAAAATAGCCGATTCGAACTGGCGTCCTAGATCAGTAGTTATACGCAAAGGGATTCCATAAATGGACATCCAACCGCTGATCAGTGCGTTTGCCACATTCTGCGCTGTTATATCAACCATCGGAATTGCGACAGGCCATCTTGAAAATCGGTCGATGCATGTCAAACAGTAGCGAAAACCATTTGATGTGGGCAGAGGGCCAACGATATCAATGTTGATGTGCTCGAAACGGAGGTCTATAGTTGCGTAGTCGCTTAATGGTGATTTCGTATGACGATGAACTTTTGATTTTTGGCATGGAATACATGAACGAACATAGTTAGCGACATCCTTTGACATCGAGGGCCAAACATAATGGTCCGTTACCAACTTCCCTGTTGCCCTAATGCCAGGATGTGATAACGAGTGAAGCTTACGAATGATGGCTTGGCGGCAAGTTTTCGGTACATAGGGCCTTATTCTATTCTGCGAGATGTGGCAGTACAATTCTGCTGATGACTCTGGGATGGATAATTTTGTCAGCGTGATTGACATATTATTATCTTCTCTTAAAATATTCTGCAACTCTGCGTCGGACCGTTGTTGTACTGCCATCTCATCGAAATTTATAACGTTGTCTTGAATCACGTTGATTCGTGACAACAAGTCGGCAACGTTGTTGTTTATACCTGGCAAATGTTGGATATCGGTGGTATATTGCCCTATGAAATCCAATTGGCGGGCTCTTCTAGGCGATGCTTTTTCGCTCCTCTGCCTAAAAGCGAACACAATTGGTTTATGGTCAGTGAAGACGACGAACTCCCTACCATCAAGTGCATATTTGAAGTGTTGAACTGCCTGGTATATGGCAGTTAATTCCCGATCGTAGGCACTGTATTTTTTCTGAGAGGGTGAAAGTTTCTTTGAGTAGAAACCTAGAGGTTGAATTTGGCCATCTGCAATCTGATGTAGCACCGCACCTACCGCATCATCAGAAGCATCAGTTGTGAGTGTCAGTCTTGCATTTGGAGCCATGTAGTTTAAAAGTGTAGCGTTCGCAAGCTCGTTTTTGCAGGCTTCGAAAGCGTTTTCGGAAACAAGTGTCCACTTTATAACACTGTTGTCATTCTTTTTGTTGCCTGGGATCAACTGTTGTAAAATTTGTTGGTTTTTAGTAGCCTTAGGAATAAACGGACGATAAAAATTTATCATTCCTAAAAACTTTCTAAGATTCTTTGCTACCTTGGGCTTTTGAAAATTCCGTATCGCATTCACCTTTTCTTCAGGCGGCCTTATACCCCGTGAATTTATCCTGTGACCTAAAAAGGTCAGTTCGTTTTCTCCAAAACGGCATTTACTAAAATTAACGGCAAGATTTGCCTGACGAAGACGCTCCAGTACAATCGTAAGATGTTCCTTATGCTCCCCATCAGTTTTCGACGCTATTAATATATCGTCAATATACGCAAATACGAAGTCGAGACCCTTCAATACTTCATTTATGTGGCGTTGAAAAGTTTGGGCCGCATTCCTCAGCCCAAACGTCATATACTGGAATTCGTATAACCCGAAGGGGGTTATAATGGCAGTTTTGGGTATATCGCACGATTCGACCGGGATTTGGTGGTAAGCCCTTTGTAGATCGATTGTCGAAAAAATTGTTTTCCGGTATAAAATGCTAGTTACGTCATGCAAATACGGAATGGGGTATCTGTCGGGCACCGTGATGTCGTTTAAGGCGCGGTAGTCCCCACATGGTCGCCACTCACCATTAGGTTTTTTTACCAAATGTAGGGGACTTGCCCAGTTGCTTTTAGACGGTCTGCAAATGCCCTTTTCCATCAAATATTCGAATTCCTTCTTGGCGGCTACCAACTTGTCCCCTGCTAACCTACGAGCTCGTGCATACGTTGGTGGACCTGTCGTAGTAATATGATGCGTGACGTTGGTATCGGTTGGCGGTTTATTTTCGTTGATCGTAGCGAGATCTTTAAAGTCCTGTATCAACGGTGCATATGGCCCTTGCGTACTGTACACATGTACTTGATCATCGCTTTGAGTTGTAATGCCACTTACCTCTAACAAAGTTTTTCGATCGATGAGTTTTCCGCCCTTCACGTCCACAATGAGTCCAAAATGTTTTAGGAAATCGTATCCTATAATTGGGCTGCTGACATTTGCTACTATAAATGTCCAAATAAAATCACGTCTAAGGCCCAAAGAAACTTTCATTCGTTTCTCACCGTATGTTTTTATGGGGGTACTGTTGGCTGCAAATAGTTCTGTTGTTTTCGTTGTTTTTAAATTGGCTGAGCGGCACACTGGCAGAACGGACACATCCGCGCCAGTATCTATCAAAAAATTTTGTTTCGAGCTGGTATCGTTAATAATAAGACGGGCAATACGATAGTTGTCTTTTTGTCCGCCCGCTGAACATAAAGACGAACTTAGTTTTTTTCTGGTTTCTTGTAAGTGCATGGTTCTCGGCATTTACGTGCACTTTCACCATACTTTTCGTGATACCAACAGAGCTGCCCCCGGGACTGATTCGACGCATCTTGCTGTTGAGTGTTTTTTTGTCGCTTAGATGAAACAGATCGAGAACGACGTCTGTAGTTGGTGTTACTCTCACAAAGACTATTAATTTGTCTTTCGAGACGTTCTAGTCGTTTGTCTATTTCGGATACGCCAGTTGGATGTGATTGGGTTGACGACACGACTGCCAAGCGTTGGAACTCACCTACTTCCATTATTTTGTCTGCCAATTTTGCCAATTCGTTCAAATCAGCATCGGATGCTTGTAATATGGCTCTTACCTGTGCAGGTAATCGTTGCAACCATAACGTTTTTAAAAAGTCTCGTGTTACTTTGTCTTTGGCCAGCGCACTTAGTTCGTTCAGCAACTGTGTTGGCCGCTTATCTCCCAAATCAATCTCCGAAAGTAATTTTTGCGTTTTCTTCTGCTCACTTTCGCAGTAACGCTCCAAAATGCATTTCTTTAAATTCCCATACTTATCATCGTGTGGAGGATTTAAAATTGCATCCGAAATTTGAACGAGCACATTTGACTCTATAGCAGCTACTACGGTGTTATATTTCGATGCATCACTTGTAATTCCGGCGACGGAAAATTGAGCTTCCACTTGGGCCAGCCAAATCTCGGCATGATCAGGCCAAAACGGTGGAACCTTGACAGCCACTCGATTTATTATTGGATTGGTAACGTTGGATGTGGAAACACCCGTGTTGGAAGGAGTGCCGGTGGTGTTACCGGCGTTTGATGCTGTTTCTTTGCTGTCGTTTTCACCTGCCATCGTTGAATCCAAGTGAAATTCCAAAAGTTTATAAGCTGTACGTCGGGGTCACCAATTTGTAGCGTGTTTACTTCAATTCAATATTTATTTAACTTATAAAACTTATAAAATTACATTTAATTTATTAAAACAAAAATGAGATCGCAAAAGGCGTCTGTTCTCGAGAATTCTAATTACGAACAGTGTTCGAAAACGTTAAATTTATATGCACGTTAAAATTATAAAATACAAAAGCAAAGATAAGGTTAAAGATAAAATACAAGTATTGGCAAACGTAGCAAATAAAAATATTAGGGTAGTCGGTACACCACAGGCTTTTCTCGTGAAACAGAGGCAGAAGGGCCGTCCAGGTTTCATGTCTGGAGTAGATCGCTGATGCTTCTTAGGGACGGATGATGAGTACAATTTCGGAGAAGAAGAAGACACTCAAGAGGACATCATCTACCAGGAGCTTGAAAACTTGGAGGCAATGGACATCCCGGAAGAAGCTGCAGAAGATCCAGGTCCATCTGATAGAAAAAGGATGAAAGTTTCATATGCAAGAGGCGTTCACGAGATTTTAAACATGAAATTGTAAATTTTGTTAGATCGGTGTAAGGTATCCGACAGAAATGCCACGAGAATTTTAATAGCTATACTAGAGGCACTTAACCTTGACCCTCTTAAGTACAAAGTCTCCAAAACTTTCTTACATACTAGAAGGAAAATGTTCAGAGAACAGTATACTAAAAATATTTCAGATAAAGTAAACATTCCAGAAAAAGAGGCCGTGGTTGTCCATTGGGACGGTAAACTCTTACCGGGCGTTTTAAAAAATGAGCAATGTGAGCGAATAGCTATTGCTATTTCATACGGCGATAAGGAACAACTGCTGGGAGTTCCTGTAACAGAAAACAGCTCAGGAGAGGAGCAAGCAATTGCCGTATATGAATGCCTACAGCAATGGGGTCTTCCCAACACCGTCAAGGCGATGTGCTTTGATACTACAGCATCCAACACCATATCTTGGAAATTATGTTAAGAGGCGTATTCGACACAAAAATGGGTTCAACCACGGGACCTCATCCAGACATTTTCAAAAGATTTCTCCTTGCGTGGCCCAAGATAGACAAACAAAAATATGACACAGGTATTAGTGACAATCTAATACAAAAGCAGCTATCTCCAGAATTAATAGCACATGTTACTGCTGAATTCAAAAAGAAATTAACTGAAAACCATCCAAGAGATGACTACAAGGAGCTGTTGCAGTTGGTTCTCGTATTTGTAGGATCACTAGACGGCAATGTTGTGGGTTTTAGAACTCCAGGCGCCATTCATCCCGCCAGATGGATGGCAAAGGCTATTTACTGCTTTAAAATATTTATTTTTCGGCGCCAATTTAAGATGTCTAGAGGAGAAGAAAGTTCTGTAAGTGCTATTGCTGTTTTTCTAGTTAAAATTTACTGTAAAGCTTGGTTCAATGCTCCAAAAGCTCATCTAGCGCCAAAGCAAGATTTGGACATTTTGCGTAGTCTATTAGACTATAAAGAATGTGACAACGACATCGCAGAAATAGCACTCACTAAATTTTCGAATCATTTGTGGTATTTGAATACAGAGTTGGTTGGATTGTCGTTCTTTGATCCCACCATTACAGACGATGAAAAGTTATTAATGGCTAATAAATTGCTCAGTAGCACAGATGAACCATCAGAGCAAGCTAGGGTTGTAAATCCAAAAGTTAGGAAAGAAAAGTTAGAAGAGTTGGTTGATGGAGGATTAATTAATTTACTTTCCAAAGAAACGTTTAATTTTTTTCACCGATTTAATATAAAAATAGATTTTCTTAGACAAAATCCAAACACCAGGCCTCAAAATAATAACTTCCAAGAAGGATTGAAAATTGTCAAAACATTAAAAGTAGTAAATGATATGGCTGAGCGTGGTATTAAATTAATAACTGACTTCAACGACCTTCTGACAAAAGATGAAGAACAAAAGCAATATGTCCTGCAAGTTGTAAGCAAATGCCGAGCATTGTATCCCGACGTTTCAAAAAGTACTTTAACAAAAGCTCTATAATAAATTGGATAACTATGTAATATTATCGAATATATTCCTGATTTTTATATATTAAAATAAAAATGTTCTTGAATTTAACTGTATTACTTGTGTTTTTTATTACGTTTCTACTTTAAACTCAAAAATATACCAAAAAAATTAAAAATTTATCACATAATAACATAATATATGAAGTATGCTCCTGGTGGCACCAGGTAACGTTTTCGGAGCTAAAGGCTGCCGTAACTCGGTTTGACTCAGAGTTACAACAATTTTGAAGAACAAAATAAGCTATCTTTTGTGATATCGTGCGTGTTTTTATTATTTACCGTTCTCGAGTTATGGCTCAATACGTCAACTTTTTGGCCAAAAAATTCGTTTTTTTCAAATTTTGAGCGACGAGCGGCACGTGTTACCGTCGTTTAATCGGGCTCAAATTTTGGCTATCCCAATATCTGGAAAGGGGATTCGTTTTGTCGGGTTAAGACGAACAAGATTTCGACATTTTTTTTGCCCCATATAAGTTGCGGTCACTCTAGTATACAAACATACGAAGATTTTTATGTTATGTTATATTATTTTTTTTGTTTTTTATTTTAAGCTACCTGAAATTTATTTAAAATTTATGTTTTTGTTTTGTGTTTAGTGTAAATAAAATATACTATATAGAATTATTTATAATTTTTGAGTTTACCCGTAACTTATATAAGGTAGGGAAAATTGAAGGGGGAAAACATTTGCTGTTGTAGGGAAATGTGGGGATTTTTTTTTTATCAAAACGTAGGGAATTTTAAAAATTCCATCTGACATCACTGTGTTCCACATGCATAACGAAACAGTCCGAACTTGCACAAAGTTACCCAAAAGCGTTTTACCTAGCAATTTTTGTGCAATTAAGAGAATAATTGAGAGTAATTTTTTGCATTTTCTGTACACATTTGCACAAACTTTTCTTTGGGTAAGTTCGGACAAGAATAAAAGTTCAGCTGTTTCTGCTTACACATGAAACTGGTAAATTATTCAGAAAACTTACAAGCATAATAAAAAGTTTAGTTTTCATTAAAAAATATATTAAAAAGCAAAATTTATGGTTTTAATTAAAAAATTTAAGTGGCAAATACCACAGATTACAACACAGATACATATGTATGTATATCACGATACGGAATATTTTGCGTTTTTTTTTTGTCTTTTGTAGAAAGCTGCCCTTTTTTTTTTTTTCTTTGCACCATCTCTTAAGGCCTCGTTACTCTTACGTAAACGTATACGTTGATGATCAGCTGTTCCGTTTTCATTACCAAGTCTATGTATAAATAGGTACTCTTACGTAAACGTTGCGTTGCGGACGAACCTGATAAAATTAAAATTTCTCTCCGTTTTTACGTATCCGCTCTCAAGAATTTTATTTTTGTTTTCAAGCAGTGTTGTCAACAAAACGTATTAGCCGGCGGTTTACTTTTAGATTTTATTAATAAGATTCTATTTTTAAAATATAAATTTAAACAATATAAACATTACATACATACATACATATACATATATAAATAAATATAAATATATGTATATTAGTTTATTTGTTTTTGATTAAACTTGGTAAGAAGATAGAATGTTACAGCGAAATTACTATAGGCTATATTTTTCCGGAATTTTGGAGCAGGGAGGAATAAAATGGTTAAAAATTAGCAAAAACCGATTTTTTGGAAATAACCCTACAATCATAAATCTAAATTTTTTTCGTACGAATTTCTAATCGGAAAATCGGCATTAAAAAGGCAAATTTCAGGTCAATTTTGATCAATTTTAACTACAAAATTTTAAAAGTAAATTTATTTTTTTTGGCTTAAGCTACCATTAGGGATATAGTTTTGAAAAATGTTAACTTAAAGGGACAAAACATGGTAAAACTTTGTTTTAAATATTTTGGCGATGTTTGAATGAATTTTACATTGTCGCATAAAAGTACATTTTGAAAGTCGTCGCCTTTAAGGTTTACCCCTTAAAGTGGGTAATATAAGGAATTTTTGGGATATTTAAATTAAGCTCATTTATACTGCAAAATTTTAAAAATTTACGTAAAAATATTCGTACTCTTGGTACTTTTTTGTGAACTCGTTTTTTGCAGTAATTTTGACTGTTTTTCTCCGGGCATCTCCGGAATTTATCACCGTGTATACACATATATAAGCGAGGATTTAGTAGCACGTTTTACTGATACCCATATAAGTGAGGTCAACTTTGTACTTAAAGAGATTTTAATAAATTCTTAAAAAAAATTTAAGGTCCATAACTCCTTAACTAGCTGCTTAGGTGCAAAAACACTATATCAAAAGTTTTTATGTTATAGCATTTTTCAGTGCTGCACATACAAACATATCTGTGAATATACATATGCACATATATTTTACTTCTTTTTTAGAAAACCGTCGATATCGTTATGTATTGGCGATTTCAAACAAGAACATTAACAACATGCTTTAAACCAACACTGAGTGCAAAATCAAAACAAAACAAAATTTTTTATTTCATTCTCTTTGTTTTTTTAACACACTTTAAGAACATATGATACGTTTACGTATTTTTAGTAACTACCAACCATTGACGTCGACCGCAACGTTTACGTATCCGCAACATTTACGTAAAGAGTAACGAGGCCTTGCCGAAATACAATGAACACAAATTTATTTAGGTGAGATTTATTTAACTGATCGTTGTTAACTGATTTAAATGTTTTAAAAATGAACTTTTAAGTTTACCGCAACACTAGTAAATAATATTGAAGTAAGTGAAGTGTGAAAGGGGGCTTATTTTTGTTTTGATCACGCAATTTGTGTTGATTGCATCCGCCTATTTTTACGGTTTTTGTCTCTGCCCTCGCAACTGATTTGGGCCTTTTTCATAAGTCACGTTTTGCATATGCATCAGTGTGTAATCTGTGGCAAATACATTATTGCACACATATTTCCCTTCCTAGTCTGTTAAAAAAAAAAAAAAAATTAAAAAATCGCAATTTCAAATTGCGATTTTAAAATTTGAATAATATCCTCAACTTCTTCATCATTTTTCGATGCGATGACAACATCATCAACGTATATGAGAACGTAAACGATTGAATCTTCACTACCCCTTACGTACAAACAAGGTTCCGTTTTCCCCCTTCTGAATCCCGCATCAATTAATACTTTATTGATGCGGATATTCCAACAACGAGCGGATTGTTTGAGTCCGTATAAGCTATGATTTAGTTTGCAAACGAAATTTTCCTTTCCGGGCGTAATGTAGCCCTTTGGCTGCTTCATAAATATTTCGGCATCTATATCGCCATAAAGGAATGCAGTTTTAATGTCAACGTGCCTTACTTTCATATTATCATAGCTAGCAATTGCCAATAGACATCTAAATGTAGCTGGTTTTACAACTGGCGCAAATACCTCATCATAGCTTTCACCGTATTTTTGAGAAAAACCTCTCGCGACCTAGCCTTGTACCTCTTCTCGCCATTTACTAAGTGTTTAATCTTAAATACCCATTTGCAATCTATTAACTTACAGTTTTTCCTTTCCTTTGAAACCTCTACCAATTCCCACGTGTTGTTGTCCTGTAGTGCTTTTATTTCCTCTTTCATGGCCTCCGCCCAAAATTTGTTGTCCGGTCTAGATAAAGCATCTTCATAACTTACTGGATCATTCCCATAGCAAACTTTATATGCATACTTTTTGGGAGGTACGCCCTTGTTGTTCCTCGAAGACGATCTAATAGTAACTTGTGGAGACGTTTGCAAATTGGATGATGATGCAACTTCTTCTTCAGGCTCAAAACCATAAAAATCATCAGTACTTATATCATTGACTCCATCTTCATATGGTATTTCAGCCATTACATTATTAGAATATACGTATTCGTTGCCACTATCACCACTACCAATAACGACATTTCCGCCATCAACAGCGCCACTTCCACCTTTAACAACAGCATTTCCACTAGAATAATTAGCTCCTTCAGTATCATTATTTGACTCCAAAAACTTCACATCTCGGCTTATGATGATTTTTTCTGTTCCAATGTTCAATAAACGAAACGCTTTAGACTCCTCTGCATACCCAACTAATTTGCATTTGATAGACACCTCGTCTAGTTTTCTGCGTTTTTGTTTATTAATTTGAGCGTATGCCACAGCGCCAAAAATTCGAATATGTTTTAAATTTGGTGGTTTTCCATTCCATAACTCGAACGGTGTTACATTTACCGCAGCAGACAAAATACGGTTTTGAATATAATTTGCATTGTTAACAGCCTCAGCCCAAAATTTTAAATTCATATCCGCATCAAACAGCATACACCTGGCCATTTCCATTAAGCTTCTATTTTTCCGCTCTGCTACGCCATTCTGTTCAGGAGTGTAGGGTGCTGTAAGCTGGTGAATGATTCCTTTTTCCTTAAAATATTGCTGCATTCGTTTATTAACAAATTCGCCACCGCGATCGGTTCTAAGTATTTTTAGTCGTTTTCCAAATTGATTCTCTGACTGCTCAATAAATTGTTTTATTTTCTCATAAGCCATATCTTTTGATGCAAGAAAGAAAACAGTACAGTAACGACTGTAATCGTCAATGAGCGTTAAGAAATATTTATTACCACCAGGTGTTGTATTTTGCATGGGGCCACATAAGTCGCAGTGTATCAGGTCTAAAATTTCATTAGACTTAGATGTTGACGCCTTTGGAAATTTATTGCGTGTGAGCTTTCCTTTCAAGCAAACTTCACAATCAGATGAACATTTGCATTTCATTATTTTTATCCCCTGCACTAATTCCTTAGAAACAGTTACAGCTATGTCCTGAATATTTCTGTGACCTAATCTACGATGCCAAACGTGTATACAGTCGTTCTTACATTCTGATACGTTAAAGATTTTTTCCTTCTTGTGGTTTAGTACAAATAAATTATTATTCAGATAACCTGTGGCATGAATTTCTCCATTTTTAGAAATTTTGCAACCATTGCCATCAAACTTAACCTCAAAGCCTGTATCAGTTAACCGACGAACAGATAAGAGACTTCCATCTAATTCAGGAATGAAAAGAACGTTTTTAACACGAATTTCCTTGTTTTCGCAAAATAATTTGCAATCACCCACACCGCATACTTTAACCTCAGTACCATTCGCCATATAAACCGTATCTGTCATCTCATTCAAATTTGTAAAATATTTTTCATCACAGCACATGTGGTTTGTTGCTGCAGAATCCACATACCATTCTGAATTTAGTTTTTGTTGCATTACACAAAAACAGACATCACTTTCATCTTTTACTACATTGGCACTAGGGAGATCGATTATTCGACTTTTTTCAAAACCCGGTTTTCGAATATTCCGAATAGTTGCTATTTTAAAAAACCCGGTTTTCGGTTAGTCATTTTTAAAATAACCGGTTAACCGGTTTTAATTCGAATACATAAAAACACAAAAATTAAAGAAGTTTTTGTAATAAGCCGTTAATTTAAATAAAAACCAAACAATTAAATAAGGTAAAGAAGCAACACAATACATGGATATGACTTAAGGTATGTTCAGACCTAACAAATATCCAAGAAAAGTGTGACCAGTAAATTGATCAAACTTTTCCTTTATTTTTAACAATTTCTATTAATTTACTAAAGCTTATTTTTAAGAACATATTTGTATAATTTAATTTTGAAACTGCTAAACGATGTTGCAAAAGCAAATAAAAAATTATAGGAATTTAATAAATTCATTATTTAAAATGTTCTCCCAAATTTATTTTAAATGAGTTTTAATTTGTTGGTGGTTAAGCGTGTCTATATGAATCAGTAGACTTCAACCATAATTTTGAGAAGTTGCAAACAAAATCTTTTTGCAATGATTATATACACTTTTCAAATTATTTTGTTTCAGCATTGCGGAAACGAAAAGTAATATGAACATGCTTTTTGTATAAAATATTTGTCAATTCCTTGACCACAATTTAAAACCTTCCATGACATTGTTTGTTGTCTTCAGTATTGTTTTTTAGTTCTTGGTGTTTTAATAAATAAAACTGATGAATTTTTTCCAGATCGTTGATTCCGCCTGAATGTTGTAGTTTTAAGCATGAAGATATGCTAGAACTACTTAAGAGTTTTAAGTGCCTTAATGGGCATTACGTCCTAGGCAACACAACTGGCTAATATTTCACCCAATGATTCATTTTTGGCAGCGTATTTTAGTAAAAAATTATTTGTCGTCTCTTCAGAACTACTTCGAAAGGAGTTAAGTTCATAAATGTCAAGCATGCGGACTAATTAGAGGTGATTAATAAGTCGTGACGGGGAAGAACCTTTGCAAATAATCATTTTAGGACAGCTTCAGGCACCTAACTTTATCTTTTCAATCATGTTCGAAATATCTCCCGAGATAATACCTTCCATATAAAAATATATTTAATATTTAGAATTCTCTCTACTCGCACAAATTACTATTTACTCTTTAACTAAACACTTTTGTGTAGTATATTGAAATGTTTTTTTTTTACAAGAACACATGCTTTTATAAGCGATTATTTACATGTTTTTTTACTTTTGTTACATTTTGTTTTGACATTCTTCATAAAACGTTTAAGTTTGCCCCATATTCAATTAGAAATACTTAAATTACGGGTACATTTACAACAAGAATAAGGAAAATGTATATAAATTACACATTATTAAAATAACCGGTTTATTTCGCCAAATTAACCGGCTTATTCGATATTCGAAAAATGGAAATTTTAAATTAACCGACTTGGGCAAAGCTAAAATAACCGGTTAAAACCGGTCGAATAATAACCGTTCGATCTCCCTAATTGGCACGGTTGTTAGCTTTTCTTTTATTTGTGCAGTCTTTTCTCAAATGCCCTGGCTTACCACACGAGTAACATTTTGGAACAAATTTTCCCTTTTTTTGAACTTTAAACGCAAAATCATTCTCCTGTTCACACCCAGACTTCCTTTTATATTCCTGGATTAATTTCTCTTTAACAAAATCTATTGTCAGATCAGCTTCCTGACGCATTTCTAATGAAGAAATCAAATTGATGTAGTCGTCGGGCAGTGTGCCAAGCAAAAACGTAACAGTTTTATGCTCCTCTAAATTTTCGCCCAAATCTCGCAAACGGTCCACAATTGACAAGAATTCGTTAATGTGATCATCCATACTTTGGCCTTTCACCAACCTCTTCGATGACATTAACCTAAGTAGGCTCACTTTATTGGTAATGTTTGCTTTTTCGTGGTGTTTCCTCAAAGTTTCCCAAAATTCTTTTGCTGTTTTCAAATGTTTGATTAAAATCTTCTGCGACTCCTCTACAGCAAGACCTATAGCAGCTCTAGCCTTTCCATCTCGCAACAACCATTTCGCATCATGTGCTTGAGAATTATCACCGACAACAACGTCCCACAACTCCCTTTCCAACAGAAGCAATTCCATGTTGAATTTCCACACATGGTAATTTTTGTTAGACAATTTAGGAAATTGTGCATTTGTTACATTCATTTTATCTCAGCAAAAAAAACTTTCTTTCTTTCCTTTATGTATAAAAAAAACGCGGGACTGGGCCCATAACCTGTTGTTTAAAATGAGGTTTTATTGAGAATAAGAAAAAAATAGTATATGTACATTTAAATTCATATTACATACATACATAGTTGTATTAGAACGCAGTAGAGACAGTGATGCAATAATGTGTGTATGTAATATGAATTTAAATGTACATATGTATACTATTTTTTTCTTATTCTCAATAAAACCTCATTTTAAACAACAAATGATGCAAATGTTTTGGTTTTATAATATTGACTTTAAAGCGTATAAAAACACTTAAATAGATCTTAATTTGAAACGTAAGCAGCATTAGTATTTGAAGAAGTGCAAAAATGGGTTTTTGCGTTCCAGCAATTTTGGGTAGTTTTGGCAAATTTAGAGAGTAATTTTCATTTTACTCTCATTTGTCCGAACTTGCCCGAGATCTTGTGGAACACACCTATAGTGATAATGGTAAGATTTATGCCCCTATTACGGTGGCCTAAAAACGATTTGTACTTAATTTTTATAAATAATTTCATTAATCATTTCTTTATTTTTTCATTTATAAGTGGTAAACTAAAATTTAATTTAAAAACACAATTTTAAAAAGCACATGTATATAAAAATTTTGACATTTCTGGCCTGATCGCCGCCACTTTATAACCAATTCGTCTTGATAGTTTGTTTACCATTTAGATTTTGAAGTCACTAATGGCTTGTTTACACTATCACACAAGTCTTACGTATTTTGAGGAAAATACAACGCTGTCATGATAAGTTGTTATTGTTTTTTGAACATTTACAAACAATAATTAGATCAGGGAAGCATTTTCAAAAAATACTTAAATGATGAAATAGAACTGGGGCTGAACGTTGTTTTCCATACAGTTTGACATAAAATTATGCCAGAGAATGCGGTCGAGAAATAAAATCAATTTTATTTTGAAGACGTTTTTTCTCATGCTCTCACATAGAGACAATTATTCTCCCAACAATGCTACCATACTTTCGCTCAATTTCATACATTTTGTAAACAAAGAAAAAAAAGAACAAAAGAAAACGAAAGAAATGAGAGAAAATTGCAGTTACGGTCGACGTTTTAATTATGGGCTTAAGAATAGGTCTGTCTGCGTACACATATTTTGCATAATTTTGTACAAAATGTCGCAAAATCTTGCAAAATGTTGTCTGCGTACTCCAAATCTCTCACAGCGTGAGAGCCAAAAAGAGAATTTTTTGACAGTTGAAAGTTAGAGAACTTGCAAAATGTTACTGGAGAAATTTCCTCTGGTAAGATTTTGCAACTAGTTTGAACAGCTGTTTTTATATACTGTTTGAATGAAAGAGTTTACGTGTGCCAAGATAGCGTCGACGAAATAGCGTCGAATTTGGGAATTTAAAAACCGGGAAACCAAAATACCCAAATAATGGGGATTTACAGTATATGAACAAAAAGTTAGCGTCGAATTTAGGAATTTAAAAAGGGGAAGTAAAAATATATTTATATTTTTAATAAAAATACTAAAAATATTTACCACAGGCTTTTGCAGGGTATAAACTGTATATTTTCTGAAAGTAAATAGTTTTCTGGACAAAATGAGCGATGCGTGCAAAAAATATATAGTTTATACCGTGCAAAAGCCTGTGGTTCATTGCATAAATCAGTAAAGATTTTTACTGACCATTTTGGATGAACCCAGATTTCTCGGAAACTGTCCGAACGATTTTTTGCACGCATCGCTCATTTTGTCCAGAAAACTATTTACTTTCAGAAAATATATAGTTTATACCCTGCAAAAGCCTGTGGTAAATATTTTTTGTATTTTTATTAAAAATATAAATATATTTGGGCTTAAATCTAGTTTACCGACGCAGCTCCAAATAAAAAAAAAAAAGTACCTAGGGTGATAGAAAATGGAAAAATAAGAAGAAAAAATTAAATAAAAAAGTTGGCGCAAACGCTTAGTTTTCGAGTTACGGGCGTTTTAAGTTTTTATATAAATATGTGATTTTGCAGTACATTTCCAAATGTATATGGCTAATATTGGTATCATTGTAAAGCTAGATCTTTCTGGACATACAGAATTTATTTTAATATTTTTAGTTTATTAAGAAGTGGGACGAGTTTGCAAAATACAAAAGTTTTTTAGTAAGCATAAAAACAAATTTATTAATTTTTTCTAATTCTTTAATGTATGTATATACTACATACTAATTTATTTAAGAATTTTAATTAAAATACAAGTAAAACCTTCTTTATGCTTATGATATACTAATGAGGGGAGAATCCTTGCCCATGGGCAAAGGCCGTCTATGCAAGGAAGCTTTAGTAAGCGAAACCGGTGTTTATTATACCATAGAGAAGAACATCCCTGCGTCCGGCCAAAGGCTGGCTATGCAAAGAATTTTTTTTTGCGATGCTAGTGTTTGTTATTTTATAAAATTTGTATTACACTTTTATTTAAATAAACTACATTCTTTCCTAGTGCACTTCCGTAACATTTCGACGTAAAATGAAAAAAACTGTAATGTGATCTAAAGAGTTTAATATTTTGAAATAAATTATGTATATCTAGAAAAATCTGTTCAAGAGCTTTAAAATGATACCAATATTGGCCATACATTTGGAAATGTACTGCAAAATCACATATTTATATAAAAACTTAAAACGCCCGTAACTCGAAAACTAAGCGTTTTCGCCAACTTTTTTATTTTATTTTTTCTTCTTATTTTTCCATTTTCCATCACCCTGGGTACTTTTTTTTATTTGGAGCTGCGTCGGTAAACTAGATTTGTTCCTTCATTTGTACTCCCCTATTTTAAATTCCTAAATTTTACGCTAACTTTTTGTTTATACTGCAAATAACCATTATTTGGGTATTTTGGTTTCCCGGTTTTTAAATTCCCAAATTGGACGCTATTTCTTAAAGTTTTTTAGTAAGCATAAAAACAAATTTATTAATTTTTTTTGTATTTTGTATTTTGCAAACTCGTCCCACTTCTTAATAAACTAAAAATATTAAAATAAATTCTGTATGTCCAGAAAGATCTAGCTTTGCAATGATACCAATATTTGCCATACATTTGGAAATGTACTGCAAAATCACATATTTATATAAAAACTTAAAACGCCCGTAACTCGAAAACTAAGCGTTTTCGCCAACTTTTTTATTTTTTATTTTTTCTTCTTATTTTTCCATTTTCCATCACCCTGGGTACTTTTTTTTATTTGGAGCTGCGTCGGTAAACTAGATTTGTTCCTTTATTTGTACTTCCCTATTTTAAATTCCTAAATTTTACGCTAACTTTTTGTTTATACTGCAAATAACCATTATTTGGGTATTTTGGTTTCCCGGTTTTTAAATTCCCAAATTGGACGCTATTTCTTCAACGCTATCTTGGCTCACGTTTGTTATTTCAATTGTTTACACACCGATCAGCTGTTTTCTTGCAAGATTTTACTGGATACTGTCTGCGTACTTTTTGAGATATTCTCAGCCGAAAGAGTAAAATTTGTC
Organism: Pollenia amentaria; assembly: GCA_943735925.1. Taxonomy (NCBI): domain Eukaryota; kingdom Metazoa; phylum Arthropoda; class Insecta; order Diptera; family Polleniidae; genus Pollenia; species Pollenia amentaria. The sequence goes on from OX031009.1 coordinate 87,836,810, forward strand.
TTACTCTCCCAAAAAAATTTACTGAGTATTTGCTACTGGAAAAGTACGCAGACAGACCTAATTTTTGCCTGAAGTTGAAGACACAATTCTGTTTCATCATTAAGACTTTGTGGAATAGTGTGTAACGGCCTTAAGCAGCGTTGTTGTTTTTCGGTAAATACGCATAATATTTTGATAACTAACGCATTTGTTTCTCCTTGTTTATATTGAATTCCTAATAAGGTTAATTGAATATATGTAAGTTAATTTTATATATACATTATCATATATCATTACAAAGTTGAAAATAACTATTAATCGTAGATGGCCCACGGGCTCGATTAGTTAATAAATAAAATAAAATAAAAAAAAATAAAAAATAACTACAAGGTATGTATTTATTTGTTTTTTACGATTGTTTTAGTTTTTGTTTTGCTTAATTTCTTTTGTTTGGCGCTATATGGGTTTTAAAATTTGGAGCAACATTTCTAATGACTATACCTTGTTCTTATTGAACCATGGTAAATACCTACAAATCTTTAAGATTAAAAAAAAGTTCAACTAATCAAAATTGTGATTTTTTTTTTGTTCTTTGAAAGAATTTCTATTTTATTTTAATGATAAATATTAGTTATTGGTTTTGCTTTTTTTTTATAAATATTATTGTTAAATTTAGTTTTGTTATTATTTACCATTAAAAATATGTATGTGTAATTATTATGTGTATAACTTAAGATTAAACAAAACAAAAAATAAGAAAAATTAAATAAAAACATAAAATTTTTGAATAAAAAAATAATATTGGTAATTAATTACAAAAGTTTGAGTTTTCTATTAGTTTTAAGTTTTCTTATTATAGTTACTTATTAAATTTTTGTTTTATTTGTTGTTTGTAACCATAAGGATACATTTCGAGTAGATCGATGCCAAAGTTAAAAGCAAAAGGAAGAGGACAAAAAGATGAGTGAGTAAACATAAAAAACGTTTCGACTTAAAATGTAGTACATACTTATATTATTTAAATGTTGTATAAATATGGTTATGATGTTAAAAAGGAGATTAAAATAATTAAATAAAATAAAATAGGAGAAGTAGGAAATCAACAAAAATGCACTTGATTATCATTATTGGTAAATTATCTTAATGGCCGAACACAGGCCAGTGATATTTTTAGACTTGTTTATAAGATAATATAGTTTAAGGCTAAAGCAAATATCAATGACTTAAGTCCGCAGGAGAAGGTTCTTAAACGTAACTTTGCCAAATTTAAAATTTTACGCGTTAACAGCTTTTTAAAGTCAAAGATTTTCAAATTTAAGAACATTGGTTTACTTTAATGGCGTGATATGTAGAGCATACGCACGCAGTTTGTTTACACAACCAAATGCTAGACTTAAACTATACTCAATCTACCACCTAGAGCAACGAACTACAACTTAATATTTAACATCGCTAAAATCATTCTGCTCATGCTTCCTTAGAGCTAGCGGTAATCATGAAGATGAAGCTGATGAATTTTTTGTTGAACTTCCGCCTCCACTGGAGACCCCGCGCTGCTTCTCAATGTACACATTTAAAAGACGAACTTTGCTGGGATTCAACATGGTCAACTTAGGTTTAACCTTCTCTTCGCCCATGACAATGTATAGTTTGACAATGCAAAAAACCGCTGCTTTTCGCACCATTGACTGAAAGTCATCTGTGAGCCGTGCTAAATGTGGAAAGACTATATCTAACTGAGTTTCGGTCAACTCAGAGCCATGACGATCAGCCAGTTCGGTAAGCAATTTCAAGGCACACAAGTTCATTGGATAGGAGCCGGTTGCAATCACAGGATTTACTATATTGATAGTCAAATTAAGGGGCAGAGCCGGAACAATTCGAGGTATTAGCATATCCAGTTCGCGAAATATCTCTTTACTCTTTGGATAGCAATTTATAATCTTTAGCAATATTAGTTCGATGAAGTTTATCCAATTAGGTTTCATTTGCGCTCTACGAAGAATTTTGGAGAGCACATGGAGTGCCTCTATTACTACCTCATTTGAACTGGCATCTAGCATGTTTAACAGCATTTTCATAATGACGCGGAAATGTTTATTTGGTAATTCACAGTTACCGCCTTTAATACATATGCCAAGATTAAGAAGAGCACCCTGAACGTGAGGTACCGGCATATCAGGTGTTAGGTTAAGGGACACCTTAATGATTTCACTCTCAAGGGTGCCGTTTTCGAGGATTATTTCCCCGTTCTCGGCAAATTTAAGATTAACTCCAGACGACGAAGACGAATTAGTTTGTCCCATACCGGAACCAAGGGTACTGGCTGTCATTTTGTGGTGTTGTTCCAATAAATTGCCGTCTAAGCGCATTGTTGTGCTTTCGGGTGTATTAGATTCTGTTGTTGTAGCCGACTGTGTCTTTGAATTTGAAGATGCACATGAATCTAGCGCTTCGCTTAAATGACCATTGTAACCACCTCCATTTGAGTTGCTGGCCAAAGAGTTGTACTGGTTTTCTATGCCTCCAAAGCAATTTCGTATCTCTTCGGTCGTCTTTTGAATATTCTGTTGAACATCTACCTCAGAGTAGCCGAGCATTGAATCGTTATCTGTGACAGAAGATTGGCGTGAACGTGGACTAGTAAACTGGGGTTGCAGTGATGAAAATGGACCAATTACGTTGGGGCTATGTAAAGGTTTAGGACTGGAGCTTGAGAGTGGAGATGAGGAGGGTGAATTTGTGCCCGATGTGCTGCTACGGCGCAAATGTGACTGGATACAAACTTTAGCAGAGTCCTGGTAACCTTTGGGGAGGATTGACAAGACCTTAGTCATTTGAGGTGTGTTGAGATTGTATAGTGCAATTAGACAATGACGTGCCTGATTTCGCAGTTCAAGGCTTTTCTGGTCGCTGGCCATCTGAACAATTTTTGACAGGGCTTTTTCTACAATGGGGAGAACAACGCCTTCTTCAGCACCAGGAAAATCTGTATTTTTACAATACGTATTGGCCAAACTAGTGAGAAATTTCAGTATCGCTATGCGTGTCTTTGTACATGGCGTCTGCGCGGAGTCAGACAATATACGGAAGACGTCTTTCATTTGGAGATCGGTTGGAAAGTATTCATGAACTACTTGCAAAGTCTTCCAAATTTTGCCATGCATTGAATTTAAAAGTTCAGTTCCAAGCTTGTTAAATAATCGTGTCAACAATATAAACAGCCAGTCGTGAAGATCGTTTGCATAAGCCAAAATAAGTTCTGTTACCGTTTCAAGAAAAAGCGAATAGACTTTGGTGTGCGTGTCCATAAACATTTTACGAAACGTGTCAAGAACCAACTGCAATTGCTGAGGTGTTAACTCCTTGCCGTCAGCGAGGTAATGAGTAAGACTAATGAGGCCATCTTTACGCTCGGACCAATGCGTGGAGGCACAGTACTGTATAATTGTATCTATATCATCAAATGGTGGCCTAACCCAACTCCAGTCTAGTCGATTTCTGGAGCCGGAGAGGGAATAATTTGAATTGTTGCCCCGAGTGTATGAGGAGTCAAATGAACGTTCGGAACATACAGACGAAGCTTCAGAGTCGTCCGATTCTTCACGGGACATAAGCTTTCTTCCAATTCGAGTAGCGGCGGAAAAGCCCCCTCGGTCACGGCCGTAATCACCCATCGAAGCGTAATCTCCACCACTGCCATCAGGAGATAAAGCATCAGCAAGAGCATTTTCAGCATCTCTACTTTGTTGCAAGAGTCTAGCAGCTGCCAGCTGCCTTGTAGGTTGATTGCGCTCGGGAGTCCGACGAGAATTTCCAGTTGTATACATGCTTCTCTTCATAATCACTCCACCACCTCCAGTCCTTGTAGGACTCGTTTCTCTAGAACTAGCCAAAGATCTTGGAATGCCCGAAGCTTTTTTTGGAATTGTTCCAGTTGGCCTATAATATGAATTAATAACGTGTTGTTCGCGCAACTTCGAACTTGGAGAAGTAGACCTAGATCCTGGCTGTGATTGAGAAACTCCTGCTCTGCCACGAGCTCTAGGTGAAACTCCACTATTTACACTTGATTGTGCTGTATGTTGCTGTTGGCCAGCGCCAGTTCGGGGACGAGGCAGAGATCCTGTTGCAGAATTGTTTGTAGACGTTCCCGTGTTTGCGGCTTTTTTACGCGCTAGGAATGCGTATTGTGCACGCGCTTTGGCCCGTTGCGCCGCTGCTGTATCAACTGCCGACACACTTCGCATACCAGGGGCAGGTTTCTGGAGTGCACCTGGTGAACGTTGAATACGTGAGGCCGTAGCTACAGTCGCTCGTCTATCTTCGGTACCTCCGCCTCCACCACTTCCACCATCTCTTTCTCTTTCCAGAGCTCTTTGAGCAGCAATGTCTAACGTTCCATAAATTTGGTCAGCCAAATCTGGAAAGTGTCGACGAAACACCCAATAGGCACGCCGAGAATGACGGCGCGCATCGCTGTCGGCATCGCTCATAGATTTCTTAATTACGTCACGCAGAAGAGGAGCACTCCTTTCCATTGCTTTGGTAGGCCACTCTTCAAAAAGTAAATACAATATCTCACACAGTGCAGCACGAATATCCTTTGATTTAGAGTTCTGAAGAGTTTCTGTTATAATCTTGACCAACTTAGGGGCATGTGTATATTTAATTATGTATTTTAATGCAATTAACGAAGAAGATGCAATGACTTTCGCTGAATTCTGTATCAACTGTATCAATTGTTCTAATATGTACTCGCAGAACTTATCTAATTTCTGATGAAGAGTTTTTGAAAGGAATGCAATTGTTATACATGCCTCCCGAATAACTTGCGAACGAAGTTCTTCCTTCAGAATATCTAAAAATGATATCGAAAGCTCTTTTAACTGAACCGTAATAAACTGGGGCTGTGATTGTACATTCAGCATTATAAGTGAACGTATTTTTTTTAAAGCATCAATACGCTTTTCCCAATCAAAGTTTTTGTCACTTATAATTGACAAGACATTTCTATAAATGTCGTCCATGTCTTTGGGATGAAAGATATTCAATTGTGGAACGGCCTCGAAGGAAGCCTCAAAAATGTCCATGGTAACAGCTCCAGCATCGGATGCACTTTCAGCAGCTATATTATTTTTACTGCGAACAGTAGCCGAAACAGTGCGCTTTACTATTTTTGTAGGCCGTTCCCGGGCTCCTATGTTGTCGGCCTCATCGTGTCCATTATTGTTATTATTTTGTGTTTGAGTTATAAGCATGGCTGATTTAAGCAGCAACCCTTCACTTTTGATTTGATCAAATTTCTGTTCCAGTATAGCCAACTTTGAAGCCGGCATGTCGTCTATTCGACGTAAATCTGGCCGTAAACGATCGCCAACATGTTTATATATTTCTACAAGTGATTGTATCGCAGTGTCTCGAACGGAGACAGTGGGATCTCCTAGTAGCACACATATTGACTGAATGTAATTTCGAACACTCAGCTGGGAAGTTCCGTACTCATTTAGCGTATTTACAATTGTCTGTAAAAACTCCTCGCGAACTTTTGCATTTTTATGCTTAAAACAACTCGCCGCTAATTTATCAAGCAAAACTTGTGGTGCTAGAACTTTATGTTCCATTAATGTCTGCAGTAGTAATTGAGCCTTTTCGCGTACTGTATCCTTGCTATCACCTAGGCGGTCTATCACATGCGGTAAAACTGTAGCAGTGTAAGCATTAAAGTCGGGACCAAGCCGTTTAATAAGTTCCGTAAATGCTTCTAACGATTTTTGTGCAATTTTAAAATGGCTTCCAGTTAGCCATGGCATTAAACCATCAACTAACATGCCCATGTCCATGCACACAATCGAGTTGGTATCATCGCTAAGGAATGTAACTAGATCTTCTGCCAGCTGAGCCTTAACTCGCATATCTGCTTTTGGCATCAATTGTATAAAACCATCCAAGTCGTTTGGCTTTCTGTACGCCATTTTATTATATTTGTTGTATATTGCTAAAGTTCAGCAAACTACAGCAATAATACAATAATTTATTTTTTTCGATTTCCTAAAAATAAAAAAAAATGTTTAAAGATAATTAAGATATATGTTTGTTGATATTATTTATTAATTTTTACATAAACGATTATAGTTGTACATACATATGTATGTATATTCAGTAGAAATATGAACATCTTAAGATATTAGTCATAACATTTTTACTTAAAAAAAGATAGAAACCTTACACATACATATGTATGTACAAATAAATCAGAAAATTAAAGAGAATAAGGAAATTATACTGAAACAGATGAAGCGCTTATATTTCTATACTTCGATACAGTATTAACAAAATGTAACCGTTTTAAATGTAAGCATCACTACTACCTAATAATTGTCAGGCCTGCAACAGAATAAAGTAGTTGCAGTAGTAGCTGAAGCTGACGAATGCTCTGTAGCTAGGCTGTCCATTACATCTCTTTTAAAGAGAACATGTTCTCTTTTTGTGTTCGTATCTTTTTGTTCACTCTCTTTTTTTGGTGCGGTAGTTTTTTGTCCAACAGTGCTCTTTATGTACTCTATTTCAAAAAAAAAATCCTAGATTGATGGAATTTTATTTATTTAGTAGGAATTCGCCACAGAAATCGGAGCTATGGACTTTTTCTCGGCATTTCGATAACACGCTCTAATTGTTTACTGGGTTAAATCTGTTGACAAGTTAAATCTGTCATTCTGTCAAAAGCAAACCATTTGCTGTCAAATCAAATACAAATTGTTTATTGTTATTTGCAAAGAGTAACAAGAGAAGACGAAAATGATTGATGAAAAAGAGAAAATCAGCTGTTTCATACAAACTCGTATAAAACTCGTCTAATTATGATAACCTACTAAAGGAGTGCAGCAATAAAAAAAGCACTGAAATTGGACTAATGTTCTGTCTCTTTTCATTAAGTTGTCAATCGGTGTCGCCTCTTGTTACTCTTTGGTTATTTGTTTTTCCACGCTGCAGCGTGGTTGCTTTGTGTAAAGCCTTAAAGTTAATGGTTTAGCTAGTTTAATTAGCAATAAGGTAATCTATTTTTTTAACTTTGATTATTATTTTATATTTATGTAACAACTTTTTTCGTAGCCTCGAGATGAGCAAAAGAAAATGTGTTTTTAACCATGATTTACAAACAAAATACAAATCGTTCATTGCCAAACCAGAACTTGCAAAACATGAAGCATTCTGCACGATTTGCAACACCAAAATCTCGATTGCAAATAAAGGACGATATGATTTGGAGCAACATATTGGTTCGCAAAGGCACAAACAATCATTACAGGCAGGTGAAGGTTCGAGTAGTTTGACCCAGTTTTTTATACCAAAATATACAAAGCTGGATGACAAGGTAGCTGCTGCAGAAGGTACCTTAGCTTTCCATACTCTTAAACACCATTTCAGTTTCCGTTCCACCGACTGCAGTTCAAGTTTATTTAAAGAAATATTTGAAGATTCCCAAATTGCAAAACTGGTTAGGTCTGCGCATACAAAAACCAGGGCAATTGCAAAAAATGTAATAACACCTTTTTGTATTGAAAATATTAAAAAGGAAATTTCCGAAATTCCATATATATCTGTTTCTACAGATGGAAGCAACCATGGTTCAATTAAAATGTTTCCATTATTAAGCCAATACTTCAATGCAAAAACTGGAATTCAAACGAAAATGTTACATCTGAATAATTTACAAGATGAAAAATCCGAAACCATAGCGAATTATATAATAAAATATTTAACAAAATTTAATTTGTTAGAAAAGTGTATTGCATTTTCCGCAGATAACTGCAATAAGAATTTCGGTGGAATAAAGAGAGCTGGCGAAAATAATGTTTATTGCAAATTGAAATCAAAACTGGAAAAGGATTTAATTGGAATCGGATGCCCAGTTCACATTACTTCTAACTCAGCCAAAACTGGTTTTGATTCGTTTCCTGTTGATGTAGAATTGATTTGTATAAAAATCTTTAATTTTTTTTCAATTTACACAGTAAGAACCGAAAGTTTAAAGGAATTTTGCAGCTTCACTGAAATAGAATCGAATTCTAGAAGTTTTTCCAGCTCTAAAATCTTATTTTTTATCTATTGATAACTGTCCAGTTATTCTGGAACGATTTTTTAAGTCAAACTTAAGTGAGGCGTTTTTATACTTTGTACATTCATTGCAATATGTATTTCACGAAAGAAGTAAAGAGATGGAAATGGAAACAAATTCAATCTTGGAGGTATCGCCAATCGTGAAATCTTTGAAAACCACTTTAAAGTGCAGAATTGACAAGAACTTTTTGCCAATTTCCACAAATACAATATTACTTGAATTAATCAGGAACGGATTTGAAACTGAAGTTAATTCTTTTAAAAATGATTGTATGAAGTGCTACCGAAAATCATTGGAATACCTCGAAAAATGGACAATTCACTTGGATGAGTTCAGTTGCTTCAATTGGATGAAATTGGACGAAGTACCTGAGTGGACATCAGTTGAACTTACGGTCAAATATATATCTTCGAAAGGTGTCGAATTAAGTTTCAATGATTCAAAAGGTTTTGACCAGTTTTGTAACTTAAAAAATTTTGTGGCCGCGAAACTATCTGATACCGATGATGAATTTAAAAAACTAATATCAAGTGCAAAATGGTTAAAGTTTTTTGAAAATAATAATAATTCAGAGTATTATTCGGAACTCCTAAAAATTTGTCAATTTTTTTTTTGCATACCAGGACAAAAAGCAAATGTCGAAAGAATATTTTCTTTAATTTGGGCACAATGGACGAAAGAGCGGAACAAACTCAAAATTTCAACCATCAGATCGATTCTCACGGTTGTATACAATCTTAAGGATTTAAAATGTTAATCTTTTAAAGATTTAATTATTAACGATAAAAAATACTTAGCCCTAATAAGTAGCTCAAAAAAGTATAATTCCGATTCATCAGAATCAGAATCAGATATTGATCTCAATTAATTTTTATATATTAATTTATTTTGTTTATGTTTTTTTTAAGAAAATGTGATTTTTGAATTTATTTTGTTTATTTTTTTAAGAAAATGTGATTCTTTTTGTTTTTTATTGTTTTATTATATATTTATTTCGTTGTTTCTATCATTAATAATAATTAATTAATTAATTATAACATCAATAAAATTTTTAATTATTTAATAAATAATTTTTTTATTGTAAACTCTTTTTTTGTTAAAATGTTCTCTTTTTTTAGAACGAAAGTTCTCTTTTGAAAATAAGGCATATGGGAACCCTATCTGTAGCGGAACAAAGTACAAAATTACGAACTTTGCGCTTCAACTGCAACGACTACGACAACTACGTATTCTGTTGACACTACTTTAAAACTGCCGTTTTTAACATTTCACAGCTTGCAGCGCTTTTCGTAAAGTTGCACTACAGCGACTATTCTGTTCCCCACTTAAATGCTTTTTCTGGCACATAATATGGTGTTCTGGCTATCCTGCACAATAATGGAACATCCGATAACGTATTTTTTTGGACAATGTATTTACTTTAGTTTGGTGAAGAAAAAAATTCTCAATTTGCATATTAGGTTTTTGAAACACTGAACGCAGAATACGCTGAATCTATAAAGCTGGCAAAAGTGCTAATAATAAATCCCCACCTATATCGTGATTCTATATATATTTAGTCGAATTTCGAGAGAATTTCCGAAATCATAACTTATTTTGAATATTTTGGTATATATTATGCATATGTAATATATGCAACAAAATAAAAAATACATATGTATCTATTTTCAATGAAATGATGCTTGGTGTCATCGGAATTTACCTATCCCATAAAAATATGCAAATACACAAAATCCGAGGTCTACTGATCATAAATAAATTTAAAATTTTCAGTAGAAGCAAAAATATTAATAAAAGAAAGAATCAAAGAGAGAGTTGTAAAAGCAAAAAAAAAAAATTTTTAAATTAAAGCCATTCGAAAAACAAACAAAATTATTCAACATAAAACAGCTGTTTATCACAAATTGGCAAACGTTTGGCAGCTTGTTGACAAGAGTTTAGCAAATCGTTAGCCAGAGTTTGGTAAGTGTATTATGAATAAACTTTGTGCTAACTTCATGCCAAATTTTCGTTATAAATACGGCTGATAATGATTTTACTGCCATATTCATCAAAAATACAATAATTTTTGTTTAAAATGTATGTATCTTAAAACAAAAATTTTCAATTCAAACTTTTCTTGAAGCACATTTAAAATGTAAAAAGTTTATGAATACTGTTTAGATTAAAAACCTTTGCGTACGGTGATTTCTTCTTAAAACGGTAATTTTTAGAGGGCCGTACGGTATTAAAAAATAAAAGTTTACACTGTCTAGGACCAATATTTTAAGGTGTTACCAGCATTGCCGTAATTTGTTTGAAATAACTGCATCTTAAGAAAGAAAAAAACTGAATTATATAAAACTGAAATATATAAATTACTTAATTTTTTTTTAACATATGTAGGTGTAATACCAGGGCTGTGGAGTCGGAGTCGGAGTTGAAGAGTCGGAGTTGAGGTTTTTGTACCGGAGTCGGAGTCGCAGTACCCAAAAAAACGCGCGACTCCGACTCCAAAATTTTTCGGCATAAAAGATTAAAAAAAAATTCTAATATTTTCCAATATAAAAATTCTTCGAAATTGGCGATGCAATATTTTGCAGATCAATATGAATAAGTGGATTTAAATTTATTTTATGAGAAATAGTTGATTTAAGTACTTTACTATTTAAGTATATTAAGGTATATTTTTTATACGTGCGGGAAAAAGTCTAAATTACATTAGCAAAACTTATACTCAGTTATTGATCTAGTTGAAAAAGATGTGTGATTTGTTAAATAATTTACTCATGCTAAAAAATGTTAATGACATGAATTGCCAATAATTTTAATATCAGAATTTTTTAACCATCAACGCTGAAATATTTTCAACATTGTACAGAATAAGTGTTGCTATAGCGCATAAATACTAGTATGTATTAGAAAAATTGTGACGTAAAATTATTTCTCTTTTGTGTAGAAACATCTTTATCGGCCTGCCTTTAATTCCTACCATACCACTCATGTTTTTCTTATGCACATTACGCGGGGATTCCCATAATTCGTTTAATAAAGATGTTTCTATACAAAAGAGAAATAATTTTACGTCTCATTCATTTCGCATCACGGTTAGAGTAGGAGTCGGAGTCGTGAGTCGGAGTCGCACTTAAAAAAATTTCAGCGTTTGGAGTCGGAGTCGGAGTTAGTACTTTTTTCGGTCGACTCCACAGCCCTGTGTAATACATAAACAAATACAATATTACATTGTATATTATTAACGAGTATTGTTACTTTGTAGGCTAGATGGAAGAGTGGAATTAAGAGGTGTACACAAGGACGATTTGTTTTGTTTCCTCATCTTATACAAAATTTATTTTAGTTTGAGCTCAGATTTGCAATTTGTCAAATTTTACAAGGTAAACTTAAGTGCAACTTTTAAAATGAAACATCAAAAATCACAAAATGTAAACAGGGACATAATTAAACTTTTAAAAGTCAAAGCCAAATAATGGCTTGGCAAACATGTCAAAATTGTGCGTGTGTACAATCCTCTTACGTTGGTAATTGGGGTATTTCGTAACTTACCTTTAGCTCACACAACTATTATGTCAATGTATTCAAATATATATTCACACATTCATTAATTCAAAAATTATTTGAATGTTTTCTGTAAATTTGCTCTCTATAACGGGTCATTGCAATATTTTCTTATTTATGAAAAAATCTCAAATTCATTTACAGTAAACAAGTTTTTTATTCAATTCATTCTCTCTTATTTTTGTATTTGGTTTACTCTCTCCTTATCTCTTTGATTCTTTTTTATTTTAATAAATGGTGTGCACTTTGAGTAAAGGCAAACAAGCGAATTATTCAAAGCAGACCTCTAGTGTGAATCATCATTTGACAAATATGGGTTGCTCACAACAAAACGAATAAAAAAAAAGAAGTTGTATGTACAGTAACACAGAAAGCTATACAAACCCCACCAAAAAATGAGTTTCATGTAAAAATTTATATTATTTTTCAACAAAAACTATATTGAAGAATGAAGAATTTTAGAAAAACAATGTATTTATTAAAAAATTAAATAAATTCATATTTTTAGTACACAGAAATGTATACATACTACATAGTAGTTTATAATTCTATATCATAAAAAGTTTTTATTTATTAATATCTTATTAATATCTTGTTCCTTTAGTTTCTTACAAGGCATTAAGATGATTTCTTATTGAATAGACAAGTTTAGTGGTAGTTTCCAAAGAAATTTCATACTATTCCTTGCTAAGAGCATTTTTTAGGAATTGTTTGCTCCTTATTGTAGTTTTTCTTATCCAGCGGCCCAATTCATCCCACAAATTTTCAATAGGATTTAAGTCTGGCGACTTTGGTGGAGAGTGCAGTTGCCTTGGTAAAAATATATAACAGCCATTCCTTTACAATGACTACAGTATGCTTTGGATCGTTATCTTGCCGGAAGTATTAGTTTCCAGATAGACCCGAAAGTAATGGGTGTCCGAGGAAATCTTCTATGATAATCTTTAATCCTCAATGTACTGCGTACTATTTCTAGGAATGCAACATCGTTCCGAAAAACATCGATATTTTAAAACATCGATGTTTTCACGATAAGCATAGATGTAAAAAAATTTCGGTAAGAACACGATACATCGATGTTTCAACATCGATGTTTTATTGTTTTTTATAATTATTGAATGATTTAATATGTACCGTACAAAGAAGTCATTTAAGTAAACTTTTGAGGAATTTTCTTGACAAGATTACATGAAATGCTACTAAGTTTTTCAAATAAATTTTATATAATTCCAGTAATAAAAAACCATTTCTTTTAAAAGCTTCATGACGTTTGGCGCGTGTACTTTTTTAACGATAGCAAAAAACTAAAGATTTTACCTTAGGAGAACTGATATTTGCAAAAAATTCAAAAAGTTATAACCCCATTACACAGTCTCCAAAATTGTTTTAACATTTCTTTAGTTTATAAAAATAGGTTCCTCTTATTACATATGTACATATATGTAGTTATGCAATGCATATTATGCATGTATGTACATACATACCTTGTACGGCTATGCTTTGAAATACATTTTTTATATTTTTAAATAAATGTGTGTGAAGTTAGCTCCGTCAGTTAGCTTCGTTTTCTTGACTATCAAGTTTCCTGTACACAAGCAACTTGTGTTAACTTTGTTCTCACTCAACGACTGTTAAGACAACAGAATGGATGTTTTTTGCCAAAAATAAATAATTTCAGACAAAAAAAAAATTAAAAATGGTAATTCAGAATAACAAATAAAACATATATTTTTTATTTAAAGAATTTGGCCAGAAAATTAATTAAAATAAAAAAAAGGCCTACTTTTAGAACCCGAAAATGGGTCAAAATCGAAATGGTGCTCTAATATGGACTAATAGGGTTGATAGCTTAGGTATTCTAGATTTCAGAACTATATAGTTTATATTCAGAATTTGTATAGATTTTTTGTACTAGAGCATAGCTGAAAGTGAAATTATGAAATTTCGTAAAAAAAAGCCCTATTTTCAGAACCCGAAAATGGGTCAAAATCGAAATGGTGCTCTAATATGGACTAATAGGGTTGATAGCTTAGGTATTCTGGATTTCAGAACTATATAGTTTATATTCAGAATTTGTATAGATTTTTTGTACTAGAGCAAAGCTGAAAGTGAAATTATGAAATTTCGTAAAAAAAAGCCCTATTTTCAGAACCCGAAAATGGGTCAAAATCGAAATGGTGCTCTAATATGGACTAATAGGGTTGATAGCTTAGGTATTCTGGATTTCAGAACTATATAGTTTCTATTCAGAATTTGTATAGATTTTTTGTAATAGACCATAACTGAAAGTGAAATTATGAGATTTCTTATAAAAAAAGTCCTACTTTCAGAACCCGAAAATGGGTCAAAATCGAAATGGTGCTCTAATATGGACTAATAGGGTTGATATCTTAGGTATTCTAGATTTCAGAACTATATAGTTTATATTCAGAATTTGTATAGATTTTTTGTACTAGAGCATAGCTGAAAGTGAAATTATGAAATTTCGTAAAAAAAGCCCTATTTTCAGAACCCGAAAATGGGTAAAAATCGAAATGGTGCTCTTATATGGACTAATAGGGTTGATAGCTTAGGTATTCTAGATTTCAGAACTATATAGTTTATATTCAGAATTTGTATAGATTTTTTGTAATAGAGCATAACTGAAAGTAAAATTATGAGATTTCTTATAAAAAAAGTCCTACTTTCAGAACCCGAAAATGGGTCAAAATCGAAATGGTGCTCTAATATGGACTAATAGGGTTGATAGCTTAGGTATTCTAGATTTCAGAACTATATAGTTTATATTCAGAATTTGTATAGATTTTTTGTAATAGAGCATAGCTGAAAGTGAAATTATGAGATTTCTTATAAAAAAAAGTCCTACTTTCGGAACCCGAAAATGGGTCAAAATCGAAATGGTGCTCTAATATGGACTAATAGGGTTGATAGCTTAGGTATTCTAGATTTCAGAACTATATAGTTTATATTCAGAATTTGTATAGATTTTTTGTACTAGAGCATAGCTGAAAGTGAAATTATGAAATTTCGTAAAAAAAAAGCCCTATTTTCAGAACCCGAAAATGGGTCAAAATCGAAATGGTGCTCTAATATGGACTAATAGGGTTGATAGCTTAGGTATTCTGGATTTCAGAACTATATAGTTTATATTCAGAATTTGTATAGATTTTTTGTAATAGAGCATAACTGAAAGTGAAATTATGAGATTTCTTATAAAAAAAGTCCTACTTTCAGAACCCGAAAATGGGTCAAAATCGAAATGGTGCTCTAATATGGACTAATAGGGTTGATAGCTTAGGTATTCTAGATTTCAGAACTATATAGTTTATATTCAGAATTTGTATAGATTTTTTGTACTAGAGCATAGCTGAAAGTGAAATTATGAAATTTCGTAAAAAAAAGCCCCATTTTCGGGTTCTGAAAATAGGGCTTTTTTTTACGAAATTTCATAATTTCACTTTCAGCTATGCTCTAGTACAAAAAATCTATACAAATTCTGAATATAAACTATATAGTTCTGAAATCTAGAATACCTAAGCTATCAACCCTATTAGTCCATATTAGAGCACCATTTCGATTTATACCCATTTTCGGGTTCTGAAAATAGGGCTTTTTTTACGAAATTTCATAATTTCACTTTTAGCTATGCTCTAGTACAAAAAATCTATACAAATTCTGAATATAAACTATATAGTTCTGAAATCTAGAATACCTAAGCTATCAACCCTATTAGTCCATATTAGAGCACCATTTCGATTTTGACCCATTTTCGGGTTCTGAAAATAGGGCTTTTTTTACGAAATTTCATAATTTCACTTTCAGCTATGCTCTAGTACAAAAAATCTATACAAATTCTGAATATAAACTATATAGTTCTGAAATCTAGAATACCTAAGCTATCAACCCTATTAGTCCATATTAGAGCACCATTTCGATTTTGACCCATTTTCGGGTTCTGAAAATAGGGCTTTTTTTTACGAAATTTCATAATTTCACTTTCAGCTATGCTCTAGTACAAAAAATCTATACAAATTCTGAATATAAACTATATAGTTCTGAAATCTAGAATACCTAAGCTATCAACCCTATTAGTCCATATTAGAGCACCATTTCGATTTTGACCCATTTTCGGGTTCTGAAAGTAGGACTTTTTTTATAAGAAATCTCATAATTTCACTTTCAGTTATGGTCTATTACAAAAAATCTATACAAATTCTGAATATAAACTATATAGTTCTGAAATCCAGAATACCTAAGCTATCAACCCTATTAGTCCATATTAGAGCACCATTTCGATTTTGACCCATTTTCGGGTTCTGAAAATAGGGCTTTTTTTTTACGAAATTTCATAATTTCACTTTCAGCTATGCTCTAGTACAAAAAATCTATACAAATTCTGAATATAAACTATATAGTTCTGAAATCTAGAATACCTAAGCTATCAACCCTATTAGTCCATATTAGAGCACCATTTCGATTTTGACCCATTTTCGGGTTCTGAAAATATGGCTTTTTTTTACGAAATTTCATAATTTCACTTTCAGCTATGCTCTAGTACAAAAAATCTATACAAATTCTGAATATAAAGTATATAGTTCTGAAATTTAGAATACCTAAGCTATCAACCCTATTAGTCCATATTAGAGCACCATTTCGATTTTGACCCATTTTCGGGTTCTGAAAATAGGGTTTTTTTTACGAAATTTCATAATTTCACTTTCAGCTATGCTCTAGTACAAAAAATCTATACAAATTCTGAATATAAACTATATAGCTCTGAAATCTAGAATACCTAAGCTATCAACCCTATTAGTCCATATAAGAGCACCATTTCGATTTTTACCCATTTTCGGGTTCTGAAAATAGGGCTTTTTTTTACGAAATTTCATAATTTCACTTTCAGCTATGCTCTAGTACAAAAAATCTATACAAATTCTGAATATAAACTATATAGTTCTGAAATCTAGAATACCTAAGCTATCAACCCTATTAGTCCATATTAGAGCACCATTTCGATTTTGACCCATTTTCGGGTTCTGAAAGTAGGACTTTTTTTTATAAGAAATCTCATAATTTCACTTTCAGCTATGCTCTAGTACAAAAAATCTATACAAATTCTGAATATAAACTATATAGTTCTGAAATCTAGAATACCTAAGCTATCAACCCTATTAGTCCATATTAGAGCACCATTTCGATTTTGACCCATTTTCGGGTTCTGAAAGTAGGACTTTTTTTTATAAGAAATCTCATAATTTCACTTTCAGTTATGCTCTATTACAAAAAATCTATACAAATTCTGAATATAAACTATATAGTTCTGAAATCCAGAATACCTAAGCTATCAACCCTATTAGTCCATATTAGAGCACCATTTCGATTTTGACCCATTTTCGGGTTCTGAAAGTAGGGCTTTTTTTTACGAAATTTCATAATTTCACTTTCAGCTATGCTCTAGTACAAAAAATCTATACAAATTCTGAATATAAAGTATATAGTTCTGAAATTTAGAATACCTAAGCTATCAACCCTATTAGTCCATATTAGAGCACCATTTCGATTTTGACCCATTTTCGGGTTCTGAAAATAGGGTTTTTTTTACGAAATTTCATAATTTCACTTTCAGCTATGCTCTAGTACAAAAAATCTATACAAATTCTGAATATAAACTATATAGTTCTGAAATCTAGAATACCTAAGCTATCAACCCTATTAGTCCATATTAGAGCACCATTTCGATTTTGACCCATTTTCGGGTTCTGAAAGTAGGACTTTTTTTTATAAGAAATCTCATAATTTCACTTTCAGCTATGCTCTAGTACAAAAAATCTATACAAATTCTGAATATAAACTATATAGTTCTGAAATCTAGAATACCTAAGCTATCAACCCTATTAGTCCATATTAGAGCACCATTTCGATTTTGACCCATTTTCGGGTTCCGAAAGTAGGACTTTTTTTTTATAAGAAATCTCATAATTTCACTTTCAGCTATGCTCTATTACAAAAAATCTATACAAATTCTGAATATAAACTATATAGTTCTGAATACCTAAGCTATCAACCCTATTAGTCCATATTAGAGCACCATTTCGATTTTGACCCATTTTCGGGTTCTGAATATAGGGCTTTTTTTTACGAAATTTCATAATTTCACTTTCAGCTATGCTCTATTACAAAAAATCTATACAAATTCTGAATATAAACTATATAGTTCTGAAATCCAGAATACCTAAGCTATCAACCCTATTAGTCCATATTAGAGCACCATTTCGATTTTGACCCATTTTCGGGTTCTGAATATAGGGCTTTTTTTTACGAAATTTCATAATTTCACTTTCAGCTATGCTCTAGTACAAAAAATCTATACAAATTCTGAATATAAACTATATAGTTCTGAAATCTAGAATACCTAAGCTATCAACCCTATTAGTCCATATAAGAGCACCATTTCGATTTTTACCCATTTTCGGGTTCTGAAAATAGGGCTTTTTTGTACGAAATTTCATAATTTCACTTTCAGCTATGCTCTAGTACAAAAAATCTATACAAATTCTGAATATAAACTATATAGTTCTGAAATCTAGAATACCTAAGCTATCAACCCTATTAGTCCATATTAGAGCACCATTCCGATTTTGACCCATTTTCGGGTTCTGAAAGTAGGACTTTTTTTTATAAGAAATCTCATAATTTCACTTTCAGTTATGCTCTATTACAAAAAATCTATACAAATTCTGAATATAAACTATATAGTTCTGAAATCCAGAATACCTAAGCTATCAACCCTATTAGTCTATATTAGAGCACCATTTCGATTTTGACCCATTTTCGGGTTCTGAAAGTAGGACTTTTTTTATAAGAAATCTCATAATTTCACTTTCGGCTATGCTCTATTACAAAAAATCTATACAAATTCTGAATATAAACTATATAGTTCTGAAATCCAGAATACCTAAGCTATCAACCCTATTAGTCCATATTAGAGCACCATTTCGATTTTGACCCATTTTCGGGTTCTGAATATAGGGCTTTTTTTTACGAAATTTCATAATTTCACTTTCAGCTATGCTCTATTACAAAAAATCTATACAAATTCTGAATATAAACTATATAGTTCTGAAATCCAGAATACCTAAGCTATCAACCCTATTAGTCCATATTAGAGCACCATTTCGATTTTGACCCATTTTCGGGTTCTGAATATAGGGCTTTTTTTTACGAAATTTCATAATTTCACTTTCAGCTATGCTCTAGTACAAAAAATCTATACAAATTCTGAATATAAACTATATAGTTCTGAAATCTAGAATACCTAAGCTATCAACCCTATTAGTCCATATAAGAGCACCATTTCGATTTTTACCCATTTTCGGGTTCTGAAAATAGGGCTTTTTTGTACGAAATTTCATAATTTCACTTTCAGCTATGCTCTAGTACAAAAAATCTATACAAATTCTGAATATAAACTATATAGTTCTGAAATCTAGAATACCTAAGCTATCAACCCTATTAGTCCATATTAGAGCACCATTTCGATTTTGACCCATTTTCGGGTTCTGAAAGTAGGACTTTTTTTTATAAGAAATCTCATAATTTCACTTTCAGTTATGCTCTATTACAAAAAATCTATACAAATTCTGAATATAAACTATATAGTTCTGAAATCCAGAATACCTAAGCTATCAACCCTATTAGTCCATATTAGAGCACCATTTCGATTTTGACCCATTTTCGGGTTCTGAAAGTAGGACTTTTTTTATAAGAAATCTCATAATTTCACTTTCAGCTATGCTCTATTACAAAAAATCTATACAAATTCTGAATATAAACTATATAGTTCTGAAATCCAGAATACCTAAGCTATCAACCCTATTAGTCCATATTAGAGCACCATTTCGATTTTGACCCATTTTCGGGTTCTGAAAGTAGGACTTTTTTTATAAGAAATCTCATAATTTCACTTTCAGCTATGCTCTATTACAAAAAATCTATACAAATTCTGAATATAAACTATATAGTTCTGAAATCCAGAATACCTAAGCTATCAACCCTATTAGTCCATATTAGAGCACCATTTCGATTTTGACCCATTTTCGGGTTCTGAAAGTAGGACTTTTTTTATAAGAAATCTCATAATTTCACTTTCAGTTATGCTCTATTACAAAAAATCTATACAAATTCTGAATATAAACTATATAGTTCTGAAATCCAGAATACCTAAGCTATCAACCCTATTAGTCCATATTAGAGCACCATTTCGATTTTGACCCATTTTCGGGTTCTGAATATAGGGCTTTTTTTTACGAAATTTCATAATTTCACTTTCAGCTATGCTCTATTACAAAAAATCTATACAAATTCTGAATATAAACTATATAGTTCTGAAATCCAGAATACCTAAGCTATCAACCCTATTAGTCCATATTAGAGCACCATTTCGATTTTGACCCATTTTCGGGTTCTGAATATAGGGCTTTTTTTTACGAAATTTCATAATTTCACTTTCAGCTATGCTCTAGTACAAAAAATCTATACAAATTCTGAATATAAACTATATAGTTCTGAAATCTAGAATACCTAAGCTATCAACCCTATTAGTCCATATAAGAGCACCATTTCGATTTTTACCCATTTTCGGGTTCTGAAAATAGGGCTTTTTTGTACGAAATTTCATAATTTCACTTTCAGCTATGCTCTAGTACAAAAAATCTATACAAATTCTGAATATAAACTATATAGTTCTGAAATCTAGAATACCTAAGCTATCAACCCTATTAGTCCATATTAGAGCACCATTTCGATTTTGACCCATTTTCGGGTTCTGAAAGTAGGACTTTTTTTTATAAGAAATCTCATAATTTCACTTTCAGTTATGCTCTATTACAAAAAATCTATACAAATTCTGAATATAAACTATATAGTTCTGAAATCCAGAATACCTAAGCTATCAACCCTATTAGTCCATATTAGAGCACCATTTCGATTTTGACCCATTTTCGGGTTCTGAAAGTAGGACTTTTTTTATAAGAAATCTCATAATTTCACTTTCAGCTATGCTCTATTACAAAAAATCTATACAAATTCTGAATATAAACTATATAGTTCTGAAATCCAGAATACCTAAGCTATCAACCCTATTAGTCCATATTAGAGCACCATTTCGATTTTGACCCATTTTCGGGTTCTGAAAATAGGGCTTTTTTTTACGAAATTTCATAATTTCACTTTCAGCTATGCTCTAGTACAAAAAATCTATACAAATTCTGAATATAAACTATATAGTTCTGAAATCTAGAATACCTAAGCTATCAACCCTATTAATCCATATTAGAGCACCATTTCGATTTTGATCCATTTTCGGGTTCTGAAAATAGGGCTTTTTTTTACGAAATTTCATAATTTCACTTTCAGCTATGCTCTAGTACAAAAAATCTATACAAATTCTGAATATAAACTATATAGTTCTGAAATCTAGAATACCTAAGCTATCAACCCTATTAGTCCATATTAGAGCACCATTTCGATTTTGACCCATTTTCGGGTTCTGAAAATAGGGCTTTTTTTACGAAATTTCATAATTTCACTTTCAGCTATGCTCTAGTACAAAAAATCTATACAAATTCTGAATATAAACTATATAGTTCTGAAATCTAGAATACCTAAGCTATCAACCCTATTAGTCCATATTAGAGCACCATTTCGATTTTGACCCATTTTCGGGTTCTAAAAGTAGGCCTTTTTTTTATTTTAATTAATTTTCTGGCCAAATTCTTTAAATAAAAAATATATGTTTTATTTGTTATTCTGAATTACCATTTTTAATTTTTTTTTTGTCTGAAATTATTTATTTTTGGCAAAAAACATCCATTCTGTTGTCTTAACAGTCGTTGAGTGAGAACAATGTTAACACAAGTTGCTTGTGTACAGGAAACTTGATAGTCAAGAAAACGAAGCTAACTGACGGAGCTAACTTCACACACATAAATGCTGATGTTTATTTTTTTTACAATGAACGACAAACTCAATATGAAAAAGCGCGATTTTAGTACGAGAATTCTACCGAATGGAATTAGTAGTTAATCGTTTATTACATAGTTTTTCTGACACACATAATATAACAACATGTTATTTATTTATTTATTTATTTATTTATTTATTCAGAGTAATAATAAAAAGCCAAATTTGGCCAAAAAACATTATTATAGAGCTTTCATTTCGAGATATATAAAAGAACGAAGTAAATATATGTTTATATATACATACACATATGCATGCTATATACATACATACATACAGGTACATATATATACACCTACATCTACGTATATATAAATACATAAAATATATAGTATATAAAAATTAACTTAAAACTGTGTATAATGGATAGATTTTAGCTATCAAGAAAAAAGAAAAAAAAAAATTTATGAATTATGAATTAAGGCTCCCCAGCCAATTTAAAATAAGTTTTAAATGTTAAAAAGTAGTCCATTAAAGTGACAACTATGTAATTAAGGTAAACATGTCCCAAAGGCACAGAAATACGCTACTTTATATCTAATGATGCATTAGGATGTCTCACAAACATATATGTAAATAAAGCCTCTTCTTAAATATATTTACTGAATTTTCAAACCTTCGAAGATTAGGTTGCAAGTTATTCCAGATTCTGGCTACCCTAACTAGAAACGAGCGTTCAAATATTGATTTTGATATTTGTGGAATTATAATTTGAATATGCCTTGTAGATCTAGAAAAATTAAACATAGCTCGTAAGTTTTGCGGATATCCATTTAAAATTATTTTATAAAAAAATAAAAGAAGTCTATATTTAACAAAATTTTTAAACGTACAGCCCAAGAACCTTTTAACATATATGTTCTCTGATTCTGGCATTAAAAACAAAACGTACAATCATGTTAACAATTCTCTCTAATCTTTTGAAGTTAATGCTGATGTAACCTCTAAACAGTATCCCACTTGAGTTATTAATAGTGAAAAAGCCATCTTCCTTTTAATATGTAAAGGTAAATAAATGTTCGAGTTGTATAGACGTCTCAGTGTATAAATAATTTTACGAGTTAGAGCATTTATATGACATTCAAAGTCTAATTTGTCGTCGATGATAACACCTAGACATTTTAGATGATCTACACACTTATTTAGTTGTTAGGTATTTTATAAGGTAGAAATCTAAAAAAAAAAATTTTTTTATATTAAAAAATTAGAATTTTCTAAGAAATTAATTGCAAAGTCGACTGTAACGTTTACGTATCCGCAAGATTTACGTATAAGTAACGATGCACCACCTGGATAACTTTCTTGCCGCGATGTGGCTTAAGTGTCTGTCTTGGAACTTGAATCCGGACAGCTAAGTCGGAACAAGTTTAAAGGCAGACGCTTTAAGGCCAGCATGACCAAGGGTTATCCAATCCTCATTCTATTCCCTTCACCTACAATCCTTCCCCCCCCCCCCCCATTATTATTCCCACTTCCCCCACTTTTAAGGTCAAGGTGGTTGATAGCAGTGCCGACGACCTGGATGATTAGATAGTGGTTAAAGAAACTAGTCGCGGACAGCTTCCCTCTGATGCTGATGGCAAAGGTCAGTTGTAATTCTAGCCTAGTCCGTGCAAGCCGTCACTGCGCGAGATGGTCCTTTGTATACGTGCATACTCGTGGGATTGGAAACTGGACAATTTTAGGACAGAAAAAAAATGGACATAGTGACAGAAGTTGGTGCAGGGAGTATCGCTGGCAACTCAACAGGCCCGATGTCAGATTCAGACTCGGATCTGCTGGGTGTTCACAGGGATATTCTGCTGCAAGAAAGTCAGTTAATGACAGAACTGACAGAGACTTACTGGATGGGCTCGCCAATGGACTCACTCACTGACACGTTCTGGGGCCTCGGAAAGACTCGGTGATCTGACCTTGGACTCTGATGATGAGCACGAAATAGCTATGATTTCGGCTCATGGACCAAAGGGTTGAACCATCGACTTCTGTGGTCACATTCGAGACAGAGAGCAAATTGGCGAGTGCATCTAAATCCATTGTTCGGCAGGATGCGACAGAACAGGTCACATCGGAGAGCCGATCGAATCTCGAAAAAGCCAAGAGTGGTGGGAGAGTCTCTTTAGCTTTTCTAGAAAAGAAAGCTAAGAAAGACTCTTCACTGCACGATGGGCGGGATGGGCATTTGCTGAGAATGCACCGGAAGAACGCTGCTGGATTCGAAAGAATCCACGGTTTGGTCGGTGTCATCCTAGGGCTTCCCTATCCTGCGGGGTATACAGCAGAGGCTGCTGAGGAATCAAATGTTGTCAGTAAAGACAAAGGATCCTCACCAGATTCGCTGGCGTATCCTCTTACAAGGAAGGTAGAAGGAAGGAGGGTAAGAGTTCACCACCCAGCCCTCTTAATGGTGACAGTTTGGTCACGGTTAAGGGAGCTAAGCCTGGCGAATTACCCACAGTAGACCAGGAGTCTCTCAGGAAGTTGAAGTCGATGAGTGGGGTTTCGATATTTGGGTTGGGGTCAATCAGATTTGGGTTTCGCAAAAATGATGGACCCTAAGAGGCTGAATGTGGTGCAGATAAACCTGCATCACTGTGAAGCAGCCTCAACCGAATTAGTAACCCACCTCATCGATAACAACGTGGACGTGGCCTTAATCCAAGAGCCCTGGATCAACAACAATTAGGTAGTTGGATAAAAGGCAACGGGATATACACTGTTCGTACCCCACACGGATGAGAAGGTTCGAACTTGTATAATGGCAAGAAATGAGCTCAAATTTATGTTGTTCCATTCTTTCAGCAATGGAGACCTCACGATTGTGACAGGTGAAGCTATGGACACAACGGTCCTAGCACTAGCATCGGTATACTTACCATATGAGGCTACCGATCCACCTGGTGTGAAAGTACGTGAGTTGGTGGAGCACTCGAGCAGAAGGGGCTCGAGACTGGTACTGGGTTGTGACGCTAATGCACACCATACCCAATGGGGAAGTACCGACATCAACAAAAGGGGTGAGTCTCTGTTTGATTTTATTATTGCTAGCAATCTTTACATCTGTAATAGGGGGAATACGCCAACATTCAGAACTAGAGATAGGGAGACAGTAATAGATGTAACATTGACGAACTATAGAGACTTAGTAGATGATTGGAGGGTGGCTTTGGGATTTTCCTTCTCTGACCATGGTCGTATATCCTTTAATCTAAACTTCGAAAAGTCAAAAACATTCTGTCTGTCGCGCTCGTTGAAGATAGACGTGTTTTCTAAGCTCGGCATACGGTTTATTTTTTATAAAAACGTGAACAAATAAAGTATTAAAAAAAAGTAAATAAAAGAAAAAAAAATACATGTATGTACATACATACATAAACATACACATTTTTTATTCTCGGTGTTGATAAACAATAACAAATAAGAAGATCACAACTGTAAACAGTAAAAAAAAAAAAAACTCTTATGAGTGCAAACAGTGCAAAAACAATTAAACATAATGATAGAAATGCATATATCACAGTGAGTGTTAACGAAACAAATGCAGAAATAAAAAAAAGAATCGATGATAGCAAATACCTAACGGCTAAACCTATTACTCGCACGCGATCCCTCTCACCCACTGTATTTAATAATAATGTTGATACACTAACAAATATAAAACCTGCAATCGTTGCCTCAACGGCAAAACCAATTTTAATAAGTGATGAATATATTAACCCCAAATCGGGCATAATAGAAAAATCAGTATCACCTTCTGTGTCTAATAATACGGTTAATTTGAATACAATAAAAAATATTAAACCTGCAAGCGATGCCTCAGCGGCAAAAACAATTTTAATAAGTGATAAAAATATTAATCCCAAATCAGGCATAATAGAAAACTCAGTATCACCTTCTGTGTCTAATAAAGCGGTTGATTTTAATACAATAAAAAATATAAAACCTGCAAGCAGTGCCTCAATGGCAGAAACGACTTTAACAAGTGATGAAAATATTACCCCCAAATCAGGCATGTTGGAAAACTCAGTATCACAGGTAAAAAGTAGTCAAAAGCCTCAAATACAAGTTGGAATGGATAGGTACATAACAGTGCTAAAACGGGGTCGCAGCCCAACCTCTTCTGCAGTTGCTTCGGTCCCAAAAGTTTTAAAAGAGGGTACATCGGATAGAATAAGTTCTCAAAATCGGTTTGCAATTTTGGAAGAGGAATCCTCGGAAGCACAAAACGTTACCAAATCTTCTAAGCCACCCCCGATATATCTTAGAGAGAAAAATTCCAGTGATTTAATAAAGAATTTGATCTCGGTAATAGGTGAAAATTCTTTTTATGTAGCTGCAATAAAACGTGGTAGTATTAATGAAACGAAAATACAAGTTATTCGTGAAGAGGATTTTCGTAAAGTAATAACTAAATTAGAAGCACTAAAAAAAAAACTTTTATACATACCAACTGAAGAGCAGTAAAGGTCTACAGGTAGTGATAAAGGGCATTGATTCATGCGTAGACCCAGGTGAGATAAAAACGTTTTTAGAAGAGAAGGGCTTTAAAATAAAAAACGTAATAATTATTAAAAATAGAGAAAAAAATCCCCAGCCACTATTTCGAGTGGAGTTAGAACCCGGCGACGTTACGCTTAAAAAAACGATACTCATCCCATTTACAATTTGAAATATATCCTGTATAGGAAAATAACGATAGAGGAGCCGCACAAAAGGAACGGTCCCGTGCAATGTTTAAACTGCCAAGAATTTGGTCACACTAAGGCATACTGCCATTTAACCCCTGTTTGCGTTGTATGTGGAGAATTGCATGGTACAGCTCTCTGCGATAAGTCTAAAAATGACCCTAATGTAAAAAAATGCAGCAACTGTGGTGGTAATCACACTGCCAACTATAGAGGATGCCCTGTATACTCTATCGTAAAGCGCTCGGTTGGACAGAAACCTAATCCCCCTCAAATTCAGGTAACACATCAAGTTAACACTAATGTCATTCAGGTACCGCAGCCTAGTAATAACAGAACATCCTACGCTAACGTCCTAAAATCAAACCATATGCCAATGCAAGGTGATTTGCCAAATAATGATGAGACTCCAGTTTCTAATTTAAGTCGTCTAGAAAAGACCATGGAAACACTAGTGCAAACAGTAACTAACTTTACGAACACAATGGGTAATATGATGCAGGAAATGTTAAGAATGCAATCGATGTTATTGCAAGCTGTACTTAACAAGCCATGAATTGTTTAAAAATTTGTTTTTGGAACGCAAACGGCATTCGCCAACATAAAAATGAACTAGAATACTTTCTTAAAAGTAAACAAATTGATGTAATGATGGTTTCTGAAACTCATTTGACCTCAAGAAATAATTTTAAAATTAATGGTTATATATTATATGATACCAAGGACCCTCGAGATAGAGCTTGTGGAGGTTCTGCTATTTTGATTAAAGCCCGAATCAAACACTACTTAATGTGTGATCATCGTGAAGATTATCTGCAAGCAACGAACATTTGTGTTGAAGAGTTAAGTCGAAATTTAGTACTTTCATCTCTATACTCTCCACCTAGATTTTCAATATCAGAAAGCCAATATTATAAATATTTTAAATCATTAGGACCCTGTTTCCTAGCCGCTGGCGATTACAACGCTAAACATACCTTCTGGGGGTCACGGCTCATTACACCAAAGGGTCGTGTTTTGTATAATACAATGTCTAAAATAGATTTAAATGTGGTCGCGAGTGGACAACCAACTTATTGGCCTACTGATCAGCAAAAAATTCCAGATGTCATCGATTTTGGCGTGGTTAAAAACATCCCCGCAGAAACGATTCATGTTGAAGCTTCTTTAGAATTATCTTCTGATCACACACCTACAATTCTTACCATATCAAACCCTAATAGAATTGTATCTCCGTCTGGTTACATAGTGACGTCAGCCACACAAATAAATTGGTTAAAATATAAAAAATATCTCAGTACCCACTGCACTGAAAATATTCCGCTTAGAACACCGGAGAATGTGAATCTTTCTATTGTAAATTTTGGCAATAATCTCAAACTAGCTGTTCAACATTCTAGCATAGCCCGCAAAAATATCAAAAATAGTAAAATATATTCTACAGATGTCGAGCGTCTCTTGACTGAAAAAAGGAGAGTTCGAAGAGAGTGGCAATTGCACAGATCCCCTCAACTTAAAAATTTACTAAAAGAGTGCACAAAAAGGCTAAGAAAGTTACTGCAGTCTCAAAAAACGGCTTCTCTGGAAAAATATCTTAAGGAACTCGATGCAACTCCTCAATCTGACTACTCATTATGGCGTGCAGCTAGAAATCTTAAAAGACCAGTTATCACTAAACCGCCATTAATAAACTTAAATGGAAGTTGGGCACGAAATGATGAAGAAAAAGGAAATATTTTTGTTAATCATTTGAAAGCCGTATTTACCCCTCATACATCTTTCGATACTGCGGTCGAGTTACCACCTGTTGCTGTTGGATCAGCTGTTCCACTTAGATTTGAGATAGGAGAAATCGAGAAGGCTATTCATGATTTAAACCCCAAGAAAGCCCCTGGTTTTGATAAGATCAGTAACAAAATGCTTTTGGAGCTACCCAGCATAGCAAAGAAAATTATTCTACTAATTTTTAATGCTATTTTACGCCTTGAATACTACCCACAAGAGTGGAAAGTATCCTTAGTTACCATGATACCTAAACCAGGAAAGGATCCCACAAAAGTTGAGTCATATAGACCTATAAGCTTATTGTCTAATATATCAAAGCTATTTGAGAAACTACTAGTGTCAAAAATAACACCGATGTTAAATGAAAACAGATGTATTTCCAATCATCAATTCGGTTTTAGAAGAAAACACAGCACAATTGAACAAACTCATCGAATAGTAAATGTCATAAGAAAAGCCTTTGAAGAAAAAAAATATTGTTCAGCACTCTTCATCGATGTATCTCAAGCTTTTGATAAAGTCTGGCATGAAGGTTTACTACTGAAATTGCAGCAAAACTTACCAGCAAACATACACAAGCTGTTAGAAAGCTACTTAGTCGGTCGGCAATTTATTATTAAAGAATGCGATTTTTTAAGTTCTCCTCAGCCACTTATCGCTGGAGTCCCACAAGGCAGCATCCTGGGCCCTCTATTATACTTAATTTATACTTCGGACTTGCCTACAAACAGCTACACCCATACCTCAACATTTGCGGACGATACAGCTTTTCTAAGCGTACACGCAAACTGTCAAGAAGCATCTCGTTACTTACAGGACCATATATTTGAACTGGAAAGGTGGTTAAAAAAATGGAGGATAAAGATCAATGAGCAAAAATGCTCACATATAATATTCACATTGCGTCGGGAAACATGCCCCCTATTAAAATCAATAATCAAATAATACCCCAACACTCGCATGTAAAATACCTCGGTATACATCTAGATCGGCGTTTAACGTGGAAATGGCATATAGAAGCTAAATTAACTCAAATGAAACTAAAAGCAATCCAAATTAATTGGCTTATTGGAAGAAATTCTGTTCTTAGTCCCGATTGCAAACTTCTACTCTACAACTCTATCTTAAAGCCAATTTGGTGCTACGGTATTCAGTTGTGGGGCACTGCCTCGGCTTCTAACATCGAAAAAATTCAAAGGCGCCAAAACAAACTTCTTCGAATAATCACAGCCGCCCCCTGGTACGTCAAGAACTCAAATATCCACAAGGATCTCAATGTGCCATTGGTAACAACTATGATAACGAAATATGCAGTAAAATATTTAAAAAGGCTGGAACTGCACCCAAACCCATTAGCTCGAAATATTTTAAATTATGGCGGCCACACTCGCTTAAGAAGAAGAGACACTGCAGCACTCACCCAGTCAGATGAGCGATAAACACCTTCATATGTGAACAGAAACCGTGATGACTAAATCTTTTTTGTCTAGCACTGGCAGGACATAAAGCAAATATTAGGATAAGATTTGATTAAATATTGTAAGTTCATATTTAATATATATGAAGATTCAATAAACAAATACTGAAAAAGAAAAAAAAAAAAAAGTCAAAAAGTCGAAAAGGCGTCCTTATAGGAATTCAAGGACGAAATGGGATTCCTTTTCGGGACTGGTGAATAGTAACCTTAGAGTTACACACTATTGGGGGTCGACTTCTTCCGGTGTGTAGCACCTGATATCATGATGAAATAAACAGGTGGCATTACTACGCCAGATGACGATTTTTTGCTCTTGTATTGTTTGTCTAGTCTTATGTCAAAGTTGTGTTTAAGTTTTTAAAAAGTCTACGTTTTGTGCTGTGATTATTGTATTGTATTAAAGTTTTTAATTATTTAAATTAAAATTAAATAAGATAGTAACCTTAGTGAAATAAAAATTGGGTTAAAATTAATTTACTTCATTGCGTTCGGCGGCAAACTTTGATTTTAGTTTAATATAATTTTTGACGTATACGGAGACTTATTTTTCATTTTTGTTGTAATGTTGTATTTGTTGCCGTAGCGCTGCCACCTACTTATTCCACCATGCCTGATGGCTACCTTTACGGAGGTGTTGACCAGTAGCTATGAGCGATCTTGTCCGCTGAATTTTCAGGGAAGGCGCTCGCAACCGAGATGGTGGACAGGTGAGTTGAGGACTCAAAGGACCACTGTCAGAAGGTTATTTAATAGAGCGAAGCATACGCGTAGGGATAAGGATTAGAGTAACTTAAGGATAAGTTATAATAGGTATAAGGGAGATATAAGAAGGGCTAAAAGGAACTCGTGGATCAAAATTATGCGAGTCAGTGGAATCTGTAAATGATATGTCCAGGTTCAGGAGTTTATCCAAGGACCCTGTGGTCCCGGGATTTATTCAGAGATTGGACGAGTCATGGACGGAATCTAGCTCCGAATCTCTGTTTGCTTATGGAGACTCACTTCCCGGGTTGTGTGGATCCTGGGACGGGGGAACAGGTAGAGTGTGGTAGCCCCTTTTCTGGATCGGGCTCGGGAGGTGAAATAAGGGATGCGGTGGGGGATATCATCACCATGGGCTGTTAATACTTTTGGGTCTTACAAATCGGCAGGACCAGATGGTATGCTGGCTATGCTGGTGGAACTATTTAGGGTATGTCTGCTAAATGGCTACATTCGTAGAGGGTGGATAGAGGTCAGGGTTATTTTCATACCTAAGGCAGGTAGAACCGGTCACTCTAAACCCAAGGATTTTAGACCTATCAGCCTATTGTCTTTTCTTTTGAAAGACTGATTGATCTACATCTGAGGATGAAGATTGACGCCGGCATGCCTATCTTAAGGGTAGGTCTGTTGAGATTGCGCTTCATGATGTGGTGGGTTATATAGACAGTGGATTCCTGGATATAGAGGGGGCCTTTAACAATGTGAAAATAGAGGCCATAAGGCAGGCACTGAGTGATTAAGGGGTTTCGTTATTCTTGATCGAATGGATAACTCTGATGCTTAGCAGTAGAGTTATTCACTCGGACTGGGGAAACGAGCGCTTAAGGAAGCTCGTGACTAGGGGGGAGTTCTCTCTCCTTTATTGTGGTTCTTGGTTGTCAGTGTCGTTCTGGGACGTTTTGACAGGATAGGTCAGAAGGTCGTCGCCTACGCGGATGATGTAGTTATATTGGTATCGGGCAAGTTTCTGCCGACAATAAGCGATGTCATGCAAGGGGCGCTGGGCGAACTGTCAGCATGGGCGTCTGATAAGGGGTTCGGAGTTAATCCGGAGAAGACAGAATTAGTTCTTTTCACTAGGAGGCACAAGGTGGATAATTTTAGGCTGCCGGTACTAGGGTGAATAGAGCTTGGGCTATCTGATAGTGCTAAGTATCTAGGAGTTTTTCTGGACAGTAAGCTGTCCTGGAGGAGGAATACTCAGGAGAGACTAAATAGGGGTCTCAATACCTTCTATGCTTGCAGATCGTCGATAGGTAGTAGTTGGGGACTCCGGCCATCAGTTGTAGGATGGCCGTACACTTCGGTGGTTAGACCCATTCTTACGTATGGATGATGTGTTTGGTGGGAGGCATTGAAACTAGCTAGTCGGAGGGACCTTCTGCCTAAGGCTCAGAGGTGTGCCTCGATCGGCATGACAGGTGCCTTGAGAAGTACCCTTCAGGCGGCTCTGGATGTTATTCTTCATCTTCTGCCTATAGAGCAGTATGTGGTGGGAATGGCAGCAAGGAGCATTCTTAGGCTGAGGGAGCTAGGACTGTTGGGAAATTTCACGGAGGGCCACTCGCGGATCTTAAGTGAAATTAGTACTAGTGGTAATCGCCTAGGCTCGCATTAGGGTCGATTTTGGGCGTTTGCCAGAGGTGATATTGCCTTCTAGGGAGAGCAGTTTGTATAGGGGATTTGCTATTTTCACTGATGGCTCGAAGATGAAGGGCACGGGTGCGAGGGTCTACATTGAGGATCTGGACATCAGAAGGTCATATAGACTTCCCGACGACTGCAGTGTATTTCAGGCGGAGGTTCTGGGGGTTCTCAGGGCCGTGGAAATGGTAGGGGCTAACATTGCCAAGGGCTCGGAGGCCAATATATATGTGGACAGCCAGGCGGCTCTTAGGGCCTTGATGGGCTGTTATGTGAACTCCAGGCTAGTGGACGATTGCAGGAGGGCTCTAGGAGTAATCTTAGAGAATTATGTTGTGAGGCTCTGCTGGGTACCGGGTCACTGCAACATTACCGGCAACGATATAGCTGATGAGTTGGCAAGACTGGGTTCGGAAATGGAGGATCCTGACAGTTTGCAAGTGGTCACACCTCCAATGGGCTCCTACTTTGGGAGAATTAGAGAATGGATTCTGAGCGGGACTAATCGGGCTTGGCTGTGGCCGACGCTTAGTAGGTCAAATTCGGACGCGCTGCTGGGTTAGAGTAGGGCCTGCGTTTGGACCATGATAGGTATTATCATATATGATAGGCAGAATGGCGGTGAGAATGGGGTCTGGCTTTTCGGATATATGAAGGCTGTGTGAGGACCCAGAGGAGTTCGAGACAGTTGAGCACTTTCTGTGCCACTGTCCCAGGCTACAGAACAGCAGGCTAAAGTGGCTAGGTAGCAGATTCCTGCACTAATTAGGAGATGTCTCGGGCTGCGGGCTCGAGAACCTGACTGGATTCGTAATGGGAATGACCTGGTTGCGCGGCAGGAGGCTGGAAATATGTAGGACAGTTTTCCTGTTTGCTAGGGTTGTTTTTGCTTGTGCTCTCCGATTTCTTATCTTCCGCTCTTTCTTTCCTGTGCTTTCACCATTTACTTCTCCTACTCTTTCACACTAGATTTCTTTCTCTTCTTTCCTTCTTTCTTTCACTAATTAAGGCGTCACAATGGACCATATTGGTCTCTGGGTGAGGGTGTGAAGTTTGCTTCACACCAGCCTTTCTAACCTAACCTAATTTTACGATGCAAACACCAAAGTCTTTACCGGCTTAAAAACGGCGTGCTTTCGCCACAAAAAATTTTTGTTTGCCCAGTAAAAGAGTTCAACCGTATTTAAGATTTTTTCTTATAATTCGATGATACCAATTTATATGTATGTACATTAGACCGACTCAAGTTGTATGGAGCCGAAAAAAGTGTTTTAGTTACCCCTCTGAAAATAAAGGCTGATATGTTTTATGATGATTCCCAAAATATTTTGGTTCTAGCGTTGACCATCCGTGAGCTGGACCATTTTTAAAAAAGGTCTTTTTTCAGTTTTTCGAATATTTTTGTTCTTTGCTCCAAGACGACATAAATAAAATTAGGTTTCATCGAAACGAGTTTTTGAAGCTGCATCCAATGGTATATAAAACTTTACCACTTGCGACCTACTTATTGAGATATTTAACGAAATACATATTTTCGTTTCGGGTTTTCATACAAATTCTACGTATTTTTTTTATTCATTTTATATTTTTTTATTGTATTTTTCACATTTTGATAAATTGAAAAATGAAAAATGTTTATACCCATATTGCCTATATATGAAAAAAAGATCAAATATATCGCGATTTTCGCATTTTTTGTGAATAATTACAAAAAAAAAAAAAAAAAATTAACATAATTTTAAAACAGATTTAGGTTAGGTTAGGTTAAGAAGGGTTATGCGCCCAAGGCTGCAACTCCACTCGGCAGGAAGAAGCGCAGGACAAATTCCCCCCTACGGCCCCCCCAACAGAAACAGCCGTTCTACTTCCCTGACAAACCCCAGAAGTTCGGTTGGATTACATTCAGCGATACACCCCAGTTCGTCGTGAAACCTAGCCCCTAGCCATTTCTCCCTGGGTTCGTGCATTCTAGGACAGTGGCACAGTACATGCTCAACCGTCTCCAGCTCCTCGGCATCTCCGCACAACCTGCAGAAGTCCGGTCTCGCAATGTCCCATTTACCCATAAAAGCCCTAACAGAACAATGCCCCGTCAGGAACCCTATCAGAGTCCTGAGACTACTCCTATCCAGTCCTAATAGAACCCTGGTTGCACCTGCGTCTAACCCGGGCCATAAGGCCCTTGACACCCTGCAATCCGTTCTATCCCTCCAGGACCGGTTAACGGCATCACGAAATCTTTCCCGTAACACCCCATAGTAGTGACATAAGGGGGGTTTTACCCCTCTGTCCCTTACCTCTAAGTCCAGATTCGAACCCCCTCTCGCGAGTTCGTCCGCCACCTCGTTGCCATCCACCTTGCAGTGTCCTGGTACCCAACACAGCCTTTTTGTGAATGCCAACATGAGCTCTCTCAGAGCATTCCTACACCGAGCAACCAGGCACGATCGCACCGTATGATTTGTCAATGCCCTTAGCGCAGCCTGACTATCGACGTAGATTGTCACAACAGATCTCCCCACGATGTGATCCAGTATCACTTCCGTTGCCCTCCAGATCGCTAGGATCTCAGCCTGGAAGACACTGCACTCATCCGGGAGTCTGAATGACCTTTTCACGTCAGTGTCAGCAATAAAAACACCAGCACCAGTGCCAGTCCGTATATACTGCTTTTATGAAGCGAATACGTAATAAAGTGTCTACAATCACATGCATAAGAATATATAATACAATTATTAAACCACACTTCGAATATTGTTCTACATTACTTTTTCTTGGTAGTCAAAAAATGAAAAGCAGACTGCAAAAATTAGAAAATAAAGGCATGAGATGTATATTAAGATGCCATAGATTGACCCACGTAGCATACATGTTGTTTAAGTTGTAATGGCTATCAGTCAACCAAAGAATAATATTGAACGTACTCATATTTGTATATAAAATAAAAAATGGAATGTTACCCAACTATCTGCGTAATCAATTAGAATATGTAGCGGATGTGCAACCATATTATCTACATAATAACAACGATTTCAGATTAAACTTTAGTACAACAAATTTCTATCAAAATCTTTTTTTTTTTTTTTATTATTCCTACACTAAGTCCCGCGAAGCTTTTCGCTTGTCTGCAGGAGGCCAGAGTCTCTGGCGGGAATCGAACCCGCAACCTCGGTACTGATAGACTAGCTCACTACCAGCTAGCCTACCGGGGCACCCTATATTCTATAATGGTCTTAAACTATTTAACGCAATTCCGTTAGAACTAAAAATGTAAACTAGTTTTAAAACTAAATTAATGTAATTGTAAACTTAATTGTTTTTTTTTAAATAGCGAATTTTGCTAAATAAATAAATAAATAATACTAATAATAATACTAATAGACGCAGTTAAAAAGGGTACCAAGGAGCAGGAATTGCTTGAGGAACATATGTGGAAATGGACCGGGAATCTTAGGCCGCCCGCTAAAGAAATATGCCTTTATATATGCGTCAAAAGGTAAAAAAGAACGTCAATCGTGAAACACGAAATTAATACCGACGAATCTAAGCCAATTAAACAGGCCCCAAGAAGCATTCATCTAGCAAAACGAAATGAAGTTAGAGACCTGGTTAACGAAATGGAACAGGATGGCATAATAAAACCATCATCAAGTCCCTGGAGTTCACCGGTGGATTTGGTAAAAAAGAAAGATGGAAGTACTAGTTTCTGCGTAGACTACAGGAAACTTAATAACGTCACCAAGAAGGACAGTTATCCATTGCATAGGATTGATGACACCCTAGACGCGTTAGCTGGAACAGAATGGTTCACCACATTGGACTTGCAAAGCGGTTATTGGCAAGAAGAAATCGCAGACAAGGATAAAGAGAAAACTGCTTTTAGTGCAAGTGATGGCTCATGGCACTTTAATGTAATGCCATTTGGGCTCTGTTATGCTCCAGCTACATTCGAGCGTTTGATGGAACAGGTGCTGAAAGGTCTCCACCGGAAGACATGTTTGGTGTACCTTGATGACATAATTGTCATGGGAAAAATATTTGATGAGCACCTGAAAAACCTCGAAGAGGTGTTGAAACGTATATTGAAAGCCGGACTCAAGTTAAGTGTTAAGAAATGTCCACTGTTCCAGACGGAAGTAAAATACCTAGGGCATCGTGTAACATCTGATGGCATTTCAACAGACGAAGAGAAAATACGAGCAGTCATGGAGTGGCCTCGGCCTCAAAATCTACATCAGTTACGCAGTTTTCTAGGCTTATGTACATTAGACCGTCTCACTTTTCCTTTTTTTTTCGAAATTTCTTCATGAACATCAATTTTCTTTATCTACTATAAAAACCAAGAAATTTGGTGTATAACACTTAAATATTGATGAATGGGAAGTGGTCTCTCAAATCGTTTTTTCATTTTTTTAGGCAAAATACCTTTTTTTCAAAAAATGGAAAAATCTTGATTTAGTAATTTGCCTCAAACTCAAGCAGTTCTGAATGGATTTAAACATAATTTCATGCATTAGAAAGCTTATTAAATTTCCTAAATGTTTCTTAAAGCAACATTGCCATTTTGTTCGATGGTTTTTTATTCATAGCACTACAAATTCAGATTTTCAAATACAAACTTAACATTTTTTTTAATTTTTGCTTACCTTTTCATATATAAAAATTGAACGAGGCAAAACTTTTATATTCTGTAAATGCAGTATGGTAGGAAATTTTAAAATAAAGATTTTGGTGTAAATAACAGTCGTATTCTGTTAAGAAAAACTGCAGTTTTAGTTGAAATGTTGAAAGTTGTTTATTTCTAAATATAAAAAAAAAAAAATAATATTTTGGTAATAACTTTTTTGTATCTGAACCGATTTTTCCGAGTTTTTCAGCAAATATGTTTTACTAAAGATTTCCGATCTTTTGATATATTAGACGTATCCGTAGGTCACATAACAGCTCTAAAATTTAAGTTTTTATAAAAATGTGGATGCTTTTTAGCCCATTTTTGGAGTATTTTGCTAATAACTTAACCATTTCTTAACCAATTTGGGAGATTTATATACCCACGTCTTAAGGAAGAAATTTACCATTTACTTAGATTATAACGCTTGGACTCGGAAAGATCTATTGTTTCCGAAAATGGGTATGTTTAAATAAAAAATTTTATTTTGGGCATTACTCTTCCATTTTTGGGAAAAAACTTGCAGGGTTTTCGGGAAATATATTCTGCTATTTTGAATTTCTGATATTTTGATATATAAAACGTGTTCATATGTCATACTAGAGCCCTAAAATTTAAAATTTCGAGTATTTTCAATAATGTCTTTGTACGGGAGGTACCACGCCCACTTTTCCAATCGCGCCCATATTTTGAGGGATGCTGTGTATTGATAACCGATATGTTTGTACCTAATTTGGGAACTTTAGCTCGCTTCGTTCTCCAGATATACAGAAATGTATAACGTCTTTGTATGGGAAGTGCCACACCCAAAATGATTTAATTTAAGTCGTTGAGCATTTTTACAAAACGCATCCAAACTCCAACAAAAGCATAATTTTACCAAATTTTAAAAAATAAAAAAACCAATATGTTCTTACTTTATAATATATTTATGCAATAGAAGAAAATTTAGAAATAAACAACTTTACACATTTCAACTAAAACTGCAGTTTTTCTTAACAGAATACGACTGTTATTTACACCAAAATCTTTATTTTAAAATTAAATCTAAGTAAATGGTAAATTTCTTCCTTAAGACGTGGGTATATAAATCTGCCAAATTGGTTAAGAAATGGTTAAGTTATTAGCAAAATACTCCAAAAATGGGCTAAAAAGCATCCACATTTTTATAAAAACTTAAATTTTAGAGCTGTTATGTGACCTACGGATACGTCTAATATATCAAAAGATCGAAAATCTTTAGTAAAACATATTTGCTGAAAAACTCGGAAAAATCGGTTCAGATACAAAAAAGTTATTACCAAAATATTATTTTTTTTTTTATATTTAGAAATAAACAACTTTCAACATTTCAACTAAAACTGCAGTTTTTCTTAACAGAATACGACTGTTATTTACACCAAAATCTTTATTTTAAAATTTCCTACCATACTGCATTTACAGAATATAAAAGTTTTGCCTCGTTCAATTTTTATTTATGACAAGGTAAGCAAAAATTTAAAAAAAATGTTAAGTTTGTATATGAAAATCTGAAGTTGTAGTGTTATGAATAAGAAACCATCGAACAAAATGGCAATGTTGCTTTAAGAAAGATTTAGGAAATTTAATAAGCTTTCTAATGCATGTAATGATGTTTAAATCCATTCAGAACTGCTTGAGTTTGAGGCAAATTACTAAATCAAGATTTTTCCATTTTTTGAAAAAAAGGTATTTTGCCTAAAAAAATGAAAAAACGATTTGAGAGACCACTTCCCATTCATCAATATTTAAGTGTTATACACCAAATTTCTTGGTTTTTATAGTAGATAAACAAAATCGATGTTCATGAAGGAATTTCGAAAAAAGTATAAAAACTGAGACGGTCTAATGTACATACTACAGACGTTTTGTACCGAATTTTGCTAAAATTGCTGCCAGTTTGCATGAATTGACCAAAAAGGCGCAGGCATATACATAACTGGGGTGAAGCACAGGAACAAGCATTTCAGAAGCTTAAAGAATTATTGTGCACAGAACCAATTCTGGCTTATCCAATCGCGGGTAAGAAATTTGTGCTAGATACCGATGCAAGCAGATTTGCAATTGGTGGTGTGCTGTCACAAGTGGTCAACGGGGTAGAGAAAGTCGTAGGCTATTACATTCGAATACTTTCGAAGACTGGGAGGAATTACTGCGTTACTCGGCGAGAGCTTCTGGCAGTACTGGAGTGCATAAAGCATTTCCACAAATACTTGTATGGTCAACATTTTAATTTAAGAACAGACCATTCTGCACTCAGGTGGTTGCTACAATTCAAAAATTCGGAAAGCCAGATAGCGCGTTGGATTGAGCGCCTTCAGAGCTACGATTTTAGCATTGAACATAGAAAAGGTGGAAAACATAGCAATGCGGATGCTCTGTCTAGGCGACCCTGTAAGCTGGAATGCAAGCATTGTGTAAGGGCTGAAGGAAAAGAAAACTTTAGCAGATAGAGTCCCATGAAGACTGGTCAATGGCGCAGAAAAATGACCCCATTTTACCAAAAATTCTGAAAGCCAAGGAAGAGGGCTAAGTTCTTAATAAAGTGGTGTGAATAGTTTATAGTACAGCTATAAATAAAGTGTTTAAAGTGTTTTATTTATTTTATTAAAGTTGCAATAAAAGAACTCAAGATAAAGGAAATAAGCCAAAAACGTTATTGAAAAGGCAGTAACGTAACAATATGATATAAAGAAATTGTTTTACAACAAAACTGGGTTTCCAGCTGTAATAGGATGCATAGATGGACCCCATATAAATATAATTTCACCAGAAAAGGAATCACAATTAAAATACAGAAACAGAAAAAGTTTCTACAGTTTTAACGCAACTGTGGTAAGTTTTGAAGTTTAAAGTTGAAAAGCTTAATACAAATTTTTTTACTATACATAGGTTTGTGATCATAAGCTCAGAATAAGATACATATCATCTCATCATCAGGGATCTGTTCACGACTCCTTAGTATGGAACATCAGTGACATAAAACAATTTTTAAGAGAACAATATGATAATGGCGAAAGAAAAACTTGTTTATTAGGTAAGTTACAAAGTATGTAACACCTTTTCCTCAAAAATTTTTAAATGTTATTCACCAAGATATTGGAATAAATACCAAATTAAAAACTTTTAAATATTTTTTTTAAGTCAAAAATTACCAATTTTTTGGTCACATTAAAATCTAAATTCATATTGATTGTTATACTTTTCTGAATTTCAATAAGCTTTTGCAAATTTCAATTTACTTCTTTTAATATCAATTGCCATTTGTAGGAGACGCAGGGTACCCCTTAGAACAGTTTTTGATAACGCCGTTCAGATATGCTGGAGATGGTTCTTCTGAGAGTCGTTTTAACTATATACATGCAAGAACTGAAAATATAGTTGAGCGAACTATTGGTGTTTTAAAAAATAGATTCCGATGCATACTTGGTGCAAGAAAGTTGCATTACACACCAGGGTGCTAATTCTGGCAGTCGTGATCGAGCACTTTCTCGATTCGAACGCAATTTTATTTATCCTTTTACTGAACGAATCGAAATTATTTTTTAGCTTTGTGAAAACTCAAAAAAGCTCTTTACAACACTGAAAAAATAATTTTGATCCGTTCAGTACCGACTGAAAGAATTAGTAATAAAATTGCTTTCGAATCGAGAAAGTGCTCGATAACGACTGCCAGAATTAGCCCCCAGAAATGACGGCGAAAATTACATCTGTTTGTGCAGCTTTACACAACATATGCATTTATTATAAAACAGAAATTCCGGAAATTGATGTAATGGATGAATTAACATCAACAAATTCTGCTGTAGATGGCGATTTTAACGCAATAAATATAAGAACATTAATAATGCAATCATTAAATATTTAATTCAGTTTTATTGGTACATTGTTCAATACATATATTTAATTAATAAAAAAAAAAAAAATAATTAAAAAAAAAGCAATAAAAATATTATACATATCGCTCATTTCGTGCAATACCGTCACAACTCAAAATTTGAAACTTTACAGGAGAGCCTTTTTAAGATTCCAACCTATTATTTTTTTACCTTCTCTTTCACTAAAATAAAGTTATAAAATCAA
The DNA here is from genome assembly GCA_943735925.1 of Pollenia amentaria. NCBI lineage: Eukaryota > Metazoa > Arthropoda > Insecta > Diptera > Polleniidae > Pollenia > Pollenia amentaria. Next base: position 87,877,612 of record OX031009.1, read on the forward strand.
ATATTTCTTTTTTGCTACAAAGAAAACCACATGTACAAGAGGAATGCGAAACACAAACTGAAATGTGACCTTGTTGATGTTAATTGCTCAAGTTTGTTACGAGAGGTCATAGCGTCACAAGCATCTGTATTACCGTTATTTTTTCGATAATTCTCTCCGTTCTTAGATCAATTTGTAGAGATTTAAGAGAAGCACGTTTCTGCATTACTAACTCGAAAATTCCAAATTTTGAGTTGTGACGGTCTTGCACGAAATGAGCGATATGTATTTTTTTAAAAAAAAGGGCCGATAGTTAGATAGATAAATAGATTGAGTTTATATACATTTTATTGTTAATTAATAAACTTGTTCATGTTTAATCAGGGAAGCATCATGGGCCCACTCTTATACCTTATATATACCTCAGACATGCCAACAAACAACCACACCCTTACTTCAACATTTGCTGATGATACAGCTTTTCTAAGCGTACACGAAAACTGTCATGAAGCATCCCGTTACTTGCAGGATCATATATTTGAACTGGAAAAGTGGTTAAAACAGTGGAGGATAAAGGTCAATGAGCAAAAATGCGTACATATAACATTCACCTTGCGTCGGGAGTCATGTCCCCCTATTAAAATCAATAATCAATTAGTGCCCCAGCAATCGCATGTAAAATATCTCGGTATTCATCTAGATCGGCGTTTGACATGGTAATGCCATATAGAAGCAAAACTAACACAAATGAAACTAAAAGCAATTCAAATATATTGGCTTATTGGAAGAAATTCTGTTCTTAGCCTCGACTGCAAACTTCTACTTTATAACTCTATATTGAAGCCAATCTGGTGCTACGGTATTCAGCTATGGGGCACTGCCTCGGCCTCAAATATCGAAAAAATTCAAAGGCGCCAAAATAAACTTCTTCGAATAATCACAGCCGCTCCCTGGTATGTTAAAAACTCTAATATTCACAAGGATCTCAATGTGCCATTAGTAAAAACTATTATTACGAAGTACGCAGCAAAATATTTAAAAAGGCTTGAGTCGCACCCAAATCCACTTGCTCGAAATATTTTAAATGACAGTGGACACTCTAGATTAAGGAGAAGAGATACCGCAGGACTCATCCGAAGGGAAAACCGCTGAACATCTACATATGTGAACAGAAACCGTGAGGAGAAAAATTTTCGTCTAGCATTGGCAGGACAAAAATAAAGTATTAGTATAAGATTTGATTAATTATTGTTAGTTCATATTTAATATATGAAGATTCAATAAATAAATAATGAGAGAAAAAAAAAAAAAAAAAAAAAAAATGTTTAATTAAATGGGAAAAAATAAATTAGAAAAAAACATAGATACGAAAGAACAGGAGCATTAAGTATCTCCCAAAGGAAAATAGTTTGTAGCTTATCCTATATCTATTTAATACAACATATTATCTAACATATAATCTAATAACATACATCTAGTTAATTTATAAAGCTTTAAATTATGCTTGATATCGTAGTCTTGGTACGAGGGTTGAAATTACTAAGACATTGTTCAGAAATTTTTTTAATAATATTGACATGTAGATTTTTTCAAATTCATTATTTTGTATTTTTACCATCGATCTAAAGCTATGTTCACACCTATTATATTTGACGTTCGACACTAGTTTATTAAACAATGTTTGCTTTTGCAAAACGCTTGGCTAGATCAAACATAATTTAACAGTTATTATGTATACATATAAATAAAAATTTTTAAAAATAGAGCTAAAGTTTGATGAATTAAGTGGTCTCGCTTTTTTTAGTCAAATATTTGTTAGGTCAGGACATACCTTAATAGTTCATATTCAGTTACCAACAAATTTTTCCACTGGCAAAAATAAATACATCAATATAAGTAGAATAAACCAGTGTTTTGTAACTTTAATTTTTTTAATTGATTTTTTTTTGCAAAAACTAGGAAAATATTGTTGATTTTTTTTTGGGTCATTTGAAAATTTATTTAATAATTGAATATGAACCTTTGGTAAAAATACAAAATTGTGAATTTGAAAAAATCGTTATAAAAATAATTTTGAAAATTTTTCTGAAAAATGTCTCTATAATTTCAATTTCCAGATCGACCCTCGTATTTAATCAATCTGGACTCCATCAAACTTAAATGGGTATTAAATAATCGCACGTTTAATACTCATAATGTTTCGTCTATTACAAAACCCTGTAAACCATTTCTTATTTCATCTATTGTAATACGTCTTTTTCCAATTTCTATTTTATCTTTTCTAAGATTTGAAAGTTCTCTTCTAAACGCTTCCTTACATTTTAACTCTTTCTTGTAAAGTGCTATATTTTTTTCCTTTAGTTTGTAGTTCTTGCGTTGATACCTTTCAATTTCAGCTAAAGAATGCTTCACTTCTGTGTATAATGCTGTTTGGACTTCTAATTGCACCTCAAGGAGATCATCTTTTGATTTTTTCTTAGTTGGGGTCTTCTTTGTTGATGTCGTTAAACGTACATAGTTCTCCAAGAAAATAATTATTTTGTGCGGCTTTTTTTGGTAGTTTTTTTGTTGGCTGTGAGTAACGTACTTCTTCAACAACATCATTGCTTTGTATGGGTATCTTTGTTAATGTTTTTTTTATTGAACATAAGGCGCGTACTTCTTTAGGAACATTGTGTTGTTTGGGTTTTGTGGATTGATTTGAGCAGACTGGAACTTCGGTTGCAAAATTATCACTAAATGTTATATCGTCCTCATTGTCACCATTTTTATTTTGAATACTTCGTTGGATACCAAATGCAACACCACCTGGGTTCACAATTGAATTCATTTGTAACAAATTGGAGGCAGCTTTTTCTGTTGGTGATAACACGTTTTGTTTGAACGAACCACCCCCGGTTGCACGACATTCGACTTTATTGTGAACTAACTTTTTTTATTTTAATTTATAGTCTGCCCAAACCTTCATCCATCCTTCCCCATTGGAGGTTGGTGGTCCTAAAATGTTCAGTTCTTCACCAATTTTGTTCCACTCCTCCTTAAGGTGGATTTTGCTCCAACAGTGACACCATTCGACTAAATTGCTTAATGTTTGTGATTTTAGCTCTAAAATTGATTACATCGTAAATAAAATAGGTAAATTTATCATTATTAAATAGTTTTTAAGTGTTATAATACTTACTTTTTAGTTATATCCATTTTAATAATTTTTTTTCGTTATTTTTTCTTACAGTCGTTAACAAAAACTATAACGACAATATTTGCAATTTTTGACAATTAAATACGACAGTCATGGTACCGAAATTTGTAATAGAATTGAAAACAGTGTTGTATTTTTGTCGTTTTTCGACATTCATAATACCCATTAAATAAACGATTTTTAAACGACACGACAGCGACACTCATAATAAGGCCGATTATCTCATTTTCAATATATTGTGTAAAAATACGTAAATATTTGTATTATTTTCATTTCAAAATAAAATTTTTCATAAACTATGTACAATAGCATTAAGTACAAATGTAGGGGAAAAAAAGTAATTTTTTGGCATTACTGATTTAGTGCACTACCCCCAACTATGGCGGACAGATGCAAGAGATACTACTATAGGAATCTGTGTCTGTGCTTATGAGTGCATCGGTATTGTCAATATCAATTTGACATTTGGCAAAACACGTCAATGAAAACAAAAATAAATTAAAACATTAAAAAAAAATAATACCTATTTATTTTCTGTTTATCTCAACAAGATAGCACAACATTAAATTCAAGCAGAAATAAATAAATAAATTGGCACGTTGACCATTTCAACTAATAAAGACCGGTAAGTTTTTATTTGCACACAATTTGCCTCTTATTTATCAATAAAGGAAGGATGTAAAATAATTTGTTGATTTATAAAGAAAGCTATTGATATTTTCCAAACTGAAAAATATGTATTTAGTCGCTTATACAAAATAAGTACAGAATTGTTTAATTGTATCAAGTGGCTTACCTTTAAAGGAATTTATATAAAATTAATTCTTATGGTTTTCTAATATTGTTGATTGGAAACAAATGTCAAATTATCGTTGTTTTAATAAAAACAAGGAACAAATGTAGATGTAAGAAAGGTGTAACAATAACAAATTCTGCGATCTGCTTTAAGGTGTTGTTGGGTGGCAACGGCAGCAAGCGATTACTTTTCTTTCTTTCTGAGCCAACTGCAAATGAAGGTTAGACAGTTGTGTTTGCCAACGTTTAACTAAGTTGTCACTACAAATTGAATTTGGTGACACAGGCAGGTTAACTGACTCTCTGGCTGATCATTCAATTAATTATTGAACTTATGTTGAAATTCCACTTTGATATTTTCCTGTAAAAAATAAGCACTAGTTTTCATAACTCGTTTGACAAATTTTATGTTTTATTAAATTCGCTGTTCACAACAGATAAAAAAATGAACTTTTTAGATCCTACTCACAATATTCATGTAAAAACTTTATTCTGTAAAATTATTCACAAGCGGTGGTACACTACACACTTTGTTAGTTATTTATTTCCAATTTTTCTTTACGTTTTTGCTTGATATCTCACTATGTTTGCTCTTATCACTTTTTTTCATCTAAAAACTTATTTTAATTTTTGCAATCTGTATTTCTTTCGTATTAAGTTGTTCGTTTGTCGTTTTTCTCTTTTAGCTTGTTGTTCGTTTTTTTTTTGTTGGTGACACCACCATCTTTTTCCGACGCCTGCAGAAAAACTTTTAAATTACTATTTTTTCCTTAAATTTTATCATTTTTTAAATGCAATGTAATGAAATTAATAAAATTGTATTTATTCTTTTCTTTGACCATATTTATAATGAAGCTTATACTGATTTTGTCAACTATTTCCCAATTTTTTCTCACGTATGCTGTGTTGAAAAATTTATTGTTCGTCGATTTTAGAGGATACTAATGGAATTATGTCATTTTGTTTGTCAAACCAAAATGTGCAAATGTCAGACAAATAATTTTAGGTGTTATAAATAAGTGATTACTCTTTATTTCTTAACGAAAAGTAACCAAGCAAACGTATTGTCTGTGTTGAGTTTTAAGTGCCAAATAAGCCACACAATAAGTCATGTTGAAATGATTACAAGGTGCACTACCATGGTGAAATTATTAAAAGGTGGCCTCGGTAATACAACAAACATAATAATATAAACTCTACAGGCAAAAAGTGTATCATCAACGTCAAAAAAGCAGATACAAAGTAAACAAATATTGAGAAACATATTATAAAAAATTTAAAATAGTAAAAAAAAATTATAATTTTTGTAAAAAGATCCAAATAACAAATATTACATTAATAATAACTAATAAGTAATTTCACCATGTGCACTACGGCATCTGGCTATTTTTTGCCTGAACTGTGGTGAGAACCACAGTCGGTCATTTTGCTTTGCTTATATTTACATTCTTGAAAAAAATTATTGTGCGTTAATAAAATAATAATTTTTATGCGGTTTTTAAATGAAAATTGTGTATAAAAGTTAAAATAATTGCAAAAAATATATCGTAATTGGTTTTTATATGTGCGCCATTAGTTGTGCTAATGTATTTTTTTATATAACAAATAAAATCAAAAATTATTTTGTCTGTGAACACGTTGTGCGTACGTTTTAAAAATTTGTTAATGTTTGATATACACTTGTACGCCTGTTTCTTTAAACCTTCGAAGGACTTGCAGTGAAGAAAAAGTGGAAAAATAATGGTTTTTAATTCATGTAGCAATAAAATTTTAATTATGAAATTTTTTTATAATATTTTTGGCCCCTATTATGAGTTACATTCGATAAACGATTTTCGCTGGCTATCGAACATCGACTATCGAATGTTAATTTGGTATTATGAGTTGGCAGCACTATCGAAAATTTCGTTGTGCATCGAATTTTTCAACGAAAACCAATTTGCTTTCGACGGTGTAAATAATTTTAAAAAAAAATGGTTGAAAATGTAAGTTTTTGTTAATTTATAAGTCTTGATGTGCAAATTCCACATTCTTAATTATTTTTGGTTATTTTATGCAGGTCTAAAGTCGACAGTAGTAAGCATCAGTTGGAAAAGCTTGTTTCCCTTATGGTACAAAATCCTTTATTAGCAAAAGGAATTTTTATAAAAGGTCAGGCTACAGGTACAGGCCAGTTCCAGTAAGCGTTCATCTTCATCAGATGAATCATCGTACCATAATTCGGTCGTAGTCATGATTTATATTGGTTTTTTTTTTAAATTTGTTAACAAAAATTTTTTATTTAAAATGACAGCTGATAGAAAATGTACTACTGTGAATAAACCAAATCACAATAGTACTTTTTTATCGAATGTGTGCCATAATACCAAATGAAAATTCGTTCGATCTACTAATTCGACTGCTGTCGAAAATCGAATTAAGTTCATAATAGGCACCTTTGTTTTATTTGTTGCAGATCAGCGTTGCCATTGAAAATTCGACTTCTATTCGACCAAACTTTTTTTTACCAAAATCCTTCGGAACCGAACAATTTTATTATCTTATAAACATTTAAATTAACTCAAAATTATTATTTTTTCAGTATTTGGAATCTTGCAATCTTAATATCTACCCGCTGTAAAAATATATGTAGTGGCTATTTTGTCTACTTTTTGGTAATGAATCCGCAGTTTATATGCCTTTAATGTAAAATTCATAATTGTTTTGCTTCTACTAAAAATTTTGACTTTGAACAGACTTGTACTGTATTAAAGTATTGTTCAGTATTGTTCAACAAGTAACAGAACTGTAACTTAAACAAACACTTTTAAAGGAGTAGACACCTGTAATATTATAATGTATTCACGTTTAACGAAAAGTCTTGATTTTGCTTGTTTAAGAATATCGATATAAAATTTCAATAAATGTATATTTTAAAACTTCTAAAACGTCGTGGGAGTTAGAATTTTTTATATAAGTAAATCTTACATATAATAATATTACTCAAAATAAGGCCTTAAATTTGAATGCATATATGGCCGGTTAGACTAACTTGCTGGCTTTTTCGTTAAATCACAAGCTTTACAAAATATTTTAATATCTTATTTATTTTTAATTTTCCCTTCATACTAACATATCACAAATTTATATCACGAAGTATGCTAAACGATCAATATTTATCATGTGATTCGCGATCAGGATCATGGATCCAATAAAATTAGGCTATTCTGCAATATGGATCGCGATCCATCAATACTGCATTACGTTGACAAAAATCGCGGTAATGGATCGAATTCATATATGTGTATATTAAACATGTAACAGTTCACCCTAAGGTTTAGCCGCAAAAGGCAAACCATGGCAACGTTGTTGTACATAATTTTTGACAGCATTGGGTTCTTTACACAAATGGACAGGGATTTGACATTTACTGACAGTAATTGGAAGTTTTGTTCCCAAAAGTAAAAAAAAAAATCAACAATTAAAAACATATTAATAAATTATGCTTTGGTTTTGTATGTTTTACTTAAGGGTTATCTACGTTCACAAAAAATAGTTGTTAAATGCTATTTTTAAATTGTTAAGTTCATATAAAACACGTTTAGCTAGAACTTGCACTGCGACATTCACGTTAGAAACTTTTTTTAAAGTGAATTGTCTTAACTACTGTCTGGACGCCTACGTCACCAAGACAGCAAGTAGTGTTTTTGGCAACTAATATGTATATTCCAAGGCGAATTTAACTACAGGTGGTGTCGAAACTACAACAATCCAAAAACAACAGAAACAACATAGGGTTTTTTGCATTGTATTGTTAGTATTAACGGTCCAAAATGTCAACCATTCCTAGCAAAACACTAACAAATCAAAACAAATTGGCTCTAACTGTCAAAATCAGATGGCGTTTCGACACCACCTGTAGTTGAATTCGCATTGGTATATTCTTACTGTCTTGCCAGTACTGGCAAATGTAAACGTTACACAGGGTCTCCACCTGAGATAATATCTGCTATAATATGTGAGAGAACGTCGGCAGAATGAGAGAGAACATTTCTTCATGTTAATCTTCATCTTAAACAAGGGGAACATGTATCTTATAAGATTTCATAATTTACTGATTTTCGTACAGTAAACTTGTATCGTTTTTTATTATATTTTAGTTTTTTTCTTTGTTTTTAGTATTTATTATTGTTTTTCAAGCACTTTTTACAAGATTTAAACTATTTTCACTAAACAAATTAAACATTTTAATGATAGCGTCTTAATATTAATTCATATGTATGTATGTATGTGTATTTTTGACAGCTTATCTTATAAGATAGTTGTTATAAGATTTCTCATAACAACTGTCTCATAACATTTATTATAATATTAATACTAACACTATTTGAGAGTCCACACGTAAGACACTACTCTCTGCGATTGAATTTGACGTTTGCTGATATAAAAATCTTATATCTTATCTCAGGTGGAGACCCTGTGTTAGGTTAAGCAATATAAAGTTACCCACACACGAGGCAACATTTGTTAAAACATGGAAATGTTTTGACAAATGTTCCTACGTGTGTGGGGATGTTTCTGGTTAAAATTCTTGTTACCTTTTTGGTTTCTCAAATATCAAACATTTTTGATATTTTATGTTTCCAAACGCAATGTTTCATCGTGTGTGGCGATGTTGACTGTTTTTTCTTTCTCATTTTGTTGAGAGCAGTAGTTGAGTGAGGTGCTTTTGTAACTCTCGGAGAAAAATATGAAGAAATAAATCGAAAAATGGCAAATTGTGAGAGTTGGAAAGCAATTATAATTGAATATAAAATTTTTCCAAATTTTTGGGACCTAAAATATGTTAGGTATACAAATAAAATAAATAAATTGTTTTTATTGTGTTTCGTAGTAGTATATTGAAAAAACAAGCAATACTGATGTTTCGTTTTTAGTGTAATCGTCTGTGATAAAAACTGAAACATAAATAGTAACAAGTGTTTTGACAAATGTTGCATCGTCTGTGGGTTCCATAACGAACAGAGCAGGGTTACCGTTGGAAACTTTCGAAAGGGATCACAAAAAGTGGGTCAAAAAAGGGGGTTTCAATTAAAAAAGGTTCAAGTTTTACATAAGCAGTATTTGCCATTTTAAAGGCAATAATAAGACCAAGTTTTTTTATAAAGAAACAAAAAATATTTATTTCAGGTAGGAAGTGCTCATGAAACTTAACTTTTTTAAGGAATGCCCTATTTGGTTATTAACACATGACAAAAAGTTTGATAATCATTCCGTATTTTGGTGCTTCAGAAAATTACGAAAACATTTTTCAGAATGATACCATTTTTGTTTTCATGAACGGAATGGGAGTTTTCTGTATCGTAAAGGCCAAAAACTATCAAAATATACTTTCTATCAATAGCTAAATATGTTTTCTTCAGTTCCGAACGGAATTGAAATTTGTGACATGGTTGATTATGTTATTTTCCCGATTTAGCGCTTTCAAATAAATTTTAGGGTTTGTTTCCAATTTTGCAACTGTTTGCGAATTTTAGACATGTTCGCGATAGAAGTGATTTTTCTCTGTGAGTTTTTCGATTTATAAAAGCTTTTAAGATTTTCAATAAATATTAACATTTGCTATCATACCGCTGCACTATAGGAAATTTCCCCTTTTTTTTGGCCAAAAGTACTTAATTTTTTTCTTGGAGTTTTTGATTTTTTTTTTCACTATGTACTTAAAAACATACTAAAAAAAGCATTCCCGAAGAATAAAGCATCAATGATGCTTTACCGTTATTTTATAAATGCAAAAACATGAGGTTTGTTTATTAAACACAACGAGGAAGTTACTATATTAAATTAGACGTGTATTTAAGTTTAAAGTTTTTATTCATGTAAAAAAAGTGAAAAATGAACAATAATGCTAAAAGTGAGTACTTTTATAGTAGTTAAAAAGATATTCAACTTTTTTTTAATTTGGTTAAATCGAAGAAAAGAAAAAGACCTCGATGTTATATACTGTAATAATAAATTGCAACTTCACTAAGCTCCGAAAAAAAATGATTAAAAGTGATAGATATAACACTTACGCATTTCGATAGAGCCATAAGTTGTCATCCATTCGCAATTTATTTCAGCTGCATATACTTGCATATGTCTTAAAAAAAACGTATTTTTCCAAGTAACTTCAGCGTACCAAATGCAGACTTACGCGTGACAAACTTTTTTCCCCGTGACGGTGCGTGACTAAAAATTTATTAGCTTAAGGAGAAACACTTCCAAAAAGCGAATATAAAAAATCATTTAGGAGGAACACTTCCAAAAAGCGAATCTAAAAAATCATTTAGTTTGGCCCACTCGTTTGGCTAAAAATTAGTTTTGGCCAAAAAAAAGGGAAAATTTCCTATAGTGCGCTGTTGCAAAATTTTTAAAAATTTCCGCTAATAAAGCAATTTTTACCATTCCTTTAAGTTAAACGCACTTTTTATCAATTATAAAATTTTTAAATATAAAAAATGTTCGCTAATTTTTGCAAATTTTCCGCATTTTTTAATTATTGCGTAGCTTTGTTGCTAGTTGAGGCAATCGTTGCCGTTTTAAAAATAGCCCCTTATATAAACCGAAGTTACCTATTTTACAAAGTACCCACTATCAAATCTGTCGATTTATATGGAGCAACAGATCAACGCATTATGCAATTTGTAAGGGTAAAGTTTTTTTAATACCATTTGGAGAGCAAAACATTTTTTAGAAACGAACACCAAATTGCAATTTTAAAATAAAATGGTAAATTTAGTAGAAAAGAAAACACGAGAAATTAGTCAACAAAAAGTAACAATAAATATAAAAATTGCAAATATGTATGTATGTAAATAGTTATCTTTGATATTAGGGAGATTGTAATTTAATTTGTACTTAACCGTCGAAAATCTAATTTAGAATTCGTAAAATATATTTTCGCACAAATTTTTTCCGAAAACTAACTACTTTTTAGGAATATGCGTTCTATATTTTGTTATAAAATCTTCACTTGAACTCAATTGCTCCATCTCCGCTTCGAAAAAATTAAAAGGGGAAAGCATGGAATTGTAAGTTTCTACTTTGAGAATATTTCAAAGTTTATTTTTAAGCAATGATATTTCTGTTCCGCAGTGTTGACAAGGCTCATAAATGGTATCTATACCGTCAAAAAAAGGGTAAAATTTATACTTTGGTATCACAGCGGTAACGCTTGGTGGGTGCACTAGGAGTTGTTGTACAGCAATACAACAAACACAGTCAAATTTGTTTGTGTAAGAAAGACCATTTTGTCAAAAATATGAATTTTCACCACACAAGTTATTCTTTGCGACAACTAAAAACGAACTTTTATAATACAATACGTAATTTTTTAAAGTAATATTTAAATTTTTTTCCAGTTTTAAATATAATACCGAAAAATTTTATTTTTTGATCACACAAATTATTTTTACAGAAAATAAACAAATAGCAAACAAAATTTAGACATTATCTAAGTGCCAATTTATATATTACGATTTTTATCGTTGCGATTATTGTCGTTTCTTTTTTGATGTCGGTCTTATGCTTACATTGTACGATTTTTGTCGTTACAACGAATGAATGAACAAAATGAATCGAAGAGTACACTCGCTTGTGTACCCCTTTTAATTCCTCTCTCCCCTTTCGCCTACAACATAAGAATCGCAACTATAAAATCGTATAATATAAATTGGGACTAACTTGGAGGCCACATGATCAATTTTTGTCCTTCAATTTGCTCTCACTCTCATTTTTTACTAACGTTGCCTTTACATAAACAAGTAGTGGCATGCCACTGTTCTATACATTTTATTAACGAAAAAGTGTTCGAAATAGTCGAATCTCATGCCATTTATTTTCTGTTTACACATGTCACTGCCAGTTTATTTTTTTTGTTTATTTTTAGTTGTGGGGAAAAAGCTTACATTTATTTATATTAGCATTATTTTAGCAAAATTAATGCTCTATAATTAACAAACTTACTATTTTGACGCCCGTTTCACAGTAAAAACTTTAATTAAAGTTCGACAACAATCCAGTCGATTTGTATTAAATTTTGAATAGGGTAACATTGCTAATCGGTTTGACATTTAGTGGCATACAAGTGCCAATTTTCCACTCGCATGCAATTTTTGTTGCCACTGGAGCTGCCATTGCGAAAAATGTGGCTGTATTAGTAAAAAATTGTGATTGTATTGAGTTTTTCGAACTGGCAGTGGCATGTCTAAATGCTAAGTACCACACTCAAACTTTTTAAATTGACCACGAGATTGCTCTCAATTTTACTTTTCCATTTGCTTGGCAAATTTACGTTCAAATTAACAGCTGATTAGAAGTTTGGCAAATTTTTCGTTTGTCTGTATAAATTGTTTTCTTGATAACCTAGCTTTTACACATGCCACTGCCAGTTCGAAAAACTCAATACACTCACGATTTTTTACTAATACACTCACATTTTTCGCAATGGCAGCTCTAGTGGCAGCAAAAATTGCATGCGAGTGGAAATTTGGCACTTGCATGCCACTAAATGTCAAAACGATTAGCAATGTTACCCTGTTCAATATTTAATGCAAATCGACTGGATTGTTGTCGAACTGTAATTTAAGTTTTAACTGTTAAATGCATTTTTATGATTAATTTGTAGTAACAGGCGTTAAAATAAGTAAGTTTCCTAATTATAGAGCATTAATTTTGCTAAAATAATGCTAATATAAATAAATGTAAACTATTTCCCCAAAACTAAAACTATGTGATGAAGTCGGCAACTCTTTTTTGTTTTCTGGTACTTTTTTTTTAATTTGAGATGTAAACAAATTATCTCAAGTTGACGCTTCGACGACATTTTGAAAATGAACTGGCAGTGGCATGTGTAAACAGAAAAGCAAATGGCATGAGATTCGACTATTTCGAACACTTTTTCGTTTATAATATGTATAGAACAGTGGCATGCCACTACTTGCATGTGTAAAGGCAACGTAATAACATATTGAAACAGGGATGTTAAATGGGGTTTTAAATTTTGTACCAACTTCCAAAAAAATGTTCTTTTTGGACCATCACGGTACCATTTTTTTAAATTTAAAATAACAAAAAAGTACATACAAATTCAATTGTACACAAAAAAACTTAACATTAATATACATTATGCAAGGAACACAACTGGGACGAACGACGAATTTCGCCCAACACGACGAATTTTTCCGTAAAAATTCGCTGAGTAAATTCGTCGTATGAAGCACAATAACGACGAATAGCTGGCAGCTTTTATAATTGAGAAAGTTGATCACTGTTTTTTTAAAGAGAGAGAAATAGTGTGACCATATTCAAAAAAATTAATGCTTAAAAATAAAAACATAATGAAAAACACAACTAAAAACTATTTTTATAGCAAAATACTTTGTATACTTATTTTATGTGTTATACAATAAAAAAAACAAGTATTAAAGTAAAAAGTAACTTTATTTACTGAACTACTTCTTAACTAATACCAAACATGGTCACCTAATACTGATTTGTTCGTCGTTCGCCGGCGTATGAAAAAGAATTAAATCTATTTAAAGTTCGCCGCGTCTAGCGAATTTTCGCCGGCGCCCTGATTGTGTGCATTTTTATATACACAAACGTCTTTTATTTTTGGCGACGAATATTCGCGGCCAAAAATTCGTCGTTCGCCCCAGTTGTGTTCCTAGCATTATATGAATAAAACAAGGTACATAAAAGTCATAAATATATGAGATCAAAATCAGGCACTTATAATCAGAGTTCCGAAAAATTCATATATAATCGCTCATATTTAACCATTCATGAATTTTTTCATGAATGAGGAATTTAAAACATGTAATTTTTTTCACAACCATGAATGAATTGTGAATTTTTTTGCCAACTCAATCATGAGCGTGAGGAAAAATAAATTTTTGTCTTTCCTCAGTCATGAAGAATGAGGAAACAAAAAATTTTCTTAACGCTCCTCACCAGTAATGTTGTTGCTTGACAGTTTGCATGACCACAGCACAAAATGCCTTTGTGTGTATTTTGTTTTTGTTAAAGGCAACGAGCCAAAGTGTGTGTTGAATTTTTTTTAGGCAAATATTATTTAAAAAAAAAAAAAAAAACTAAAATAACTGCACATATCGTCATCTTAAATGCAGAATAATATAACATCACAGTTTTCATGAGAAGCAAAAAACGTTGTAAAATGGAAATAAATTGAGATATAAAAGCAATTTTAAATATTTAGAATAAAAATGCGATAACCGATTTTTTTTTTTTTTTTTTGATAAGCAAATATTATTTTTACTGTTATTTATTTAGTTATGTGTGTTACGTTATTTTAATTTGTAATTCTCTGAAGCAAAACGACGAATCATCAACGAAAGTATGATGGTATTAAGTTAAACAATCATTTAAAACATTAAATAATTAAATATTTCTGTTAAATTACAGGTATAATAGAATATAAAGATAATGTACATGGTTATAAATGCAATACTGCGTTTAAACAATAAATTTAAATATGGTTAAATGCACATATAAAAATGATAGTCACACAATTAATATACAGCATCATTAGGACTGCGTTGCCATGGTGAAATAAGTTTGCTTTTCTGATGCAGTGCAGGCAGTACTGCATTTAGGGTTGCCATTCGTACTGTTCTTATCAGTACATGTACTGTTTTTGGTTAAAGTACTGATTTATGCATTACAAGCAAATCAGTAAGCAAATGTACTGATTTTTTCATTAATGTACTGTTTTTGTACTGTTATTATTTATTAACTGGGCTCAGTATATAGTTTGTCATATTGTCAAATTGCGATACAAATATTAATATAGATGTTCTTATCGATGAGTTATTAACAATAAAGATTTTTCCGCGTCAGTACGAAAAAAGAAAAGAGAGAGAGAGAGAGAGAGGCAAAATCAAATGTATGCAAGGTTTCAGTCAGTTTTTTCATTTTGCTCTTTATAAACTAATACCAAATATACCCAATATATCGGCGAGCACTACTGGTCATATAATTAGTAAAATGGCCGCTAGTCTTCTTGTACGGTGCATTAACACAGAGTTGCCAATTCAGCGCTTAGTACGCTAAATTTAGCGCTTTTTAACTTTGAAAAAGGCGCATATTTTTCCCTTAGTCCCAATTTACAATGTTGAAATTGAAAGGAAGACATTTTTCTAATTTTCTTTTGAACATGCCTAATCCTTTCACAATCGCGAAATTAATAGACAGATAGAAATTATTCGTTTCTTTTTCGCTGTTGACGGAGATGAACATTTACAGGCATTGATACTTAAATTACATTGGTGTGATAAAAATGATATGAAGCAACAACATGAAAATAGCTAACAATGAAAGAGAAAGACAAAAAATGTCAGCCATGTATTACACACTCTACCTCTACAACCCCTCGCCAACAAACTTCGTCTGTCTGCCTTCCACTTGCCACATTGTAAAAGGGGTCTTTTTTAAAAAAAGCGCTAAGTTTCTCAAATTCAAATTCTTTTGTTATATGTTATATAGTATACTGAAATGCAAGAGATGTGGAAAAGGCTCACGAACCATTACAATGGTCTCTGTAAATGGCGCTCCATTCTCTCAATCACTCTATTTTTGTAGCCAGTGTTGGTAGGAGTTCCATCGCAGCTTATAGCAATTAAGTGGCCTATATTAAAGTTTTCATGACTCAAATAATCTGCGATGCTCCTCTGGATTGCCAACGCAGTGCTGTCAGTGGGCGTAGCATTGCCGATGAATTTGGAATCTGGTTCTTTCACAATGGTGATATGTTCTTCAATCACAACATTTCGCGTCACATTTGCCTCCGTTACTCTTTTCAAAGTTTTATCTTTCTTGCCATCGAAAGAGATACACGTAAATAAATCCTTACATCTTGCAGCGAGTATTGCTTCTTGACGAAACTTTACACGTTTTCTAAATATTTTGTTTTTGTTGATGATAAACCCGTCAAGGAACTGATATATTTTTTTGGCTGTTTCTATAGATAACTCTTCTTTGGCTTTTGCGGTAATCGACCATTTCAAATCTTTTGTTAACGAAAGCAACAAAAAAATTATAAAATATTTATAACATTGTTTTTGCTTTCAATGTAATTCTTTGGCGTTGCGTTTTACATGATTTGGGCCTTTACTACTTTATAGTAATAATTAATAAGTTTATCCAAACGTCTACGCGCAGTTGTTGCCGATAACTTTGGAATGCCAGCGCGCTGCCACAAAATATTTTTTCCAAACTTTGAAAAATGAAAAAACTGACTGAAACCTTGCATACATTTGATTTTGCCTCTCTCTCTCTTTTCTTTTTTCGTACTGACGCGGAAAAATCTTTATTGTTAATAACTCATCGATAAGAACATCTATATTAATATTTGTATCGCAATTTGACAATATGACAAACTATATACTGAGCCCAGTTAATAAATAATAACAGTACAAAAACAGTACATTAATGAAAAAATCAGTACATTTGCTTACTGATTTGCTTGTAATGCATAAATCAGTACTTTAACCAAAAACAGTACATGTACTGATAAGAACAGTACGAATGGCAACCCTAAATGAAGTACTGCCTGCACTGCATCAGAAAAGCAAACTTATTTCACCATGGCAACGCAATCCTAATGATGCTGTATATTAATTGTGCGACTATTATTTTTATATGTGCATTTAACCATATTTAAATTTATTGTTTAAACGCAGTATTGCATTTATAACCATGTACATTATCTTTATATTCTATTATACCTGTAATTTAACAGAAATATTTAATTATTTAATGTTTTAAATGATTGTTTAACTTAATACCATCATACTTTCGTTGATGATTCGTCGTTTTGCTTCAGAAAATTACAAATTAAAATAACGTAACACACATAACTAAATAAATAACAGTAAAAATAATATTTGTTTATAAAAAAAAAAAAAAAATCGGTTATCGCATTTTTATTCTAAATATTTAAAATTGCTTTTATATCTCAATTTATTTCCATTTTACAACGTTTTTTGCTTCTCATGAAAACTGTGATGTTATATTATTCTGCATTTAAGATGACGATATGTGCAGTTATTTTAGTTTTTTTTTTTTTTTTAAATAATATTTGCCTAAAAAAAATTCAACACACACTTTGGCTCGTTGCCTTTAACAAAAACAAAATACACACAAAGGCATTTTGTGCTGTGGTCATGCAAACTGTCAAGCAACAACAACATTACTGGTGAGGAGCGTTAAGAAAATTTTTTGTTTCCTCATTCTTCATGACTGAGGAAAGACAAAAATTTATTTTTCCTCACGCTCATGAATGAGTTGGCAAAAAAATTCACAATTCATTCATGGTTGTGAAAAAAATTACATGTTTTAAATTTCTCATTCATGAAAAAATTCATGAATGGTTAAATATGAGCGATTATATATGAATTTTTCGGAACTCTGATTATAAGTGCCTGATTTTGATCTCATATATTTATGACTTTTATGTACCTTGTTTTATTCATATAATGTATATTAATGTTAAGTTTTTTTGTGTACAATTGAACTTGTATGTACTTTTTTTGTTATTTTAAGTTTAAAAAAATGGTACCGTGATGGTCCAAAAAGAACATTTTTTTGGAAGTTGGTACAAAGTTTAAAACCCCATTTAACATAGCTGTTTCAATATGTTATCAAGAAAACAATTTATACAGATAAACGAAAAATTTGCCAAACTTCTAATCAGCTGTTAATTTGAACGTAAATTTGCCAAGCAAATGGAAAAGTAAAATTGAGAGCAATCTCGTGGTCAATTTAAAAAGTTTGAGTGTGGTACTCATTTAGACATGCCACTGCCAGTTCGAAAAACTCAATACAATCACAATTTTTTACTAATACAGCCACATTTTTCGCAATGGCAGCTCCAGTGGCAACAAAAATTGCATGCGAGTGGAAAATTGGCACTTGCATGCCACTAAATGTCAAACCGATTAGCAATGTTACCCTATTCAAAATTTAATACAAATCGACTGGATTGTTGTCGAACTTTAATTAAAGAAAAATTGAAAATAATTTTCATAAGAAAATTTTGAATTTAGAAATATCACAAACTAATACTAATATTATATTACTAAAACGCAAAATTCACCATATTAACATTGGTATTAAAAATATGTTAGATGAGGATGACTACAAAAGTTTTATTCACAAACAAAAAGACAGATCAAAACAAATAACAAAAAATACAAAAGAGACACAAATACACAAACTTGATACACTGAAAGAAAAAATGTTGAAATTGCATGGTCTGAATTTTAATGAAAATTGGTTTGAGAACAAAACCAATGTGGAGATTCCAATGGAAAGTAAATGGTTATTATCATTAGGTAAGAAATTTGCTCTACCGATAGACAAAAATAATTTTTCGTCACTACACATAATTGCCGATGTTGAACAGTGTATACAAGCAATGGATGAAAACGGGGATCAGGAAAAAGATATAGTTAGGACAAAATTTGCAAATAATATCACGACCTTCAAAAGAAAATTAAAAAATTCACCAAAAGAAAAATTTATTTTAACAGTTTACGACAAAACAAAAAAGTGTTTGAAAAGGCATCTTGAAGTTATAATAATACAAGCTGATAAGGGGAACAAAACTGTAATTATGTATAAAGATGAATATAACCTCAAAATGGAAAAATTATTAGATGAAAAAACAACTTACAGAACTATTAGAATCGATCCGACAGCGAAACTTCAAAGAGAAAAAAATAATATTGTTTCCGAGTTGCACAAAAGTGAATATATTGATCTATGGCAGAAAAGAAACTTATTGTGTTCATCTGCCATCGCTCCCAGAATTTACGGCCTGCCAAAAATTCATAAAAGAGATACTCCACTTCGGCCAATTGTTTCCTCTATGCAAGTTCCCTGTTATAGACTCTCAAAACATGTGGGACAAATACTAAAACATATTATTTCAGACGAATATAACATTAAAAATTCAAATGAACTAAAAAATCAGATGAGAAATATTGAAATAGAAGAAGACGAGATTTTAATATCATTTGATGTCGTTTCTCTGTTCACGAATATCCCGGTACATACGGCAATAAAAAATATAATGGGAAAATGGGAAACGATAAAGAACTTCACAAAAATTCCAAGCTCGAAGTTTCTAAAAATACTTAATTTTTGTCTCTCCGATAATAACTATTTTGTGTTTAATAAGAAAATTTATAGCCAGATATTTGGAATGCCTATGGGCAACCCTCTTTCTCCTACAATAGCCGATATAATACTTGATAGCCTACTTGACGAAACGATAAATGAACTAAAATAGAAGAATATCCATTTCAAGTACATAGTTAAATATGTAGACGACATATTAGCGATAATCAAAATTAAAGATAAAGATGAAATATTGAATGTTTTAAATACTTACCACGACAAAATTTAATTTACCACAGAATTGGAAGAAAATAAACAGATTGCCTATCTAGATACTAAGATACACAGGGACAATAACAGGATCACATTTGATTGGTATGCTAAAGAATCATCATCAGGAAGACTAATGAACTTCAATGCTACACAGCCTAAACACCAAATTATTAATACGGCAAAAAATTTTATTTTCAGAGTTTTAAATATTAGTGACCAACAATTTCATGCCAAAAATATTAAAAATATAAAACTTTTATTAATTGACAATAGTTTTCCTATTAAACTCATTTATTCATTAATTGAACAAACACAGCTTAAATTAAAAAATAATATCACTACACAAAATACTGACAAAAAGGAAAATATTTTTTTCAGTGTACGATTTATTCCTGGTTTAACGGACAACAAAAATATAAAAACAACAATAGAATCACAAAACATATGTTTTGCTTATACTCCAAACTCCACACTCAGTACAATTTTTTCAAATGTAAAAGCACCGATAGAAAAACCACAACAATGCAATGTTGTGTACGAACTTGAATGTATGGGAAATGACGAACAGAAATGCGATCAAATATATATAGGTACGACAAAACGATCATTGCAAACAATAATTATTGAACACAAAAACGACATAACAAAACTTAGAGAATCAACAGGGTTGGCAACACATATTCTGTCATCTGGACATAAAATTAACGTATAAATGACGTTAAAATTTTAGACATAGAGGGTGGATAAAGTAAAAGGTACACAATAGAAAGCTTACGAATACAACAAAAAATAGAAAGAACAATGAACAAAAAGGAGGATACTGACAATATAAGTACAAGCTATAGAGTTGCAATATAACTTCAAACTGTGATATTAATTTTTAAGCTGTGGTTTTAATTTATTTTTGTGTTAAATGTTCTTTGTTTTTTGTAAAATTTATTTGTATTTAATTTAATGTGAAAATTAATGTTAAATTTGTAAGTTTAAAGAAAAAATATTTTTAATTAAATAGACGTAACCCTGCTGAAGTCAACAAATAATTGACGAAACTTTGGAAAACATGTAAAGAAAAGTTTTTTATTTACATTAAATAATATAGGCCTAATTAGCTGACTTGATTCAATTCAAACATGAAATATTTATTAAAATTTGGCCAAATAACACATTAGTATAAAAATTTAAAATTACTTTTTTATTAAAAAAAAGTTTGCTTTTCTGATGCAGCGCAGTAATGCATTTACGAACGCTCCCGGGGTTTCATCTAACGAGTGCATGATTCATTCAGGGGTGCCGCAAGGCTCCATTCTTTCTTCTACTCTATTTCATATTTTTCTAAATGACCTCTTATGTCTAACTTCCAACCCTATCTATTATTTTGCAGATGACAGCAACCTTTACCACTTGTATTCATTTGATTACAGATCAAGGGTGTCCGATGTTGGTGCTATGAGGCAGAACATGAATGATACGATTGGCCAAGCCCTAGACATAACCTCAGAATGGGGTCGTGTGAATAGGGTCGAATTTAATGCCCGAAAGGCCCAATGTTACGTGCTGACGAATAAACGCGCGACGGATCAAGGTACCTCATCTCTATTTATGGGTGGTATAATTATTGAGGACAAAGAATCTCTTGATGTTCTGGGCATGAGGATACAATGTTATTTTCGATGGCCAGAACATATATTTAATGTGTCGAAAGAAGCATTCAAGTGCCTTGGCTTGTTGAAACGGTGTAAGATATACTTCACTCCATCTGATCTCCTTACTATACATACCACCTATATCCGACCGCGAATGGAATACAACTCTCATGTTTGGGCCGTTGTTTCAAAGTCTATTTCGGAGCTTCTCAACCGCGTGCAGGAGAGGGCGAAGGTTCTCATTGGCGACAGTAGTCAATTATATTGACTCCCTTGAGAACCGTCGCAATGTGGGTTGTATTTGCCTATTTTATCATTACTACAACGGGATGTGTTCTGATGAAATTAGGGATTTGGTTCCCGAAACCCATACCTTTGTTCGTAATACACGTTTTTCCTCAAGAGCCCATCCTTTTGTGGTCGATTGGACGGTGAATCGTAAAACGCATTACAGGGAAAATTCGTTTTTTGGCCGGACTGTTCTTATGTGGAATAACCTTCCTGCTGAAGTCTTCCCTCTCACTTTCAACATGAATAAATTCAAGTCGAATGTTCACAAGCACTACTCCCTCTTTCCTCCTTCCCATAACCTATTTTCCTAGTTCCAACACAATGCAACGCATTAGTACTGGCCATCCCCTGAGTGCTGGTCCTAACCAAAAAAAAAGTCCGACTCCAAAATTTTCCGGGCTAAAAAATTAAGAACAAATTTCTAATATTTCCAAAATAAAAATTCTTCGAAATTGGCGATACAATATTTCAAATAACGATTTGAAATTTTTGCAGAATAATTTTCTTGCTATATTTAATCATTTAAAAGATGCTGCATTAAAAACAAGTTAGAGTGCTAAAGTTAGAATATATGAGATAGAGTTGTGTCGGTCATGAACGAACTGGATCAATTGAACGGATCAGTCAGATGAACGATGACCGGCCGGTCAGTTAATAGTTCAATTCCGTTCAATCGTTCACTTGGGTCCAAGGTCTATCCATTAGGTCTGCTTAAGGAGCCAGATGTTTATTTGGTTTTTTCCTCAACCATGTCAAAAGTTGTTTACATTTTGCTTATACATGTATATTTTTGTTTACGTTTTTTGTTTTTTGCCACACAAACATGCATACAAAACACGTTTTTCCCTATGAAGTAGTAAGATTTTGACAACCGTGAGGAAAATTACACAAACAAAATGCCTGTTGTTTTTTGTACTGTTGTATTGTTGTAGCGGTAAGCAGACCTATTGGATAGGCCTTGCTTGGGTCTTTTGAATCAGTCGGTCACTTGTTTACCAGACAACTGGTTGAAAAGAAACAACAATACTTTTGTGTTGTACAAGTTATGCAATTATAATATACTTATTTCTTTTACTCAATGCCACATTGCTTTACACATTTTCATAATACAATCAGGGTTGTCCAGTTTCTTGGCGACATAATTTTCGATTTGGCGATATGGCGATTTCTTGGCGGCTTATAAAATATATGGCGATCTTATTGGCTATTTGATAAGCTATAAACTTGTTTTGAGACTGTCGGACAAATTTACCGTTTGTTGTTTAGAAAGATTATATCAATGATGGTATTCCATCTAATACGTTCGGTACGTACCATTTTAAAGAACTTGCTTTGACTGTCTTAATATGCATTTAATTTCAACTGCTAATGTCTGTGTTGAAATAGTTCTTTTTAATAATTTACTCTTTAAAAACTTGCCTTCAAAATAGAGTGCAATACGAACTTCTTGATACGTTGTTACGAGTTATAAATTTTATGAATGTAAATAGCACTTTTTGTACCTTCACACGATATTTTGAATATATATTGTTAAAAAAAAAAAACAGTAAGACTTGCCTTGCTCGTGATATATATCCAATTTTTAGATTTATCCAATATGTGTTTAATACTAAACACAAAAAAACCTTTTGCTGCTTTAATTATATTATTGTAAGCTATTGTGTCTTTTGTGTGTTCACCAATCATATTACTTTTATTCAAAAAAATATATATCAAGGCGACTTTGTCCCATTTTTGGAGAATTTTAGCGATTCAGAAGAAATATTTTTTTTTAGGATTTATAGAAAACATTGGAAAAATTTTTTAAATAAATTTTATGTTGTCAAAAACGCAAAAAAGGCCTTGGCAATTTTTTACATTGAATTTGGCAAAAAATATCAAAATAAATCTGACAACTCTGGCTGCTTTTCACAAATTTTTCTACAATTTACATGAGCGTTGCCAGTTGTTCTTAATACAAAACCCGCCAAATGCTAATTTTTTCATTTGAGCAGAAAATTTTATAAATCGTTACCTTAGTCGGAAAAAGTGCTAAGTCCACTTTTCGTCGAAATTGAGATTTTAATGTAGCTTGCTAGTATAATTCAAAATACATAATTTACAAGTAAAAATAATACCATTATTTTGTATTTTCTTGCTGGAATGCAGTGGTAGGCAAATATGCTAAGTCCAAAAATTTTTTAAAAAGTAAGAAAATATGACAAGTCCAGTTGAAAGGAACAATTTTTTTTTTTTAATAAAGTCTTTTCTTTTCAATTTGGATTACAATGAATTACAGCAATTTGGCAATATCTATAATATTAAATATCTACTTTGCATTTCATATAATTCGTTATATGAAAGTGATTACAGTTTTAAATGCTTTTGCATGCATTGAGAATTTTGGTTATTTTCAATACTGTTTCGTCCTTGTTATAACCACACATCTAAATACAATCTTAAGTATTTACTGTCTTCACTCGAATTTTGTGCATTTAAAAATATATAAAATATTGCAAAATACCATAATTATACAGTTTTTTGACACCGAAGGTAACTATTTATTGTATTGTATTATTTATTCCCCTAGACGAGGTAAAAATTTTGAAACAAAGTATAAACTTCGTTTCAGCGAAGAGTGGAAAAATTTACCACAGAAAATAATAAAAATATAAAACCAATTTATTTTTCGAGTTTGGAACCACTCTATAACGAAAGAGGGAAAGCAAGAAAATATGAACACCTGCAATTTTTAAAATTGACTTTACCCAAGGACCATCACCGTTTTTATGATAATCTACCTCATCTATGATTTGTTTTTCTAAATATTCTGTACCTATTTTTTTTTAACATAAGAAGCTTCCGCTTAAAATAAATACACTATTGAATTCAACATAATCGTATAATTTTAAGCAATTGGATGTTCCCTATATCGCAAAAATATACCTTTTTATTTTTATTTCATTTTCTTTAAACTAATAATTCTTGTTCTTATTTATTGTTAACCAATTAATTTTTTGTCCATCAACACCAATAAAATAACTACATTCTTGTAAATACCAAATACACTTACTTTTTTAATATTTTTATTGAGCTTTTTTAGTTACAGCGAACGCCGCTGTAACGAATTATGCTTCATAAGCAGCAATTCCTTATATTAAATTCCAGATATAAAAGAAAACATATTTAAGGAAAATATGCTAAGTCCCTACTAAAATAATGAAATTTCAAAGAACAATTGTGCTAAGTCCAAAAAAGCCTATAAGTCCGCAAATGATTTATTTTAAAATCCCACGACTACTGGTAATTTAAGAGGATGGGCTAAAGAAAAGAACTGCATTTACAGATTTTCTTTATTTGCTTTATTTATAAAAGCTTAGTAAAGTTTTACAGCACGAAATTAGTGTGGAAGAAACACTTTTAATGTATACATTACATTCGTTAATGAATAAGACTCTTAAAACATAAAAAAATTAGTTTATAAGACACTACTTATAAACGTATTTTAAAAGCTTTAATTTAACTTGAAGCAGATACCTCACACCGATTGAGCTGACATTTTTAAACACGTTCAGTTAAGATGACGATGCATGGTTATCTGTGTAACGTTATTCTAAATCTAACATGATAAGACACCCGAGATGGCAGACTAATTATTTTTAATGCATTCCTACAATATGATTATCAAAAGGGAGGGCTGGCTGAGAATAAGCCGAAAAATGAAGTGACGTCACTCTAAATCATATATGGCGGACTAAGTTTTTAATGCTTGCCTTCAATATGGGTATCAAATGAAAGGACTCATGAGAATACGAATGCTAGTTTTAATATAAATTAAAAGTAAATAACCTTTTTTAAAAACAAGCTTTTATTGAAATGCGCTTAAAAGAAAAATATAAATGAATAGTACGAAACCTTTTTTAAAAAAGACGCTTTTATTTAAATGCTCTAAAAAGAAAAAAAGAAAATTTTACTTTTAAACTTTTACTATCAACTTATAACGGATTACACAATTTATATGATATAAAAGCTTGTCGCAAGATTTACTTGTGTAGACAAACAAGTAAATTATATAACTTTATGTGATTGATTTCAACTATTGAAATTTTCAAACGAAGTAAATACTAGTACTTAAATCTCGCGACTAGCTTTTAAATCAAATAAATTGTGTAAAGACAAGCGACAAGCTTTTATATCATATAAATTTATTAATGATGTTATTTTTTGATAGTTAAAGTTTATTTCTTTGTTCTTTTAAGCGCATTTTAATAAAAGCGTGTTTTTTCAAAAAGGTTTTTTAGTTCTTATAAAATAAAAACAAAAAATAAAATTTATATTATCACATCATTTGAAAATATAATACATACAACACATGAATAATAATAATAACTATTGCTATTTGTTCATTTTCTTAACCCTCCATTACTAACCTCTGGGTCGAATCGACCCAGACACGCAAACTTTTTAAATTAAAAAAAAAACAAGACGATATTTTAACTCAAGATATATGTGTAATCTAAATTTGTTTATATTTAAACGTTTATTAACAATAAACATAAGGAATATTTATGATATTATGCATATATGTAAAATTATTTAAAAAAACAGCCTGGGTCGACTAGACCCATAGTTAGCAATAATGTAACAAAGATTATGGGTCGATTAGACCCAGGTTAGTTATACCGTTATACAAAAAATATATTTTCATTTATTCGTATTGTAATAAATTAAAACGCTTCAAAATCTTTTATAAAAATACCAAGCATGCTTTGCTTTTATCGTCTTGAATGGTAACCATAATTACAACAATAACATGTGCGTGAGCTTCAGTAGCTTGTGAATTTTCAATCGGAGTGGAAGTACTACCATTTTAATTTTCAATTGTGTTACGGATTTTATAAGATTATCTTTAGTGCTTGTGCAAAATTTTAAAATGAGTTCTTATGAAAGAGAACAAGAGCGATTGCTCGCACTTTTAGCTGATGTACCAAATGACGAAGATATAACTGATGATTGTTGTAGTAATACTGATACTGATGATGAACTTTTTAGTAATCATGATTCGGAAACAGAGCAAGAACTAGATGAAAACCATAGCAATGCCGTTCAAAGCACAACAGACAAATATATTGGAAAAGATGGATCAATCTGGAATGCAAGAGCATATAAAGCAACTCGAACACCTATAGAAAATATATTTACTTCAACTAGTAGATTAACGGAATTTTCGAAACATGTTAAAACACCACGTGAGAGTTGGGATTTATTCTTTTCATTTATGGATAGTATTTTAGAATACACAAACATCTATATAATAAAAATTCAACAGAAATACAGAGATTTAAAACATGCTCGTTTAGCTGATATTGATGAATTGAACGCACTTTTCGGACTATTGTATTTAGCTGGACTTCACAAATCGTCTCACGTTAATGTCCGAGACATATGGGCCACGGATGGAACAGGTCTTGAAATATTCCCAGCCACAATGAGTTACAATCGTTTCTAGTTCTTATTACGATGCATTCGGTTCGATAATATTGAAAATCGTGAAGAGAGACGCAACATCGACAAAATAGCTCCAATTCGCGAAATCTTCGACATTTTCAATAACAATTGCATGAAATTGTACAACTGTGGCAGTTTAATAACAGTGGATGAGAAATTGGAAAGTTTCCGCGGAAGATGTAGTTTTAGGCAATACATACCAAGTAAGCCAGCAAGATATGGTATAAAAATTTTTGCAGCAGTTGATGCGGAAACCTACTACACATCTAAGTTAGAAGTCTATTGCGGACAGCAACCACTTGGCCCATTTAATTTTTCGAATAAGCCAGAAGAGGTGGTTAAGAGAATAACAAATCATCTACAAGACGCTGGGCGTAATATAACAATAGATAACTGGTTCACAACCTATTCATTGGCAGAGTATTTGCTATCAAAGAAAACCACGTTAGTTGGGACTATACGAAAAAAAAAAAGATTCTTGCCACCCATATTTTCAAACGCTAAAAATCGCGAAGTGCATTCAACAATCTTTGGCTTTACCAAAAATTCTACAATACTCTCTTATATACCAAAAAAAAAATAAGTGCGTTCTTCTTCTTTCAACGTTTCACACGACCGGTAAGGTATTAGATGGCCCAAAGTGCTTGCCAGAAATTATAGATTTCTACAATCATACAAAAGGAGGAGTGGATGTTACAGATCAATTGGGTGCTGCTTATAACGTAGCCAGAAACTGTCGGCGTTGGCCTTTAGTAATATTTTATTCACTTATGAATATGGCAGCTATAAATGCTAGAGTTATTTTACTCTGTACTCAAAACGCACCAGTAGAATACAAAAAACGATCGGTTTTTATAAAGGATTTGGCAATGGATCTTATACAGGCAAATATTCAGAAACGTAATAAAGTATTAACTTTGCCAAAAAATCTGAAAGCAAGCTGCTCAAAATTTGCGAAGCCATTGGATGAGGAGGAAAAAGAGCCGCCTACAAAACAATTGAAAAGAAGCCGCTGCCAGATTTGTGATTACAAACAAGATCGCAAAACCAAAACCACGTGCTCTAAATGTGGAAAATATATTTGCCAGAAGCACTGTTGTATATTGTGCTCAAATTGCATTGCTTCTGCACAAGAGGAACCCATTTATGACGATATGTTCGATGAAAATTCCGAATAAAAGGTAACATTTACAGTACATAACTGAAAAATTTTTGCTTTAGCCATACCAATTTTTTCTTTCTAACATTTTACTATTATATTTCAGGTTTCAAATGCACTTTATTTGACGTCAATATCTTAAAAACTCATAATTTTATGCGCAATTCGGCTGGATAACTTTTTTTTCACTTTTTTTTTTAGCTATGTTGTAATGAATACAAACTTAATTTCAATTTAAATATATAAGTTGTTTATCACACCATTGTATATTAAAATTTAACAATAAAAGACTAAAATCTACCAAAAGAAGTATGTATACGTTTTATCAATTTATAAGTTGAGACGATTTCAATGGATAATACAATTGATGGGTCGATAAGACCCATCGTTAGTAACTATGCGACATGATTTAAGGTTAGTAATGCAGGGTTAATATTATTTTGATTTGAAAATTGTGCAATTGCTATTATTTTTATTATTTGTTTGTTTTTAAAAGTATTTTGTTCTTAAAATACCATATAAATTTGAATTTTTTTTCTCTCATTATTTTTGTTTAAATTAATTTTTGAAGAAGGGCGCTCTTACTTTGAATAAGCCCTCTCAACAATTTTTTGTTCTTTCTATTAAAATGGAGCTACCCAAGCATATAATAAATAAACAAGTTTTAAAATCGCCACGTTTGGCGAGAAATTACTACGTATGGCAGCCCAGATTGTACTATTAATTTTTAAAAAAGTGTGGCAAGTCGCCAATGGCAATGTGTTAAAATAAAAACTTATAGCATACACACTTATGGCTAATAAATCAGTGAGTGTTTAAACGCTGGTTTAGTTGAACTAAACTTAATTTTATATGTAGTTTAAACTCAATAGTTGTAAATCAGTGTCCCATGTATTATATGTAGTTTAAAAAGTAACATGTGGCAGCACTGCGATAAATGTTGACAAATTCATATGGTTTGTATTGGTAGTTTAAACGCCCAATTTTATGCGTTTAAAGATGGTTTAAATGTTTTCTGATTTATAGATTTGTTCGCTTAAACACATTTTAAACCAAAAATAGAGTTTAACTTGCTCTGATTTATTAGCCCTTATAGTATTGTTGTTTCTTTTCAATCAAATGAACGAAAAGACTGCGTATTTGGTTTGTGTCATGATGAAATAAACAGATGGCATTACAACGCCAGATGACGATTTGTCCTCTTGTATTGTTTGTCTAGTCTTATGTCAAAGTTTTGTTTATGTTTACAAAAAGTCCACGTTTTGTGCTGTGATTATTGTATTGAAATAAAGGTTTTGATTATTTAAATTAAAATTAAATAAGATAGTAACCATAGTGAAATAAAAATTGGCTAAAAATTAATTTATTTCCATGCGTTCGGCGGCAATATTTGATTTTAAATAAATATAATTTTTGACGTATACGGAGACTTATTTTTAATTTTTGTTGTAATGTTGTTTTTGTTGCCGTAGTGCTGTCACCTACTTATTCCACCATGGTTTGTGCTTATTGTTTTCTATTCTTGTTTACACTCAAAAAAGTTTTACAGTAACTTAATGTGATTTATTAAAATCGTTTTCCGTTATTAATGAAATTTTTTTTATTTTATAATTAAACTGTTTCTGCATATTGTTCCAAAAACAAACTACAAAAAATAATAAGGGTTTTCATGATATCGCTTAAAATTGCTATTTGTGCAAATAGAAAAACTTGCGAGACTCGTTTCATGAAGACCCTTTTTAATTTTTGTGTCATTTTAAATAATTAATGTAATTTACAACTGAAACGTCAATACAAAAATCAATTAAAAGAAAACAAATACATATAAAAATAAAAGCTAAGATTTGTGAATAAAAAGTGATATTTGTTTTTTAAACATGCATAAATAAAGCAGAACGACTAATTTGCTTAAATTATTGCAAGAATTTATTGCTTTTGATAAAATTAACACTTGAATTTTTCATTGAAAACGGCGGTAAATATTAAACAAATTTATTTGTATAAATGCACAACTGAACAGCGCAAGTTTACGATTCAAAATTGTTGAGCAAATTAACGAAGTTTGTGTAAACGAATTCTCATACAATTTTTGGCAGTTCATTTGAGAGGGCGGTAAAATGCACAGTTTGCGAGACTTTTAGTAATATCATGAAAACCCTTAATGATTTTTATTTCTGTTAATATGTTCAGTTATTTTTTATGCATAAAATAAAACTAAAGTACATGTGTACATCTATATATATAAAAATGAATTATGTGTGTTTGTATGTTTGTATGTTTGTCGCTTTATAGACTCCGAAACTACTGAACCGATTTTCCTGAAATTTTTACAGTAACATCACGTGAGCCCTAAATATAAAATAGGCTGCTTATTTTTTCGATAGGGGCAGGGGAATTGGTACCCCCCATAGGATGCCAATATTATACTGAACCGATTTTCCTGAAATTTTTACAGTAACATCACGTGAGCCCTAAAAATAAAATAGGCTACTTATTTTTTCGATAGGGGCAGGGGAATTGGTACCCCCCATAGGATGCCAATATTATACTGAACCGATTTTCCTGAAATTTTTACAGTAACATCACGTGAGCCCTAAAAATAAAATAGGCTACTTATTTTTTCGATAGGGGCAGGGGAATTGGTACCCCCCATAGGATGCCAATATTATACTGAACCGATTTTCCTGAAATTTTTACAGTAACATCACGTGAGCCCTAAAAATAAAATAGGCTACTTATTTTTTCGATAGGGGCAGGGGAATTGGTACCCCCCATAGGATGCCAATATTATACTGAACCGATTTTCCTGAAATTTTTACAGTAACATCACGTGAGCCCTAAAAATAAAATAGGCTACTTATTTTTTCGATAGGGGCAGGGGAATTGGTACCCCCATAGGGATAATGACCGGTCACTTAAACGAACGATTAAGCCCAAGACTAATTCTAAGTCCCCATATAAACCCTATTCGCGGAAAAGAGTTTAGTACGCCTAAAACCGTAATACATAATGCTATCATAATAAAATTTGGTACCTCACAGTTTTATGTGACTACAAATCACAGTGTAAAATTTCGTGAAGATGGGTCCATAATTTACTCTAGGCCCCATATTAACCCTACTCCCGCACTAACGTTCGTTTTTGTGAAGCTTAGTTAATAATTTATATGTATTTATTATATAGAGCCCTCTACTGTCGGTGGATGGTATCAAAGAATCGGCACAGCCGAATATAGCACTCTAACTTATTTTTATTAATAACGTTTTTGTTATTATAATTTGTGCATGTTGACATCAGTGTCTAATAGAAGTAAAATATTTTTTTTAAATACATTTTAAATTTAGTAATAGACTACAGAACGCTAATTACATTTACATTACAAGCATTTTGTTATATTGCCAAGGCACAATCTTATGTAAGTGTAATTGGAAGGAACCAATCACAATAACATGTAAATCGATTCGATTGATGGGTAATCTAAATAAACAAACTGGATAAATGATGTTTGTTAGATCATTAATCCCATCATCAGCTTATTAGGATTTGGGTTACATAAAACGCGCAATTCGAGAAGGTTTAAACAAATTTAATAAAAATGAGAAATTTCCTAAAAGTTTAAAAAAGCATAAGATATCTGTTTATGGATTCCAACCAGTAGAGAACAAAAAATCGCAAAAAACGTCAAAAATTATAAAAAACGTGCAAAAGTTTTGAAAAAACCAAAAGTGTAACCTCCAAAAATTCCACAAAATTTGTTCACATTTGCAACCTAATAGCAAATGATATTAAAAGTAAGCTCTAATTCTAAAAATTGGTTTAAATTATGGAGTAGTTCAAAAATAAAATTTCCGAACAGACAAACTATCACAAAATTTTGTGTACATTCAATTTGCTGACACGCCATATTAAAATGCAACAAATAAGGAAATGATGCGGTAACAAACATTAAAGAAAGCAACATACAATCAAATTGAAACCCTCCACAGAAAGAAAAACACTCGGGATAAATTAAGCTTTTTATACTTACTTTGAGTACGAGTCGTGCTCAAAAATTCAAGTACGAATAACAATAAAACGTACTCACAACAATCCTAAATGGGATAAATTTCGAAAATCATTCCCGGAATTTCTTAAAGTAAGTATAAAATTCTTAAACCAAGTACAAAGTTTCAGCGTTTGGAGTTATTACTTTTTTCTGACGACTCCACAGCCCTGGTATAATTGTACAATTGAACAGCGCAAGTTTTCAAGTCAAAATCGCTGGGAAAATTTACGAAAGTTGTGTAAATGACAGTTTTGACAGATCATTTGCGAGATCGAAAAAATGCACAGACTGCGAAACTTTTAAGTGATATCAAGTAACCCCTTAATAATTTTATTACTGGATCATGGAACTACGTATACCTTTATAAACAGCTTTACATTCCACGAAAACCGATAAACATATGCTGATTTTTCCAACAATGGAGTGAAGATACCTGTTTTCTGTAAAAATTGCGAATATTTATTTAGCTTGGCAGCTTTTATTAAATAAATTTTCCAAAGGAAAATAAATGACGTTGGTCTGCAGCAAAAATCGCCTCAAAATAAAAAATATGTAAATTTAAATCCGCTTTCAGTTTTTTATAGGCAGGGCTAATATTTCAAACAAAATAAGGCGGTTCTGATAATTAGGAGTACAATTTCATTTAAGTCATCATAACAAATAGTTTTTTATATTTTCAACTCTTTCGGAATTGTTCAGAAATTAGTGGCGATAATTTTCTTATGCTAAATTAGTACTATTTTTTGTTGTCAAAAGTTCATATAAAAAATTCAAAGGACAATTATATTAAATTTTTATAATTTATCAAAAAGCCTGGTATATAACAAATAAAATGTATCCTTTAAATCGGTGGACAAATGTTAATTTAATTTAAATCATTTTTCATTATTATGGGCATGGCTAATATTTGACCCGAAATAAGGAAGTTATGCTTATTCTTTCATCACAGCTTGGAAATAATTTCCGATTTGGATAAGATTAGCAGCAAATGATATGGAATAAAATTTCCTTAAAGTCATATAGCCAATAGTTTTTATATTTTTAACAGTTTCGGAGATATTCAGAAATTAGTGGCGGTAAAAAAAAATGAATATTATTTTTTGTTTCCAAAAATTCATAAATTCTATATAAAAAAAATATTCTGTTTAAGCACGACTAAAGACAATTTTATGTCAAGTTTTTTAAATTTTGACTGTTTTTGTAGTTAGGGGACTATAACAAATCAAAAAAATCTAGTTTCACTCCTTTTAATTTTTCTTGTTGCATAGTGTTATTAGTTAACAACGAGCAAGTAAAAATTCAATAAATAAATATTTACGTAAAAAAAATAAAAAAGTTTATTTTGTAAATTAGCACGTTATTTTTGAACGGTGTTCGTTATTAATCATTTCATGTGATAATTGTGATTTTGTGCGTACTATTTTTTTTTTTATAACTGAAGTGATTGTAAGTTGCTTTAAAAATAAATATATAAATGCTAAACGAAACCAAAATTTAAAAAACCATAACAAAAAAGTTAAGGCTAGCGGAGGTTAAGTGCTAATTACATCTACTTCTGTAAATTATCGAAAGTAATGGTCAAATGGGAACTGGTTTTGTGTTGCCAGTTGTCAAATTTATTTTACTTATGGCATCTGTCAACTTACAGCTTGTTATTTCTGTTGCCATACTGTTAACATATTGCCAACAATAAGCTTGTAGCTGCTGCTAATTTATTTTAAAGTAAAGAGGGGGGCAAAACTAATAAGTAAGTATGTAAATTTTTTTTTGAAAGGTTTGTATAATCAACACGTAATATTTATATCTACCGGCTGTATAAACATCCTGCTATTTTGTCTACTTTTTGGTATTGAAACGGTTGGTTTAAAAATTACTTTTCATATGCCTTTAATAAGGGACTTTTTTAATTAGATTTTTTAAATCGATTAATCGCACCTCAAAATCGATTTTTAAATTGCTTTTAAAATGATTTTATGATAAATTTGCAAACTTTTAAACGAAAGCAACTTTGTTCATGAAAAATTAAATGAACATTAAATTCAGGACTGTGGCGTCGGTGCTGTAGAGTCGGATTCGAAGTACCCACAAAAACTAGCGACTCCGACTCCAAAATTTTTCTACTTTACATATCGTGGGCATTTATTCAAAAAGTGATATTTGCAATTTTTCGAAAATGTGTTTTTTTTTATAGAAACGAGTTCACTGACTCATCTGTCATTTAAATTGGAAAAAAACAATTTTTCTTAAAAGGTTTTTTTCCTTATTTATTTTTTTTTTTCTAAAAAAAAGTGCGATCTTCATAAAATATATTACTGTATATAATAAAATAATCAAAATTGTTATTGCAAAGTAGATATATTATCAGAGTTCAGAACAATTCATATATGATCGCTCATATTTAACCATTCATGAATGAGGAATTTAAAACGTGTAATTTTTTTTCACAGCCATGAATGAATTGTGAATTTTCCGCCAATTCATATATGAGGGTGAGGAAAAATTAATTTTTGTCTTTCTTCAGTCATGAAGAATGAGGAATCACCAGTAATGTTGTCGACAGTCAGCATAACCACCGGTGTGGCCAGGTTTAAAAAAAATTTTCAGCTAAATCTGGCATTAGACGTGGCCAAAATATGCTAAAAATTATTTCAAAAAAATGCTAAAATTTTTAAAGATTTTTGTTCAAAATTAGTTACCAGTATAAAATTTTATTCGAAACTAAATACATTTCAGTGACTAATTTTGTAACGAAATTGAAATAAATTTTTATATAAAAGCAAGTGGCTAGATTTTGGTAAAGTGGCTAGATTTTTGGGAAAGCATACATATAAATATGTAGCACAGGTAGTTGAGATTAAATTTTATATTAAGGTGGCCTGCAAACCTCTGATATATGCAAAATTTAAAGATTTTTTCTATGACTTACAAAATTTTTTAGATTATTTTATTTTTTATAGTTTAAGTTAAATCTTAAATAATTATTTTTTCAGCAGTTTAGAGCAAACAATTTTTTTAAACATTTACATCACTGGATTTTGATCTATGTAACACAGGGTCTCCACCTGAGATAATATCTGATATAATATGTGAGAGAACGTCGGCAGAATGAGAGAGCACATTTCTTCATGTTAATCTTAATCTTAAACAAGGGGAACACGTTTCTTATAAGATTTCATAATTTACTGATTTTCGTACAGTAAACTTGTGTCGTTTTTGATTCTTTTTTTAGTTTTTTCTCTGTTTTTAGTGTTTAATATTATTTTTTAAGCACTTTTCACAAGAATTCAACTATTTTCATTTAAAAAATTAAACATTTTAATGATAGCGTCTTATTATTAATTTATGTGTATGTATGTATGTGTATTTTTGACAGCTCATCTTATAAGATAGTTGTTATAAGATTTCTCATAACAACTGTCTCATAACATTTATTATAATATTAATACTAACACTATTTGAGAGTCCACACGTAAGATAATACTCTCTGCGATTGAATTTGACGTTTGCTAATATAAAAATCTTATATCTTATATCAGGTGGTGACCCTGTGTAAATACAAAGTGAAATTACATTGTACTTTTATATCGTAATATAAAAAGGCAAATAATATTTATAATCAACATGATAAGGGCATTTTTTATATTCCCTGAATATTCCATTTTTTTTAACAAGACAGGTTTCTTAACATAAGAATTATGCATTTTCATACGATATTTATTTTGGGTACAACTATTTCTAGTCAAAATGTATTATAATTTATAAAAAGTTTCAAAAATGCTAAATAAAATGCCAAGTGCTAAATGAAAATTTTGCAGCTAAATAGAAATTTTTTAATGCTAAATTTAGCTGCAAAAATGCCAAAATGACCACACTGATAACCACAGCACAAAATGCCCGTGTGTGTATTTTGTTTTTGTAAAATATTTATGATAAAGGCAACCCACAAAGTGTGTGTTGGATTTATTATAGGCAAATATTATTGAAAAAAAAATAAAAGAACTGCACATATCGTCATCTTAAATGCAGAATAATATAACATCACGGTTTACATGAGAAGCAAAAAACGTTGTAAAACTGAATGGAACT
The DNA here is from genome assembly GCA_943735925.1 of Pollenia amentaria. NCBI lineage: Eukaryota > Metazoa > Arthropoda > Insecta > Diptera > Polleniidae > Pollenia > Pollenia amentaria. The sequence continues at coordinate 87,913,731 of OX031009.1, forward strand.
GAAGTATACCTTAAAGGCCGTGTCAGATACAATTTTGTCGCTTTGCGTGACGTTTCTACCTTCGGCAGAAAAACGCAAAGGAAAAGGTGTATGCCACAATGAAAACTTTGACAACACTCACGCATTGTTTGTTAACTTATAAAAGCGGTTGGTAATTTGTACATTTAATTATTTGTTACAAAAATAAAAGTTAAAAATTTAATTGGATGGTTTTTTGGAATTGAATTTGGCAAAAAAAAAATTAAAAAAAAGAAAATTATACTAGCCAATTGTCAAAGCGCGCAAAAAGATGAGAGTTGGCTAACTTTTTGCTTCGCTCCGCTTTGAAAGTACTTTATGTGACATGTTTCGTATAAGTACGTATATTTTATCTTAGATGTCAAAGCGAATCGGTAACGCAACGCGAAGCAAAAGTTTTATCTGACATGGCCTTAAGGCTTAACAATTAGCAAACTGTTATATCGAACTTTTAAGAAAACTACAATGGGGTTGAAATACAATTATGCATAAAAATTTAACATTACATTTGTACTAGAAAATTTTGTACAGTGATTTTTACACTAGAAATATGCACAACTAATACAATAACAATTTAAACTAATAAAATAACTAGCAAATACAAAATAACTAATAAATACAAGATAACTAATAAATTAATCTAACTAATAAATTCGTAACAATATAATGTAAAAAACTATTATAAAATATTTTTATTGGATTTACGTACAATTAAGGTCGAAAAAGTAAAATTCTTTTCTGAATTAAGTACAATTTGGGAAATGTCATTTATCATCCCTGGTGTGTGTAATTTCGGCACCTGACTTGCTATTTTACCACTTTCAGTGCGTAATCTAGCACTTTTCTTCTAAGTTTGCTCAAGACATTACCAATATATGCATTCGGTGGCGAAAAATTCACAATTCATTCATGGCTGTTGAAAAAAGTTACACGTTTTAAATTTCTCATTCATGAATGATAAAATAGGAGCGATGATATATGAATTTTTCTGAAATCTGTTGCAAGCTATTTCCATGAGTGGTATTTGTATGGGAGCCACATTCAAACGTGTGATAGTTTTTTGTTTTTCTAGTTTTGAGTGTTTCGGTGTGATTTTTAATTGCCGAAAGCACACCGAGAAACACAAAAGCGGAATGATTTTTAGAACACCATAAAATCACACGTGTGATTTTAAAAGCACGTGATTTGAAATCACGTGATTTACAGAACAGGCCCGTATATTTGCTTATGTTGAATAAAACGAATCATGAATTGGATTTTTTTTTATTTAGGAGGAGGTGAAAGAAGAATTCGGGTTTTCATCAATAATAAAAGATAAAAAAGCCCTTTGTTAACAATAAAAGTATTTATAAGGCAAAACAAAAATATTTAATTTTTAACAATCTATACCTATGTATATAGGTATATAAAATTTCAACGTTACGGACTGACTGGCAGATTCATCTTCGCACAGCCTTAACGCCGTGAGTTATAAGGCTGAAATTTAAATCGGATGCTGGTCTCTCGCTAAATCGATCCACTAAAAATCGAAGAAATTGCCTAATGTACAAAAATTGTGTGTGTGTTAGTAAACAAATTTAGATGAGGTATAAAATATTCCCTAGCCTTTTTTATAGGGTTTAAGATAGAGACCTTTACCCATAGCTATTGCCTCTAATGTTTTGTTATGACGCTTACTTTCTTCGAGCTGTTGTCTACCATTTTTAGCTAAAGTAATATTTTTAGCGATTGCTGACCAACCAGAAGCTATTGCTCCCAATGCTCCAAGTGCTGTTAGAATAGGGACAAGTGGTAGAAAACCGCCAAGTTTAGGTATGTTGATAATTCTAGGAATTTTTACTATAGATTTTTTTCCAAGAAATGAATGTCTGATAGCTTTTCGTGCAGTTTTAATAGCGGTTTTGATGTCATTTGGTTTTTCCTTTTTTAAAAGATCGGTTGCTGATTTAACGGCATTCTTAAAAATATTTCGTCTACACTTTTTCTTCTGGTTGCCAATTTTTACTCCCAAGCCCAACTTAACTTTTGACTTCATTGCGTTAGTGACAAGGTATGCGTTGAGTTTTTCTCCAAATGTCCTATCTTTAGCTTTTACTCTACTCCAAGCTTTTTCTGCTAGTTCATTATCTGCGTAATGTCGTTTATGAATGTCAGTGTTCTGTGCATAAGCAATATCATGAATTTTACAAGCTGCATCCAACGGATTGATACCTTTATCACCCCTTTGTAATCGTTTTTCCAATTTAGTTCCTGGTCCACAAAATTGATAACCCGGTAAATGAAGTTCAAGTGGTAGTGAATTAATTAAGCTATTTACAAGTCCTTTTACAAGGACGAAATGTTTTCTACTACATTCTTTATTTTTATACACAATCATTTATATATAAAAATTGCTTTTCTGAAAATAAAAAAAAATCTGAAAGTAAATAAAACGTAACATTAAGCAAACGTATGCTTTCAGTTATAAAGATGCGTTTGGTAAAACAACAATCGAATACTTCAGTGAGAAACTTGGATTTAACGGAAAACAGAAATGGTTTTAAACATAGCTGTCTTTTACCTCATTCTATTAGAGCACTAACAGTTGGTCCCTCAAACTGTGGCAAAACAAATATACTGCTTAGTTTAATTGAAAGTCCAAATGGCTTAAAATTTAAAAATATTTATATATACTCAAAATCATTAAATCAACCAAAATATAAATATCTGTCAAGATTAATTTCATCAGTAAAGGGTATGGAACTTTATACATTTTCAGATAATGAACATGTCATACCACCCGAAAAAGCTAAAGTAAATTCTATTATGATATTTGACGATGTTGCTTGTGAAAAACAAAATAATATAAGATCATATTTCTGTATGGGGAGACATAAGGATATTGATTCTTTTTATTTATGTCAGACTTATACACATATTCCAAAACATTTAGTACGTGATAATGCAAATATGATTATTTTATTCAAGCAAGATGAATTAAATTTAAAGCACATCTACAATGATCATGTTGGCAATGACATAAAGAAACTACTTTCATGTTTATTGAATAAATAGCATAAAAACGAGTAAATTCGCTAACTTCATAACTCCTAAACTAACCGCGGATTCATCCATGCGTTCCGAACAATATTTTTGTCCGAAGAATAATTTTTTTACTGAAGCTTCGTACAGACGATGGTCAGATCTAACAATATTGTAAGGTGTGGCAATTGGCTGGCAATATAGTACCAAAGAAAAATTGTTACCAAAAGTAAATTGTCAGGTCAGACGATTGTAAGAAAACCTATCAATTTCATTGGCAGACAGTTGTGAGACAATAAATTTATCTACCAACAAAAGTTGTCAGTTCACACGGATGTCAGATAATTGCGTGGCAAAAGTTGCCGGATCTAGTAGTAGATATTGTCTGATGAAAATTCAAAGTATTTGAGAGATATTATTTAATTGCAATTGGTTGTGTTGTAATAATTTGAAAAAGTGAAAATAATATTGTTGTGATGAAACCACAAAATGCAATAGCATAAATTTTAGCTGCTTATGTATTGGAAACCAGCGAAGATGAAGAACCAATTTTAAAAAAACCCCGCAAAATTTAGGTGAAGGATTGGGTGATGCAACGCCAGCAGGAAGGATGTTATGCCAAATTGCTCACCCAACTACGTAGTAATGAGCCGGAGTTGTATCGCAATTTTTTACGAATGGACTCCGATCAATTTGATCATCTTTTGAATTTAGTGACTCCATATATTTAAAAGAAGGAAACAAACATGGGAAAGAGTATTTCAGCAGGTGAGCGACTCGTATTAACCCTACGATACCTAGCTACTGGCGAAAGCTTTCGCTCACTGCAGTACATATTTCGCATTCCTGCATCAACAATATCGTACATTATTCCCGAAGTTTTAGATGCCGTTTACAAAGTGCTTGTGAATACGTATATCTAGGTAAATTTATTTTCTTCATTCGTACTATTACATTAAAATTTATTTTAAGACACCAAAAACAGCAGATTCTTGGGCTGATAAATTTAATGAATTGTGGCAATTTCCTAATTGCATTGGAGCAGTGGACGGAAAACATGTCGTGATGGATGCACCAGCGAATGCTGGGAGTATCTTTTATAACTATAAGGGGACGCACAGCATCGTATTAAAGTTCATTGCAGACGCCGAATATAAATTTATTTACGTAGAAGTAGGTCGTAATGGCAGATTTTCCGATGGCGGTGTGTTTAATCGCTGCACATTTGGACAAGCGTTGGATACTAACCAGCTATGTTTGCCACCTCCCAAAGCACTACCCAGTCGGCAGCGGCCTGTTCCACACTTACTCGTTGCTGCCGATGCATTCGCTATGCGAGAAACCCTTTTGAAGCCATAAAGCCAACGCGGTCTAACAATGGTACAGCGTGTCTTCAATTATAGGCTAAAGGTAGAGTTAGCCGAACGTCCACGTCCCCTAACGAAACGTCTGGTGCGTTTTGTTATTTGCTTACAATGTAAATGCTTACCGAATTTAAATGTCACGTAACGGAACGTCTCAATCTGTATAAATTAGAATTTCTTGCCGTCGTTACGTGACAGTTGTAAAGCAGTGATGGCCTGCTTGTATTTTAAATTGAATGCGGGTATTTTCGCCCTTTTTTGTTGGTACTTTTTTCCAGTATATCTATGGACTTTAGACAAAACGACTAACAATACAACATATTTCCATAAATATAAATATACATATGCTTAGATGTACAAAATAAACAAATGCATATGCACATACAATAGAAATGAGAAATATATAAAAGGCTTTAAATGGTTACAAAATATTGTTTTGTCTATGCACATTTACAAAATAATATATGTAAATGTGTATGTATATGCTAAAATACATATTTGTTTATTGTAGATCTATAATATAAATATCAGATATTAAATTATTAATGTTTTTTTACTTACACTAAATACTGTTTTAATACCATTTTAATCACTTGGTACTTTTTCTGCACAACGGTCAACATTTAAACCTTTTGATTTCCCATCACTGTGTGTGTTGTTTTATGTATACTATTGCTTTTTTGTTTATGTATGTGAAAAACATATGACACGTTTTTAGATGTTCTATAAGTGCACCAACGTGAAAGCGGTCCGTTACAGTAAGTTACGGGAACAGCAACGTTCGCCTAACTCAGCCTTAAGTCGTGCTCGGCGTATAATCGAAAATGTATTTGGCATCATGTCTGCAAGATTCCGGGTGCTGCGCAAGCCAATATGTCTGAACCCGGAAAAAACAATTAAGGTGACACTTGCGTGTTGCGTGCTCCACAACTTTTTGATAGCAACAAATTAAAAAAAGTATGCATCTGCCAATGTATTTGACCATTACGATGCTAATGGCACACTCATCACTGGTGATTGGCGTAGCGAAGCAGCAGTGGAGAAATCACTGTTTCTATTGAAAAGAACACGTAATGACACTTTCAATGCCAAAGACGTCCAAAAAGAATATGCGGAATATTTCGTCGAAGAAGGTGAATTGGATTTTCAGTACACACAAATAAGTCGACAATGACCATGGACCCAAAATAAATTATAAAACTATAAACACCACCGTATTCTAAATATGTGTAACGTGAGAAATACACGGTTATAAGTTTTATTTAAAAAATTAGTTTTTAATCATTTCTTGAATTTTATTTTTCGCTTATATAAAACTGAAGAAATAACTTTTATTTCTGAGGAATAAATAAAACTCAGAAAATAATAATAAAGGTAGTCCATGTTACAAGGATTATCTTTGTGTATTTCTTATGCACGTAGCACTTTTCTTTTAGTTTAAATTTGAAAAAAAAGTCTTTATTTTTATTTTCCATTTTTATCACAAATTAAAATTTTTATTTCACTTTTAGTTTTTTTACCACATGTATTTGCAGCGTAGCCACTAGAAATAATTTTTTGCAAAAATGATGATGCCATTGTCACATATTGTAAGATACACAAACTTCGCGCATCTGACAATAAAAAATAAGCTAACAACGTCTGAGAATGATCTAACATTTGCATAGATGGGTGTTCACACGATTGTCAGATGTCTGGCAATATTGTTGTCTTACAATAGTCCGACAATGCTTTTTCTGACTACGGCGTCCGACAATAATTGCCAGTTCACACGGTTGTAACATAATTTTAGCACATTTTACTGACAATATTGTTAGATCTGACCATCGTCTGTACGAAGCTTGAGAGTGTTCTGCAGAACGATTCACCTATTTCGGAAAATTTGCACGGAAAAACAAGGCTACCATATGGTTAACAGATGTAAACAATTATACAAACTGGCAGCACAACTAGCAAACTACTTATATTGAATTGTTTTCTAAAAGTGTGTTAAGAAACTTGACGAAACAAGGAAAGTAATTTATTATTTTTAATCTATATATGTATATAAAATTGTAACGTTACTGACTCACTGACTGATTGTCTTATTCATCATCGCACAGCCTAAACGCCTGAAGCTAAAAACTTGAAATTTGGACCAGGGCTTTTGGATTTTTGGAAATTCGAATGTTTAGGGGGTAAAAACGGGTAAATTCGGTAACCTTATATCTCTAAAACTAAAAGAGATAAAAAAAAAAAATTTAATGCTTATCGTTGTTCTTTAGAAAAATAAGCGAACAGGTGTCTGGTACTTTTTAGAAATTCAGCCCTTTAACGGAGTAAACGGGTAAAACCTGTATTTTTGTACTTTTTTGTCACCCCATCTATCTTTTAAAAGGGTTATATCACATTTGAAACTTATCTTAAAAATACAAATACGAATTTGGTACTTTCTCGAAATTTTTGGTACTTTTTTAATAAAACATTTTATTTTATTTATTGACAAAAACGTATTAAATTATGGGCTCCCACTACAATATTGAAATTTGTCATGCTTCAATGGGGAGAAAAAAAGTACCAAAAAGGGGAAATACGGGAAATTTAATTTCTTACTTTAGCTTTTTGGTTCTACAACTGGCAATTTTTTTAATTATCGTTAATATTGGATCTGTTAGAGGGATCTTTTTGGTACTTTTTCGTTCTTTAACTGGTACTTTTTTAATTTTCGTTAATATTAGACCTATTAACATAAAATTAAACATGCAAGGTCCTGAGTGAATGAGAATTCGTAAGAGGGATCTTTTTGGTACTTTTTCGTCCTCTAACTGGTACTTTTTTAATTTTCGTTAATATTGGACCTGTGAACATAAAATTAAACATGCATGGTACTGAGTGAATGAGAACTGTAAAAGGGCTTTTTGGTACTTTTTTGTTCGTTAACTGGTACTATTTGAATTTCCGTTAGTATTGGACCTAGATACATAAAATTCAACATTAAACGTTCTGAGTGGACAAGAATCTATAAGAGCGAAATTTGTGGTACTTTTTTGTTTTTTTAACTGGTACTTTTTGAATTTTCGTTTGTATTGGCCCTAGAAACATAAAATTGAACATCCAAGGTCCTGAGTAAATGAGAATCTGTAAGACGGGCTTTTTGGTACTTTTTGATCGTTTACCGGTACTATTTGAATTTCCGTTTGTATTGGACCTAGACAAGCAAAAAGCTTCGCGGCATTTAGTGTAGAAATAATAATAAAAAAAATAAAATTCAACTTTGAGCTAACAAGAATCAATAAGAGGGATCTTTTTGGTACTTTTTCGTTCTTTAACTGGTACCTTTTTTAATTTTCGTTAATATTAGACCTATTAACATAAAATTAAACATGCAAGGTCCTGAGTGAATGAGTATCTGTAATGGGGGTTTGTGGTACTTTTTGTTCATCAACTGGTACTTTTTGAATTTCCGTTAGTATTAGACCTATAAACATAAAATTAAACATGCAAGTTCCTGAGTGAATGCAACATAAACTTTGGCGTAAAAATATGTTCACGAAAGAAAAGGAGACGCTAACGAAGTGACGGGTTAAATGCTAGTTATATATATATATTTTTTTTAATTATTCAGCAACAAAACAATTGTTGCACTATAACACTATATTATGTGGCAGCTCAATTCAACTTTAATTTACAAATCGAACAAAAAAGTGGCATCGCATTTCATTTTGTTCTGAACAAGAATTAAAATTAAACCAATAATTTTTCATTTAAAATAAACATAGAAAAAAAAAACTGTTTTACATTCGGAACTTATCCAAAAAATACAAATTTGTTTAAGTGGTGAAAATTTTACCTATTATTAGTACTTAACAAAACATTTTTCTCCAGTCTTTGCAATATACGTTCTCAATAATGGGCTTCCACTACAATAATGATTTTTTATATTTCAATGGGGAGAAAAAATATATAAAATGATGAAATGCGGGAAATTAAATTTGTTTGTTTTACTTTTTCGTTCTACAAGTGGTACCTTTTTAATTTGCTATAATAGATATTAGAAAGATAAAATTATAGGTGCAGGGTCCTGAGCGAATGAGCAGAACCTATAACGTTGGTATTTTTTCTAAAACTTAGAACATAAACTTTGGCATTTAAATATGACCACGAAAGAAAAGTAACGAGGTAGCGTTAAATTATTTTTAATTATAAAATAATTTTAAATATTCTCATTATCTTCTTTATGAACGTTTTATTTGGTCCAAATGCATTTATTTGGTGTTTGTTTCATAATAAACAAGACGGTCATAAAGTAAACAATGAGAATATCTCAAATTATTTTATAATTAATAAGAATCTTTAACTTTGTAAATAATTTAATTTGCAAACAAATATTTTAACTAATGGGGTATTATACTGCAATAGTGCTAAGTATTGGGTATCTAGGTAACCATTATACTCACAGTACTAATAACAACACCTGATCTATTAAAAGCAAAACAAAATACATAAGGGAGTTTTTAACAAGTTCGTTATTTTGTTAAGCAATAAAAATATCGAAATATCATTCCTAAGTTAAACAAAAGTGTGATTTCTTATCGCATAAACATTTATAATAATTTTAAAAATCAACATTAGCTTATAAATTTTGCAAAATATCCTTATTTAAAACTTCTTTTGAAAAGTTAGTTTTGTAAACAAAAACATGAAACAGCTGTTTCAAAAATTCTTGCAAGTAAAATTTTTACCAGTAAAAATTTGCAAGAATTTTTTTGTCTCTCAATTTTTTTCTCTCTTTTGACGCTCTCAACTTGCAAATTTGTGGGTTAATGAACACTTTCCAGTAACAATTGTAACAAATTCGTAACAATTTTTAGTAAATGAACACAGCTAAGATGTGTAACCGTATTTGGTTGTGTTTGTATCATTGAAAAGATTTATGGCACAATTGGGCCATTTTTGGCACTATTGAATTTTGCTTGGCCCTATGGCCCTTTCGCTCTTTTTTTTTGTCCCTTTTGGATTCACATATCTTTTTGTCGATAAGTTTTTCCATAAAGACTAAACATCGCTTCTTTAACACTACTTTACATTCTTTTTAAAATTCAACGTTGTAAAAAAACATTTAAAACCAACAATGTTTTATTTTATTTTGCAAGTGAAAGTTTAGCATTTCAGAGCATTTAAATGTAAAATCAAATTACTTTTAACAACATTTACATTATTTTTTGCTGATACCTGGGCACCTCAGCAAATAGACGCGGCGGACCTCCAGATCCCCTACACTCGTGGGACCAAAATGAACTCTCCTTTTAAAAACAAAAATCAAAAACGAAACAAACAACAAACGAACAATGGCACGGAACAAGACATGAAAAGGACAAATGATAAGGACAATAAGACGAAGACGATCCCGTCGGTGGCTGTATCAGCCTCGACACCTAACAGCGGCGATGTACCTCTGTCTTTCGCGCCAAGTACATCAAAAGCCGCATCAGCCCTTTCCGTCAGAGCGGATAAAGTCCATGCTTCGGGTACTGCAAAGTTGGAAATGACAAAGTCGTCCAACAAAGCAGCTTCCCATATGCCTATTGTGCAAAGAGGGACGGAGATGATTACATCCTGTCCCACTTCTGTACCTCCCCCCGCCAACTCCGGCGTCATTAAGAAGACACCTCGGCATAAAAATCCTTCAAAGAGGGCATCTAACTCAAGGCGTGCTGCCTTGCGTGTTATCGAGCTATTCGGCTCCAAAGATGCCAATGAGCTTTCTGCAGAACAGGAAGCTTCATTGGCATGGGCTAAGGCCCTTACTGCTGGGCTTCAAAGCGTTTCACCTCCTGCCCCTGCAAAGGCAATGCCTAAACGGCAACGTTCGGAGGAAGAAGCGACAGCCGTTAGACAGCAACCAGGGACAAAACGTCCCAAGCACGCACCAAAGTCGACTAATAGGTCCTACAGCGAGGTGGCGAAAAACCATCTTGTTAGGGCTATTATAGACAGAAGTGCTGCTGATGGATCCATCTCCCACTCTAGGTGGGACTTGGTGAAACAGCGAATGATGGGTGTCTTTTGGAAGATCCTTAGTGAGAATCCAGGAGCACCCCCGCAATGCGACGATGCTGGCTGGTACCAGGGTCACGTTAAGCTGATGGCGTGTGTGGATGAGCGCTCTGCACTTCTGCTAAAGCTTGCCATTGGAGCGATTGGCGAAATATGGGAAGGTGCTAGGCTCGACGTGGTTTTGGTGAGTGAGATACCACGGAGACCTAGATCCATCGTCACCATCCCAGCGGAACCTTCTGCACCGGAGGAAATCTTGAAGATTATTCAGTGCTGCAACCCCCAACTTCCCACTCATAACTGGAAAGTTGTCAAGGTTTCAGCAGCTGAAGGATCCTCAAGAACGGCGATCGTTGTCCTGAATCAGGACTCCTTGAAGCCACTGAGGGAGAAACAGGGCAAGATTTACTACGGTTTTAGTACCATCTTGCTCCGTGTCTACCGAGGTGATGACAAGGGCGATCCCGCTCCGAAGGTTGTGGAGCCTACGCAGCCTGCGGACTGCACGAATGACGCTTCCGTTCATTCATGTGACAATGAAGACACCCCGTCCGTCTCTGACATGCTGGGTGACCTCTTTGAACGCATGGGTGAATTGGCTGATGAGGACGCCCTCCTGGAATCAGATCAGGAGGACGCCAATGTCACGGTCGTTAATACTGGACATGGTGAAGGTGACACAGATAAACCTTCACCACTCTAAGGCAGCATCCGCTGCACTGCTCCTCCGGGTGGTAGAGAGAGAGGAGGAGCTAATAATGATCCAAGAGCCATGGATCCACAAGGATCGGGTTTGCGGATTAAACCTCAAGGGCTATAAGCTCCTATATGCCAAAGCAACAGGTAAAATTAGATCTTGTATTTTGGCTAAAAACACGCTGGATATCTTCATTCTTTCTGATTTCAGTGATGGAGACACAACTTCAGCGGCCCTAGAGATGGGCGACATATCGACCTGGATCGTATCGGGCTATATGGCGCATGACCAGGACAATGAGCCACCTAATAGGCTTGTTCGTGGCTTGGTAGCCAAAGCCGGCTCCATGGGTACCCCGGTGGTTATCTGTGCTGACGCTAATGCGCACCACATCACGTGGGGCAGCTCCAACACCAACACTAGAGGTGAGTCGCTATTCTCTTTTATCTGTAGCAGTAATCTAGAAATAGCAAACATAGGCGCGGAACCTACGTTCATTGTAGCTAATAGGCAGGAGGTTCTTGATGTGACATTGGTCAGCTCGGAACACTCCGACTTGATAAGTAACTGGGCGGTCTCAGATGACTGTTCTTTTTCGGACCACAGGTATGTTGAGTTTCAATTGGGTCCACCCCCCTTGGGGGTGTGTACTTTTGTGAATAGGAGGAGAACGAGGTGGGACTATCAGGCTAGTCTACTCGCTGATTCTCTGGGCTCAGTCCCTGTCATTAGTGGCGTTACGGAGACTGAAATGGCAAGTACAAGGTTGGCAACTTTAGGCTTCCTAGGCTGAACGGCACGGAGCTGAAGCTCTCGAACAGTGCCAAATATTTGGGCGCAATTCTCGATAGCAAACTATCATGGGAACTCAACGTTCAGACGAGGGTTGATAGGGCTATGGTGGCCTTATACACCTGCAAGAGATCCTTGGGCAGGAGCTGGGGCCTGGGCCCCAAGGGTGTCGAATGGATCTTTGAAGCGGTGGTAAAACCGATTCTCTTCTATGGGGTCATAGTGTGGTGGCCTGCCATGGAAAGGGGACGGTACTGCAAGATGCTTGGGAAAGTATATAGGTTGGCTGCGCTGATGATCACGGGATCACTCCGCTCGACACCGACAAAGGCACTGTTTACTATGTTAGACTGGTTGCCGATTGATATCATGGCCGAACAACAGGCCTTGACTTCCGCTATGAGACTGGGGGCGGTGGGCCTATGGTCTTCGCGGAACTATGGTCATGCCAGGGTCACGCTTCGCGCGTCTCAGGACCTGGCGGGGCTGGACTATTGCACTCCGGAACCCTTTTTCGGTGCTTTGTTCACGGTTCATCATGGTAACTATGATGAGCTGCTCGATAACACGCGATCTTTGGAGCCGACCCTGCGGGTCTACACCGATGGTTCCAGGATGGGCGACAGAGTGGGTGGAGGTTTCTTCATCGAGGAATCGGACATCAGGGTCTCTTTTAGGCTGCCAGATGGCAGTAGTGTGCTGCAGGCGGAAATTTCTGCCATAAGGCGGGCGGCAAACTGGCTGAGGTACTATCGTATATCGAGGGATATATGTATATTTACGGACAGCAAGGCTGCCATTGCAGCTCTGGCTGGTGTCTTTACGACATCTATGTTAACAGTGGAATGCCGGATGTCTCTAAATGAGATCGCGAAACATTCCAGTGTAACGCTGGCATGGGTACCAGGACACAGTGGGCTCCTGGGCAACCATACTGCGGACAGTCTAGCCAAACAAGGCTGTCTCTTGGACGACATGTTCGTCGACGGCCTGATTGGCACTTCAATGGCCCGCTGCAGGACTCTCATCAGACGGGAATCGTACAGAAGGGCTCAGGAGAGATGGCAGGGCGAGCATACCTGTTTGATGGCCAGGACTCTATGGCCTGGCTATGACGCGGCGAGAACGCGCGTACTACTCGGTCTCGGCAGGGATCGGATAAGGACAGTGATGTCGGTCATCACGGGTCACTGGGTGATAGGGACTCATGCTAGGAGGATGGGTCTTGCGTACAATGACTACTGCAGGAGTTGTCATGATGTGGAGGAGGAGGAGACGGTGTTTCACTTCCTCTGCCAATGCCCCGGACTGGCGGGCGCTAGGTTGAGGCATTTTGGTAGACCGGAATTGCCATGTCTGGACGATTTGTCCAATGCGGGACTGAAATCGATCTACCTGTTCTGCAGGGAATCGGGGTGGTTCGAGACTGCGGTGACCTCTGGGGAATAGTCTGGTGGATACTGGCTGACCCTTGTCACTGGCTGGGGGTATCACAAAGGGACCGCTATAAGGACCCAAGTGAGTCGTCTTCGTGACGGCTACCCATTTAACCTAACCTAACCTAACCTACATTATTTTTGGAAAATTTTATTCGTGTATAAAATTTTATGATCATTGAAATTTTTTTGTAAAAATATGATACTCGTATACGTCTTTTGGCAGTACTTTTTTTAAGTAAAGAATTATGAATTGGATTTTAATCTAGACTGTAAGCAGGGGCAATGTTTTCCTCCGCAGTTGTAGAAAAGCCATGGTAATTTTTCTTATAAAATTTTAAATTCGACTTTCTATCAGAATAAAACCAAACGACGCTTCAATATATCTAGTTATTGATTTACATCTATGGTGATTTCAATTCAAAAAACTTCTCCAACTCCTTTACTAGAAATGTTTTACCGAAAGTTTTACAAATTCTACAGTTGAAGTTAAATTTTGACTTTCCAATTTTTTAAAAGGTTTTCTCCATACTCTATTAAGTCCGTCATTAAAGAAAAACATCTTGGTCTTGTCGCAAAATATAACGTCATCTCAGTAGTCTTCAGATTTAAAAATATGCGTTACAGAAAAAAAAAAAATCGTCTTTTGTGTTTTTGCATTTTAAGTGAAATAAAAAATTACCCAAATATCACGGAATGAAAAATGGCTCAAAATAAAATCACAATTTTTACTTTGGGCCAACTCTTCATTTACTAATACAAATTGTAAATCTTAAGAAATGAAAAAATAACAATACATTTACAACTACAATTAATGTTGGGAGAATTCCAAATAATTGTAGTGGGGAATGTAAGAAAAGATAAAGTCACTGTTTTATTGTTGGTATTTTGTTTAAGCTTTGATATCGTTGCAAAAAAGACTTTTTGAGTGTATGTAGGTTATTCTCATTCCCTCTGTAGTCTTGTTTGCTGATAGCTTTGGCTTTTCTAAAATTATTTAGGAGAACGTTTCCTGATGATCTGGCCTAAGCAACCAGTGGAATGCGCATAGGTACAGCTTATCCTCCAACAAAAAAATTTCAGTATTTGTTTTATCAATTATTAAAAAAAGGGAATTAAGCACAACAAACAAAATCTTTAAATAAATAATTGTATCCCCAAAAACAACTTTGATAATGAAATGAAAAAATTTTATATAAATTTTGTAAATTTGTATAGTATCAAAATCCCGATTGCTTATAACAAGGTGGAGACAATTTCCGCCGGCTATACAGAGACGCTTTAGTTAGCGAATCCAATGTTCGTTTAACCATGGAGGAGAAAATCCTGGACCAAAGGCCTAACCATGCTATCTATCATGCGATTTTTAAACCCAAACCTGTATAATTATTAAAAATCAATTGAAATTCGGAATTTTAAATTTGGAATTTTAAGTTTCGGGCATATGAATCCAACCCAAATTTTTAATATATGTAACTTTCATTGCGTTCAGAACTGAACATGTTGTAAACATATGCTACATTCAAGTAATCAGTAATTTTAAAAGATACGCTCTATTTTTATGTATTGTTTATGTTATTTACGCATGTGTGCATTGGGAAAGAATATAGAAATCAACCCTTACACACATCTGCGATTAGTGTTCTTATCATGTGTGTGTATGGCAACCACACGCAGAGATAAGGCACATATTTATAATCAGAATCACATTTACTATACTACTTTTAAGATTTGTTATGTTAGCTATTAAGGAGAATATTTTAATTATAAAGTTTAGTTTTAATTTTTAAACTGAAACGAACACTTGTGTTTACACTTTGTGTTTTTTTTAATGTAAACTTTTTTTGGGTTAAAGCACATTAACAATTTTGGGTGTGATTTTTCATAATGAAGAATTACATTTTCTCTTTAGAGCTATTTTTCATTTTTTTGGGGGCAATTTTTCTTTAAAAAATGGGGTCATAATAGTTTATGAATAATAGTTTTGGGTTAATTTTCATTTTTGCTTTGGTTCCGTATTTCCAGGGGCGATTTTCGCAGCGCCGCTTTAATGAAATGTAAATACTTTTTATAAAATTTAAAATTTACAAATAAATACAGAATCAAAACTTAGCTGGGATCACACGATTGCCGCAAATGCACCAATATGACACAATTTTGATTGTGCTTTATTGACGCACAATAATGAAATTGCCCCAATAAAATATTCTGAAATCACACGATTGCCCTGTTTTATACAAATTTAATTGCATCTAGTTGGTACAAAGCGAAATGAGTACAATAATTGCCGCAGCACAGTCACACGATTGTTCTTACTTGTGTCAACGGCGAAAACAGCTGTTGTGGTAGCTTTTTCACTTGCTTAAAAGTTCTAGTTGGCTTGTTCATTAAAAAAAGAAAATTGTATCATGTATTCAAACAAAGTTTTGTTGAATAGTTTTATTTGAAATTTTTTAAGTAAAATAGGTATATGAAATTCCAAAAATTAAACAAAGTAAAGTTCTATAAAGAAATGGAGAATATTTATATTCAAAAATAAATTCGCTTTAAAGAATTTCAATACATTTTGCTCCGTTTGCCTGTTTATATTCTTTTACATTGTCCTGAACAGTTATTGCACTAATTAAAAAAAAAAAATTCAGGAATACAAAATTTATTATTAATTTATTTATTAATGACTTGCTAAGTTCCCAATTTTTATTTTTGATAAATTTAATTTTTATTTTTAATTTATTTCTACTAAAAGAAACACACAAAAGTCAATTTATTAAAAAAAGGCAAATATTGGCGCGTATTGTGTTGTTTAATTGCCGCACAAGAAGCCAATAAATATTGGTACATTTTTGTCACAAATATTGGTACAAATAGTCACAAGATTGTCGCACCAGGGTTTTTATTTATTTATTTAAGTCTATGGATTTAAATCCGTACAGACTATGATTAAAATACGAACAATATTAGCGGTATTCACCCTTTGTATTAAGTGTACAACTGTCTTATATTTAATACGATTTTATATTTCAAAGCGTGAGTGTCTATTTCGTATTCATTGTAAATTAATGAATTTTCTAAGTGAGAGAAAGAGGCAGATAAAGTTTCTTCAACTGTTTTATTCTGGTAAATTCACACACTTTATTTACTACTGCTTTTTGTGGGATTTTTAAACCACAGCGTAGTATATTTTAGTCTAATACACTTTGTTGTTGCAGTGTTGTAAATGTTAGTATTTTTTACTAAAATTATAAGATTAACAAGGTCTACAAGGGACTTTACTATCAAGTGTGAATTCCGCTATTATTAGCTTATGTATTTAAAAACAAGATAATACTACGTTTAATGACACTGGCACTTTAAGAAAAGTCAACTAAATCATACATTTCATTAAAATCTTTACATATTCTCCGAAAAGGATCAGAATTTGCATTGTTTGTGTGAAAGGACTGAAGATATAATGGTTTGTAATTGCGAGTTGATCGCTGAGGAGTTTAACATTATTAAGCAGGAATTCCGAACTAACGTTACCATTAAGCAAATTAACTAAAAACGCAATGTTAAGCATTTTTCTTCGGCTTACTAGTGATGGTAATTAAACGCGTGCAAGTCTTACAGAGTAAGAAGGAAGTACTTCAGAAGGATTCCAAGTTGAGTTTCCTAAGCAGAACAATAAAAATTGTTTTTGGACAGATTCTATTCGGTTTATGTGAACATCATAATCAGGATCCCAGATAATAGAGCCATATTCGATGATAGGTCTTACCAAAGATGTATATAACAGCTTTGTAATCATAGGATCAGTGAACTCCTTATCCCAACGTTTTATAAAGGCAAGTACACCACGATCTTTATTTATCGTTGATATAATGTGTTTTATAAAATCTAATTTTGGATCAAGTAAAACATCAAGATCCAAAATCTCTTTAACTAATTCAAGTTGGCAGTCACCCAAAGTATAGATACCCAGAGGATTCCATTTTCTACAAAAGCGCATATGCTTACATTTTGTTAAATTCAGATTCATGATGTTGATATTGCACCAGTTATAAAAATTATCCAAATCATGTTGAAGATTGAGCACTTCCGATGATTTTTTGTAGCTTAAAAAGATTTTTACATCGTCGGCATACATTAACACATTACAATTGTGTATTGCATTGGATAAATATTTGAAAAGTAAAAATATCCAAAAATCCGAAAGAAAACTAATTCGGAATTATTTTTATTGATTTGATGTATTTAACTAAATTGCATCTATCGATAACATTTTACTGGTACATGTAAATATCTAGGGAATGCCGAATATATTCAAAATTGACCTTCAAAGGTCCACAAAAGAACCTACAATTTATTTTTGCAATAATTTTTTCAAGTAAATACTTATTTACGTACGCATGTATCGATACTTAAATTTTTTTTTTAATATCGCCCGATTACCGAAATAAAAATTGTTTCTTCTTCCTACATAATATAACCTTTTTACAAATTTCCTGACAACTGTGCGCTCAATAATAAGAACAGAAAGTCAATGCCTACTATAATAACAATTTAAAAGAACAAAAGTATCTCTCCTTCAGATAAAAAAAAATTAACTGTTGGTACATTTTTATACAGTAAAAGGGCGTAGATACAGAGTACAATGTAATGTCGAATATATTCGACAAAAACACTGAAAGGGTTAAGGATTAAATTTTGCAATAAAAAAAAAATGCTTTTTTGAGCCATCTGTTTTCGTTTTGGTTAAATAAAAAATATATTAATATCATATTACATTATTTTAAAATTTATTGTTTTATCCTTTTATAAATAAACTACATATCAAATGTACTAAACATTTGTTATGAAGATTTTTTGAAGATTTTCATGATCCTGACGCAGATTTTTTGATAAAATGTAGTTTTTTGCTGATTTTTCCTCTAAGAATTCTGGCAACACTGAACACAACCTGAAACAGAGAGAGAGAGAGCGACTAAATACAGTTTGTGAATACATGACGCAATAGTTCGATGAAATCTGTCATGTCCACAGCGTTTCCGTTGTGACTCTTAAGCATTAATTTTATCATTATTTGAGGCCCTTGACTATTTTTATCACCCTTTTAATGTATCATTTTAACCAACTGTTGCTAGTTTTTGTCCGTTTTTTGCATTATGTCACAAAATTGTATCAATAATAATATATATTGTTACGTTACTGCCTTTCCAATAACGTTTTTGGTTTATTTCCTTTATAATAAACCTCTTGAGTTCTTTTATTGCAACTTTAATAAAATAAATAAAACACTTTAAACACTTTTTAGATGTACTATAAACTATTCACGCCACTTTATTTAGAACTTAGTCAATTTTACTACTAATAATTGCAATGTACACACTTAAATAATCGTACTAATACTGATTATCGATGCCAACCTTCGCGAGTATTTATACTCTGTTCGCTGACATCTAGATGTCTCTAGATCATTCTACTCGGCGAAATGTCTGTAACATTTTAGATATTTCTGGGCGAATCGAGATTTTATTATCTTACAGCGAATATGATTATGCATTAACACTGTGGTTGAATTTAAATTGATTTATACATAAATAAACTAAAGCATACTTTATGGGTTAAAGATAATCTTAACACTATTATGTTATACATTTATCTATAACAATCATAACATTACATTTGTACTAGAAAATTCTGTACAGTGGGTTCACATTAAAAATATGCGAAACTTATACAATAACATTTTAAACTAATAAAATTAATAATAAACTAAACTTATGCTTAACTAAAGTTACTTTCGTAACACTGCCCCCCACTTAAGCCTGTTCGTCCCGAATAGGTGCAGAATCACTTCTTCCATAAGGGGCTAATCGTTCCAAATGAACAACTTTCATTTTTGCCCTTGTACTTTTGTGTTTCTGTATTCGATATACAACGTCATTTAATTTCTTTATCACCTTGTATGGCCCATCCCAATGTGTCTGTAGTTTGGGAGATAATCCTCTCTTTCGTTGGGGATTAAAAAACAAAACCAACTGGCCCTCCTTAAATCCTTCCGAATTTATCGCTCGATCGTATCTGGCCTTCATCTTGTCACTGGACAGCTTAATACGGTTTCGTACAAATTCATGAAGCTCATTAAGAGTTTCTTGTTCTTGTGAGGTGAAGCCTTTATTGTTTTCACCCGTTGGTATAGGCTTAACGCCAAACTCTAGATCTCCTGATAGTCTGAGCTCTGTTCCAAATACAATTTTGGCGGGTGTACGAGAGGTGGAGTCGTGAACCGCTGATCTATACGCCAACAGGAATTTTGAAATGTGCTCATCCCAGTCTTTTTGTTGTGTGCTAACTACTTTTCGCAAATGTTCCTCTAATGTACGGTTAAATCTTTCAACCATGCCGTCAGATTGCGGATGCAATGGTGTTGTTCTTGTTTTCCTTATTCCGTACAATTCACACATTTCTTTAAATATAGCAGATTCAAAATTTCTGCCCTGGTCAGAATGCAATTCCAATGGAATGCCATAGCGGCACACCCAATTGTTCACAAAGACGTCCACAACCGTCCTCGCTTCTTGGTTTGGGATGGCATATACCTCCGGCCATTTACTAAAGTAATCAATGACTACTAGCACATAT
Organism: Pollenia amentaria; assembly: GCA_943735925.1. Classification (NCBI taxonomy): domain Eukaryota; kingdom Metazoa; phylum Arthropoda; class Insecta; order Diptera; family Polleniidae; genus Pollenia; species Pollenia amentaria. Next base: position 87,933,719 of record OX031009.1, read on the forward strand.
TTGTTGCCGGCATTACTAACAGGGAAAGGCCCAGCTATGTATATCCATTGCAATTCTTTGAAACGGGGCACCAGAATGGTACTGTTGTAGCGGCCCACGACTTCTCCTTACTGGACCTTTGGCGGCCATGCATTGTGCGCAATTGGTTATCCATTCAGTTACGGCTTGTTGACAGCCAACCCAATAGAACCGTTGTTTTAATTTTTCTAATGTCTTTGTCACACCAAGATGACCACCACTTGGACCGTTATGAAATTCCCTCAGAACTTCTTTTACTTTCACTGACGGCACTACTATAAGGTTTCTAACTGATTTTCCATAAGTGCTTTCCCACGTACGGTATAAGCAGCCATTTACTACTTGAAGGCTGTTCCACAGAGCCCAGTATGCTTTCATCAATGGACTTTCTGGCGTAATTTCGTTTCGAGTGGGTCTTCTGCCATCTTCCTTGGCTTTCAGAATTTTTGCTAAAATTGGGTCATTTTTCTGCGCCATTGACCAGTCTTCATGGGACTCTATCTGCAATAGACGAACATCACAGAAGTTTTCTTTTCCTTCAGCCCTTACACAATGCTTGCATTCCAGCTTACAGGGTCGCCTAGACAGAGCATCCGCATTGCCATGTTTTCCACCTTTTCTATGTTCAATGCTAAAATCGTAGCTCTGAAGGCGCTCAATCCAACGCGCTATCTGGCCCTCCGGATTTTTGAATTGAAGCAACCAGCTGAGTGCAGAATGGTCTATTCTTAAATCAAAATGTTGACCATACAAGTATTTGTGGAAATGCTTTATGCACTCTAGTACTGTCAGAAGCTCTCGCCGAGTTACGCAGTAATTCCTCTCAGGCTTCGAAAGTATTCGACTGTAATAGCCTACAACTTTCTCTACACCATTGACCACTTGGGACAGCACACCTCCAATGCCAAATCCGCTTGCATCGGTATCTAGCACAAATTTCTTTCCCGCGATTGGATAAGCCAAAATTGGTGCTGTGCACAATAATTCTTTAAGCTTCTGAAATGATTGTTCCTGTGCTTCACCCCAGTTATATACCTGTGCCTTTTTGGTCAATTCATGCAAACTGGCAGCAATATTGGCAAAATTCGGTACAAAACGCCTGTAGTATGTACATAAGCCCAGAAAACTGCGTAACTCATGTAGATTTTGAGGGCGAGGCCACTCTATGACTGCTGGTATTTTCTCTTCTTCTGTTGAAATGCCATCAGATGTTACACGATGCCCTAGGTATTTTACTTCCTTCTGGAACAGTGAACATTTCTTAACACTTAACTTGAGTCCGGCTGTAGATATACGTTTTAACACCTCTTCGAGGTTTTTCAGGTGCTCATCAAATGTTTTTCCCATGACAATTATGTCATCAAGGTACACCAAACATGTCTTTCGGTGGAGACCTTTCAACACCTGTTCCATCAAACGCTCGAATGTAGCTGGAGCATTACAGAGCCCAAATGGCATTACATTAAACTGCCATAAGCCATCACTTGCACTAAAAGCAGTTTTCTCTTTATCCTTGTCTGCGATTTTTACTTGCCAATAACCGCTCTGCAAGTCCAATGTGGAGAACCATTCTGTTCCAGCTAACGTGTCCAAGGTATCATCAATCCTAGGCAATGGATAACTGTCCTTCTTGGTGACGTCATTAAGTTTCCTGTAGTCTACGCAAAATCTAGTACTTCCATCTTTCTTTTTTACCAAAACTACCGGTGAACTCCAGGGACTTGATGATGGTTTTATTATGCCATCCTGTTCCATTTCATTAACCAGGTCTCTAACTTCATTTCGTTTTGCTAGAGGAATGCTTCTTGGGGCCTGTTTAATTTGCTTAGCGTTACCGGTGTTAATTTCGTGTTTCACGATTGACGTTCTGCCCTGGTTTTTACCTTTTGACGCAAATATAAAGGCATATTTCTTTAGCAACTGTCTTGCCTTATTTCTCTCGGGCGGCCTTAGATATTCCGTCCATTTCTGCACATGTTCCTCTAGTAGTTCCTGGTCCTTGGTACTCTTTTTAGCTGCGTCTGGATGGTTCTCGCAACTTATTATTGCCTCCGTTGAAGCATATTGTCCAATCTTAAGATTCTGCGTAAGGACCTTTTCGCTGTTTGACAAATTTAAAACTCTTACAGGAACTAAGCTGTTGCTGGTTTTAACGAGGGCATTCGCTGTAACTATATCACCTGTAATTGCTGTTGGCTCTACCACCCATAATCTGTTTTTGTCCTCACAATCTCCCTCCATTCGCGCCCATACAATGGTTTCTGACTTAGGTGGCAATTTTTCACGTTCAAGGGCGAGTAACTGTCTTACATGTGCCTTGATTTCGTATCCAACATCAAGGGGAATTTCAACATTACGCCAAGTCATAATTTGTTGACCCATATCCAGTTGAATATCTTGTCCAATCATAAAATCTGAACCAAGGATTACTTAATCTACAATATCAGCCACAATGAACACATGGTGGGCGCTTGTGTTGGCCATACATAATTTAGCTTTTACTTTCCCATAGACAGTGGCAGGCTCCCCCGTAGCTGTTCGCAGACTTACACCACATAGTGGTTCAATGGACTGTTGTATTAAATCAGGCCTAATTATTGAATGAGATGCCCCAGTGTCCACAGTCAGAATCCGTTTTTGACCGTTTATATAGCCACAAGCAGTAAGATTTATGTTATTCTGTTGCATTACTGAGATGGAGATTGTGGGGCCCTTAGATGTGGGAGCTAGCTCATGCCCCGCAGTGCTAGCTCTTTTTAGTTTAACCGTGACTCCTGCGATGAGTGGTGGTTAGCCCGCTGGTTGTTTCTGGGCGTTGAAGCAGATCTTGAACGTTTCTTTTGTGCTTTACAGTTTCTCTGCATGTGACCAATCTTTCCGCAGTTATAGCATTTTACTTTAGTTTTACTTTGCTTCTCGCTTAGAGCTTCCATAACTGCCTCTTTTATATCCTGCACAATATCCCTTTCACCATTGTTGGTCACATCGAGCCTTCGCACCTTGCCTACTTGTGGTCTTGAAATAATTCTAGCGGTTTCCTGGGCTAGGGCAAATGAAACAGTCTCTGCAAAGGTAGACTTTTGTGACGTACATACATACCGCAATTTTTATATCTGCATCCCGAATAACTTTTACAAATGCCTCAGTTTTGAAGTGATCCAAGAATGAATGACTCTCACCAGGATAGGTAAGCTGCACCAACCGCTCAATCTCCAGTGCAAAGTCCTGTAATATCTCATTAGCCTTTTGCATTCTACCACGTAATTCCATTTTGTAGATTTCCTTTTTGTGGTCGCCACCATATTTACGCTGCAGTGCCATCATCACGTCATCATAATTGTTTCTGCAACTTACTGGTACACTTTCTAGAATTTCAGCTGCAGTCCCCTTTAAAGCAAGAATTAACTCTATGGCCTTTTCATCATTGTTCCATGCATTTATGTTAGCAACTGTATCAAACTGGAACTTAAAAACATTAAATGGAACACTACCATCAAAACAAGGGGCCTTTATTCTACTAGAAACCTCTGGTAAAACTCGCACCGCTGCCTCCTGACATTGAATGTTATTAACTTTTGCCTCCAGATGGTGTAGTTTTTCATCAAAAACCGTTTTTACATCGGTGACTTGCGTTTTTACATCAGACAGCTTCTGGTTGAATTCTATTTCCATTTCATTTACTCTTTCATTTATTTTACTAGAAATCTCCCGAAGTTTCTCGTTTGTTATTCTAGAATTCTCTTTAATTTCGGCCAGGATGGTGCTCGATTTCTCTTCCATTTTTCTAGAAGTTTCGTCCATTTTTCGAGAAGTATCGCTCGAATTTTCTTTTATCATCATCACCATGCTTCTGGAATTATCGTCAATTTTTCTAGAAGTTTCAGCCAGAATATCGCTCGAATTTTCTTTGATCATCATTACCATACTTCTGGAATTATCTTCAGATATTTTCTTCATTTGCTCCATCATAGCGGCAAACATTGTATTTAAATCCATACTGCTAGCAACTGCACGTGTACATACCTCTATTTCTTCTTTATCCTCGAATTCGTGGCTACCAATGTCAATATTGCGTCGCTCGAATTCATCTATTAACCTCTTCTGCAGCTCTGCTTTTTTTCCTGCAGTTGGTAGATCTAACTTGCTCAACTCTTTCTTGAGCTGATCCACTTTAAGTTCATAAAATTTCATTGCTGTCTTTTTTTTTTTTTTTTTATTTTTTTTTTTCTAATTTATTTTATTTTGCAATCTTACTTACTAACGTTTTTGGTTTATTTCCTTTATAATAAACCTCTTGAGTTCTTTTATTGCAACTTTAATAAAATAAATAAAACACTTTAAACACTTTTTAGATGTACTATAAACTATTCACGCCACTTTATTTAGAACTTAGTCAATTTTACTACTTATAATTGCGATGTACACACTTAAATAATCTTACTAATACTGATTATCGATGCCAACCTTCGCGAGTATTTATACTCTGTTCGCTGACATCTAGATGTCTCTAGATCATTCTCTCGCGAATCGAGATTTTATTATCTTACAGCGAATATCATTATGCATTAACACTGTGGTTGAATTTAAATTGATTTATACATCAATAAACTAAAGCATACTTTATGGGTTAAAGATAATCTGAACACTATTATGTTATATATTTATCTATAACAATCATAACATTACATTTGTACTAGAAAATTCTGTACAGTGGGTTTACATTAAAAATATGCGAAACTTATACAATAACATTTTAAACTAATTAAATTACTAATAAACTAAACTTATTCTTAACTAAAGTTACTTTCGTAACAATATTAAAGATACGAGGTCGAAAATAATGCCTTATTTTTGAATATTTTTCGAATTCAAGGCCACATTGCAAAGCCCGCTATGTTAATAGCTTAGGCCTGACATTTTTCTGATTTTTAGTGTTAAAATCATTTTTTACATTGAGAGCATCTATTAATTAAAAAAAATAATAAATATCCATTGCAAATTCAAAATTTAAGCTAAACTCTCAAGGTTTAATTTCTATAATAAAGCGATTTGGCTCCTTTGTAGTCAATCTGGGCCGTTTGCGTTACAGATTTGGCACAAAGTGAAAATTTTCAAATCACATCACTGGTTTGTATTGCAAACACAACCTGAAACAGAAAGAGTAAATACATTTTCTGAATCAGGGATGTTAAAGTTGGTACAATTGTACTTTTTTTTGGTACATTTTGACCTTTTAAAGTACCGTGGTACTACCGTGACTCATTTGGTAGAATTTAAAAATTTGTCATAGTTCCCCCTTCTTGAATTTTAAGTATAGCAAACAAATTATTGAGTCCTTTTCATTGCATTTATTTTTTTAATTATTATTTCTTTCATTAGGATTTAATAATCCTTCTTTTAAATTGCAATTTTTATTTATGCAATATGCACTTAAAATTGTTAACGTGGGTTATTTAGAAATGCAATCAGAAGATGCTTGAATGCATGTACATATTTTTACAAAGGCTAACTTTTTTGTTCCGCCAAATAGAACGTAATTTCATGAATAAAAAGGTTTAGAATGAATCTGATATATCTTTCGTAGACGTTTACAAAAATCACATTTCCTTTGAAGAAATTTATTCCAGAACAGAAGTGGATTTATATATTTTTACAAATAATATCAATATTGATATTGTTAAAGAAATAAAAGAAAATGCAAAACAATTTTTATAAAATTTTGCGAAGTTTTGAGAACCAAAGTCAACTTTAATAACGAAGTTTTAATGTGGTTCCATACATTTACTCCTAAAAATTTTATTTCAGGTAAAACAAGTAGTATTGTACCTCTTCTAGTAAAATGTTCCCGAATGTAATTGCAAATTTTGATTCAATCAATAATCAATTTAGAGCTTTAGCTGATGTCGAGCAACTGCAGTCGTTAAAAAACATTTGTAGTTAATTTAGTAGCTGATTTACAAAATGAGCTTAATGTCCATATATTTCCTGGTATTTTTAGAGTCGTTGCTAGAATTTTATCCATTCCACATTCGTCTGCAAATGTGGAAAGAATTTTTTCTTTTCGAAATATGATAAAAACTAAGGAAAGAAACAGACTACATGTGCCAACATTATTAAGTCTCATACAAACAAAGGATTGGTTAAGATCGACAAATGCATGCTGCTATGACGTTACAATTCCAAATAGTCTATTAACTAAACAATTAGGTGCCTGATTTTGATCTCATATATTTATAACACGTTTATTTACCTTATTTTATTCATACATATAATGTATGTTAATGTTAAGTTTTGTTTTTTTGTGTACAATTGAAATTTTATGTACTTTTTTTGTTGTTTTAATAAATTTTAAAATATCAATAATAAATATTAAAGATACGAGATGGAAAATAATGCATTATTTTGAAATATTTTTCGAATTCAAAGCCACGTCGCAAAGCTATGTTAATAAAACGACATTTTTAAAAAATTGATTAAAAATTCTAGTCTTGAAATGGAGAAATGAACATTTATGAAAATATCACTACATGAACATACATACATATGTATCTAACAATTCTTTTCACAGAATTAACGCTATGCCTTCACTCTTTCTTTTCTTATATCTTTTATAATTCTCTTCTTATACCGGTCTCTGGGTAAGGGTGTGAAGATTAACTTCGCACCGGCCTATCTACTTAGCCTAACCTAACTTATGCAGTTGTATGTACATAACATGTACATATGTAACTAGTTTTTAATCGATACAACACACAAATTTTCAATCTAAATACATATGTATATCGCTTAAGAAAAATATTATACTCTTGTTTCTTATATGATGAATTTCATGTAAAAATCGAAATGCATTGAACCCGACCCCCTCAGATATTGATGAAATTTTGTTCATAGCTAAATTTGATCAATACAAACAAACTCTCATTTTTAGAAATGACTGTTTTGCGATTTTTTGGGAGTGACACAGTGGGAACGTTTTCGAAAAAACGCGAAAATGGTCGAAAAGAGCTCCATTTAAACTACAATAACTCAGAATCGGCTAAACCGATTTCCATGATCTTGGTATCATTCAAAAGATATTTTAACAGGCTTTATGACACGTTATTAATTTTTTAGAAAGGTTTATCCTTCATCTATACCATATCAAAAAATAAAAATGGGTTCTTTTTTAGTTTTTTTTATATAATTTTTTAAGTAGTGTCACTTCTAGTAATACGTACCGAAAGTTTTCGAAATAATTCGAATAACAGCGAAAATATCTGGTCACATTCACAAAATAGTTCAACAATTCTAACATTTTTTAAATGTTTACAAATAAAAAATCATCAACAATTGTTTATATTATTTGCCATGTTTTTATTAATTTGTGTTTTATTTTATTTAAATTTTTTTTAAGTTAATTATTTGTAAGAAATTTTGCGCTGCTCAAATTTGGCACAGTCAGAATATCTGCGCACATGTACAAAAGTTTCATTTATCGGAATGAATGAATGAAAGCCTTGAGTTCCTGTTATAGTTTTAGCTTCTTTGTATCTTGAAAATAGCTTTTCTTTAACGTTGTTGTATTCGTCAGCATCTCCGTAAGCAACTTGTATGGTGGTCTTATATGTTTCTGATGAGTGATAGAGTTGCCTCGTTGTCTGGATTTCATTTTTATTTGCAATACTATAATTTCGAGCACCTCTCTTCAATGTTCCTCCGATTCCATCACATGCAGATTTTCCGTGACTGGTAGCATAAAAGTGCCATTCAGCGTCAATCCCAAAATCAGATTTGTGATGGCATAAATTAATGAAGTTATATTTATTTTTATATTGTGCTCCTGCACCATCTGATACGTAAATGATTTTATTAATATTGTTGGTTATATTGGCCTTCACGAACTGTATCATTTTTGAAATATATAGATGAACTGCTATACTATCATGGGTATTGCAATCAGATATTATGGCGAAGCTTTTATGAGTTAATTTATCGTTATCTGAAAATAAACAAACAAAGGAAAAAACAAATAAATAAAAATTATTAAATATTTTGATGAGTGTGGATAGATGTGTTTACTAATACCAAAATATTAAAATAATTACCTTTGTAATAAATAACGAACGGATGTATTGTAGCCTGATCATTATTCCAATGGTATCCTTGCACGGCATCTTGTACAAGAAATGCATAATTTTCAGCAAAGTCCATTTGAATTAACATTTCTCCTGATAACAGCGCCGCTCTTTTATTGCTGATAAATTCAGATTGTCGCTTTGCTATGAAATGATGCGGAATCAGAACTTTGATGTGTTCAGTAAAATCGCTGACAAATGATTCTGTGTTGGTGGTTAACGTTTCCAGAACACATCTAATCGTTGTATTCCACTTTTTGTATATTATTTCTTCAGTTTTTAGATTATTTAAATTTTTAAAGCAGTGACCACACATTGAAACGCAACACTCGCTTTTTTCTATGTCACCATTACAAACAACGAATTTGAGAACATCTTTGTAGTCGGTAAATGTGCATTCTCCTTCAATACAAATTGATTTTAAGCCACTTTTTTCAAACATCAATTTCATATTCTGATGCAATGTGCATACACAGATATTTTGCTAGTTTCCAACTCCAAGTTTCATACAATTTTTTGGCCTTAACATTGTAAATTTTGTAAAACCCGCTTTGGCCAAGGGATGTGAAGATAACATCAGTCTTTTTTGAACTTTTTCACGTAAGTTTCCTTGTTTAACAGTAATTGAATCTTGCGATCCAGGCATCATTCGGCTAATTTCATCATCTTCATAAAATAACTTGACTGTGCTTAGAGTTTCGGTTGGTAAACTACGTCTGCTCATTTTAAAAAGATTGATATCTGCAAACTTCGTTTTATTCCTTTGGATATCTTTACTTTTTTTGATACAATCGTGAGATATATCATCCCCAAAATGATCTTTAATTTCTGCGTGACTCATATTGATTGGTAAGAGAGATAAAAGTTTTTGCTTTTCCAAAAGATTTGAGCTGTTCTCTATTTGATATTTGATGTTTTCCAAAATTTCTTCGTAAATGGCTTTGACGTTTTCAAGTTGCGCTGACAAATCAGATAATGGATCAGCTCCAAGTGAATCTGCTATATTTTCGAAAATTTGGAGTGATTTTCTATTTCTGTATGCATCTTGTTTCATATATTTCCTTTTAAGAGGCGACATTTGGTTTGGTAGATGAGGAATAATATGATCATTTATATTTTCAATGACTTCCGTCCTTTCGATGTTTGCATTACGGCTGGTACAAGTTCATTCAATTCTTCGCTAATTTCATCGCTGGGCGTTGTTGGTAAATAATTTGAGACTTCATTCTGCTCCACGTTGGATTCATTACGACTGCGCGCTTTTATCAGTGTATTCCGGCAAGTTTCGCAAATACGGCTACAATTAATGTTGGCGACAGCTGGAAAATATTCAATTATATTTGCAGCCTCGTTTTCACTTATTTTACGAAGCGAAGCGCAACAATTATTAGATATTTTTATGCATCTGTACTTATTGTTTGAATTCATATTCACTCAAATTTCTAAAATATACGCGTAAAAATTGTAATGGGATATCTTGGTTTCTCGAAACTGTTTATAATTATGAATTTCGGTACGTTCATCAGGTGCAATTATATAGCATTTTTTAAGGCAAGCAAGAACTTTTTGCGGTTAAAACATATTCATAATTTTCCTGGGACAATGTTTATTTATTTTACCTTTAACCCTTCGTCAGGTACATATTTTGAGCCCTTAGTTCTGGCACATGGTGTCTACCTGAGGAAGAAAAAATAGACCTGAAAAAATCTTTGGAATGAAAAGGGCAAAAATTTTTTTGTTCTATATATATTTCTCTTTATTATGGGTAAAGTAATAAATGTTTATGACAAAATAGAAAATTATTATGAAGAATACATTGATTTTTTTATTCAGAATTTTGCGGAATTACTAGAAGTGACACTACTTAAAAAATTATATAAAAAAAACTAAAAAAGAACCCATTTTTATTTTTTGATATGGTATAGATGAAGGATAAACCTTTCTAAAAAATTAATACACTGTAAAAAAAACCCTTGATCTTTTTGGTTTTTTCGTCAGTTAAAATTGTCATAAAGCCTGTTAAAATATCTTTTTAATGATACCAAGATCATGGAAATCGGTTTAGCCGATTCTGAGTTATTGTAGTTTAATTGGAGCTCTTTTCGACCATTTTCGCGTTTTTTCGAAAACGTTCCCACTGTGTCACGCCCAAAAAATCGCAAAACAGTCATTTCTAAAAATGAGAGTTTGTTTGTATTGATCAAATTTAGCTATGAACAAAATTTCATCGATATCTGAGTTGGTCGGGTTCAAAATTTCAGTTTTATCTCGATTTTTAAATGAAATTCATCATATATGAGAAGGTGAGTTGCAAAACTCGTTCGTTACAAAAATTACAAAATCGAGATAACAATTGAAACATTGTAAGTTACAAACAAATTATTTTTCAGGAGAGAGAAAAAAACGTTTTTAACAGCAGGGTAAATTATTAAAAATTTTTTTTTTTTTTTAGATTATCAAAAATAATTATAATAAAAACTTTTATGCAAAATATCATAAAAATTTAATTATACATGCAAATTTACAGTTTATAATATTTTTTTAATATAAAAAAGTTTGATATCCACTATCGCGATGTGAGCTTAAACGTTTTCCACTATGCACGCGGCTTTTAAAACGTTATACAGTTGCAAAACCAGTTCGATTTTATCATTTTGTTAATAACTTGCAACGTTCTTCCACTGTTGTATCGAATTTAAACGGCTTTATGGTACATAATTTTGGGTGATTTGATGTTAAAATAGTGTAAGAGAGTAATGTTAACAATAAAAAACTGTTTTTGAAAAATGTGGCTTTTACAATATTATACGCGGCTTTGCTTCAATTGTTTCTGACAGATCTTTTAGTATAAGATATGCTTTTGCATATTTCCTAAGTTTTTTCCAAAATAATCATTGTTGATATATCTTGCATAAATTTGTACATAACGAAGGATTGCAGCCGTGCAATCTGTTGCGGGTCTTTACTGTCATATGTATTTTCTTATATCGAAATTATTGACAAGAACTAAACGAAATTACAACGGGTCCCACGACAATCGGTTCTACGCACCGGATTTCAACGAACCACGAAAAGGATGGTCAACTAAGCAACATCTGTTCTCGCTGCTACAGCAATAATATACGTGCGCCAAGATAGCGTCGATAGTTATCCACGAAAACGCGAAATTGAATTGGTGCTTTTGGGGGGTTCAATTGAAAATGGGAATTTAATGCTTTTAGGAAATAAAATGATGATAAGAGTTTTGAATTTGGGAATTTAAAATATGGGAATTTAAAAAATTAGGGCGTTCGAATAAAAATGAGAATTTGTAATTTTAAGCAAATAATTACGCAAAAATTAAATAAAATAAATAATCAACAATAATAAAAATGTAATATATATACAGAAAAGTATTAAAATAATTAAAAGAAATGTATTTATAAAGAAAAGAAATGTATTTAGAATTAAAATAAATGTATTAGTAATTGAAAGAAATGTATTTATAATTACAAAAACATTTTTTAATTATTATAAAAAAAGACTTTTGTTATCATAAAAAAAAAACGATCGTAAACATTTTACAAAAAAAAAAAAAGATTAATAAAATGATGAAGTATCTACACATTAAAACTATTTAAACCGAGTTTGGTCTATTATTTTTTCGGGGTCTTAGAGGTAACGTCAAGGAAAAAACTTAATAGATTATGAAAGTAGACGTTCCATAGAATATAAAAAGCTTTCCGTGCAAAAAATTCATCGCGCAGTTTTAAAGAAATCTGGTTTCATCCAAATTGGTCAGTAAAATCTGGGATTAATTTTTTCGGGGTCTTAGAGGTAACGTCAAGGAAAAAACTTAATAGATTATGAAAGTAGACGTTCCATAGAATATAAAAAGCTTTCCGTGCAAAAAATTCATCGCGCAGTTTTCCAGAAATCTGGTTTCATCCAAATTGGTCAGTAAAATCTGGGATTAATTTTTTCGGGGTCTTAGAGGTAACGTCAAGGAAAAAACTTAAGAGATTATGAAAGTAGACGTTCCATAGAATATAAAAAGCTTTCCGTGAAAAATTCATCGCGCAGTTTTCCAGAAATCTGGTTTCATCCAAATTGGTCAGTAAAATCTGGGATTAATTTTTTCGGGGTCTTAGAGGTAACGTCAAGGAAAAAGCTTAATAGATTATGAAAGTAGACGTTCCATAGAATATAAAAAGCTTTCCGTGCAAAAAATTCATCGCGCAGTTTTCCAGAAATCTGGTTTCATCCAAATTTATTATTTGCTTAAAATTACAAATTCTCATTTTTATTCGAACGCCCTAATTTTTTAAATTCCCAAATTCAAAACTCCCATCATCATTTTAATTCCTAAAAGCATTAAATTCCCATTTTCAATTGAACCCCCCAAAAGCACCAATTCAATTTCGCGTTTTCGTGGATAACTATCGACGCTATCTTGGCGCACGTCAATAATATCGGGCTGTTTTTCTAAAATAAACGGTCACTAACCTTGAAAACGCGCGTAGGTCGTCCCTACCTCTTGTTTTGTGTAGTTGGTTTTTACTGTTCCCTTTACCTTAGTGGTCCCTTTCTCTATGCGCTGTCACATATGTTCTTCTATTAAAAAAAAAAAACGAACCCGACGGATATACATATTTACACAATATCTCTATGCAGCTAATTTTATAATATGCGCTAGTTAAATTGACATGATGTTTAACGTATATGTATTTTACGGGTTCGTGTATAACAATCGAAGACAATTTCAATTTGAAAACTTAAAAAAACGTATAATAATATTTTATTTAAAAAAATTCGTTTAATTAAAATTGACTAAAATATATAAGTATTTTTGGGAATATTTGCATACATATTTCAAACATTTTTGTCCATATTTAAACTTGCCCTGATTATGTCAATACAAACTCGCTACCTTTGTTTTTTTTAGTGTGCTATTTTATCAGCTGGGTTTTGTTTACAATTTTAGTAGCCAATTTCACTAATTCTATTTAAATAAAAATTTATAATTAAATATGGTTCACGTCATAAAAAATTATATTTTTTGTCAGTTAATTTTAATATTAACACTAATTTATCATATCATAACACAACAGGCTGTTCACAGGCTGTAGACTAAAAAAATACTTTATTACTTAGATCTTTAGAAAACTTTGTGAGCGGGTCCACTATTTTCGATTATTATTTTTATTAAAACCAAATTGAATTGAATTAAACGTTTACCTCTAATAATTGCGCTATTTATAGCTGTTTCTTTTCAGTCAATAAATATCACATATCCCTCATTTGCTGCGAAATCGCCATAACTCACAAATATAAGACTTACAGAAACAGATTTTAAAGTCTTAAGTTTACACACAACATAATGGCACAAAAAAATTTCAAGCTTATATCAAGATTTACTATGCATTTGTGATATTAAAACAAAGTTTGCGACTATTTACTTATGACGCTATTGTAACAAAAGAGCGATATAAGCATTTAAAGTACATTTTCAATAACTGCATTGCGAACCGAGATTCTTTTAAATGCCCCAGTAACGAATTTAACCGATATTCTTTAAAACGCGTTTCTCGCTTAAAAGCAAAAGTGCTAAAATTAATAATAAAATTGAATTTTTTTGATTTTTGATTTGGGAAATTTTAAAAATCATATTGTTTGACTTTTTTAATGACAATTAAGAAAAAAAAACATGATTTTCGTTTACCTTTGCAAAACAATGTTGTATAGTTGCAACTAATAAAAACGTTAAGTTTTAAAAAATTGCAAGATAGATAATACTGATACATGTCAACATTTTTGTGTGAAATAATCAATGTTGCTCAACATTTTTTGCAAGTTCGAACAGAGTACTAGGCTTTATTAAACTGTAATAAATCTAGTTCGATTTGTATATAAAAAAATTTTCATGAATACCTTTTTTAAATTTTCAGCGGCAGCACGGCGTATATTTGAGAATAGAATATGAATTTTTTTCGTATGCAGTGATGCCAGAAGTGTTGATTTATCTGCATTTTGCAGATTTTATACCTCGAAATTGCCAAAATGCAGATTTGACGATTTTTGGCTTAAAATGCAGATTTTTTAGTTCGGTGGAAACTTCTTTACTTTTTCAATTATGTTAAGTACTATTTTCACTTCTAGCATTGAAAAGAAAAATATATATCAACCATTTATGGAAGAAAACATAAGACAAAAAAAAAAAAAAACAATAGAAAAACTCGTGTTTGCTAGGTAATGATATTTTCGGCACTAAGTCCCAATTTACACTAGGGACATTTCTTGCCGGACATTTTTTTAATTCTCTTTTAATCTTACCTGTAGCGTTTACATATGAAACATTAGAAGTCAGACAGAAATTTTATACTTGTTTCTTTCTTTTCTTCATTCGTAAAGTTTGGCGGCTTTTTCTTGTAGTGTTTATTATAATAGTCTGTGGTGTTATTTTGCAAATTTAAATTGCCAAACATTTTTGTAAAATAAAAACCCGAGTATTATATTCATTTACCACAAAAATGTATTTTTATTAATTAATTTTTTGTTTTTACTTTAATTTATTAGTTTATTTATTTAGAAAGCACAAGGCAAGTTAACAACACCACAAACATAACACAATACAAGCCAAACTGACGACAAATTGAGAAAAATAATATAAAGCAACAAGATGTAAGCTACGAAAAGTAAGAAAGAGAAATGAAAAAATGTCCAGTACAGATAGTCATGTACTACACACTCTGCCTTTTCGACCCCTCGCCATCAAACTTCGTCTGTCCGGCAAGAAATGTCCCTAGTGTAAATTGGGACTAACGAACATTTTTGCACTAATAGTACAGAAAAATACCTACAACCGAACCGTTTGGAAATTGATTCTGTTTATTTACATTAATTTCTCGGACTTATGTCATCTGGTATTCACAGGAAATAATATGCATTTGTACATATATAAATACTAAATTAGTACTTCTAATGTGTAAATATCTTTAATAATTACAAGGTTTGATCTCTTGTTAATTCTCAATAAGACTTGTTAGTTTAAATAACAAGATGTGATTAATCCTTACTCAGCCTGAGTAATTAAATTTGGATAGATATTTTAATTATAAAAATAACCAAAAATCCTGAAGAAAGAAAAATTAAATCGTATTTTTTGAATCTTTTAATAAAATTTTACTGTTACATGTGTGTAAATTTATATGTATGCATATATTTTGTAATCTTATCCCAAAACTATCCAAAAACTCATAAGTATTAAATTTAATATTTGTTTTGCTTTTCCTTAAAAAAAAGTAATGTGCGTATGCCTTCAGGATTAATTTGTATATGAATTTTTTGAGCCTCTATAATGTTTGGTTAAGTAAAAAATATATCTGTGGCATTTTAACAAAAGATCTTAAGATAGCAAAAAAGTTAAAAAAAAAAACTCGGTGATAAAATCATTTTTATCAAATAATAAAATAAAGCAAAATTGAAGAAAACTATCGTTTATAATACAAAGTTTTAAAACGGAAACAAAAATTTTTTTTATTAAAAATTGGTATGATTAACTACATTTTTTCAACTTTTTAAATTGGACTTAAGATGTTTTGTCAAAATGCCACAGATATTAATACATATCGCATTTTTATATTTTGTAATGAATTGTTATAAGTATCCTTTTCTAAATAATCTACATAAAAAATTTACTTAGTGTGTTTTGAAGATTTTTTGAAGTTTTTAAAATCTAGACGTAGACTTTGCAGATTTTTTAATAAAAAATCATTGTTTTTGCTGATTTAACCTCTAAAAGTTCTGGCAACACTGTTCTTATGTTGTATCTGTGAGAACTAAAATATTTAAAATGTTAAGATACAAACTCATGTAAATGTTAATAAGGGGATATTCAAATATAATTCATAAATTAAAATCTTATTTCTTAAAATCTATCGTTGCAAGTTAATTCTCGTATTTTTCCATTGTCTGAGCATTTAAAAAATACTAATAGTTGTTATATCAACAATTAATAATTATTTCACTAAACATTCAACAAAAACCATTTTTTGTTTGCTTAAAGTATCATTCTCTGAGTAACATAAATACTCAAGTGTGTATTTCCTCAAATAAAATGAGCGCAGAAATTATTCTCAAAAAAATTAGTAAATGAATCCGATAAATAGAATGAATTTTGTCTGCCTTTGTCGATGAGTGCTTTAAAAGGTGCAGTAACCAGTGAATTCGTTTTAGTATTTACCTTAACCGCGAGTTTGAAAGTTATTAAAATTTTTTTTTTACAAGTTGTTTAACATACGATTCGTATATTAATAAATAAAGTGAAAATAAAAAGAAAAGAAACAAAAAATAAACAATGTGCGGGATATTTGCAATATTTTCCAAGGATGGTGAACCCATCAAGACGAAAATGTATCATGGAAGTCTACACAGTTTGCGTGAAATTGCCTACAGACAAAGTGGCAAGCAACGACATCGGGGTCCTGATGATACCGGTGTATGTTATATTCCCGAACAAGGAGTTGTTATGATTCACGAACGATTGGCTATTGTTGGCGTTCATACTGGCCATCAGCCTCTGTATTCAGAAAATGGAAACGTTGTCTTAATTGCCAATGGTGAGATTTACAATTATTTGGAACAATCATCGGAAATTGCCAAAATTCGTTGCCACTATAAACCGAAAAGTGATTGCAATGTAATCATCGAATTGTACGAAGAATATGGAGAAAGATTGCTGGAACATATTACAGGAATGTTTGCTTTCGTTTTGTATGATAAACGTTCCAAAACAATTCTGATGGCACGAGATCCATTTGGCATTATTCCAATGTACATTGGAGATGACAATAATGGCAATGTGTGGGTAGCATCCGAAATGAAATGTCTAGTGGAGTTTTGCCCAAAAATTAGGGCCTTTACACCTGGTGAATTCTGCTTTGGTAAAGCCGATAACTTAGTGCGAAAAAGGTTCTTTCAAGAGCAATGGCAGATAAGTGTTCCAACCTTAAACACCGACCTAACTTTGCTGAGAACTAATTTAGAAAATGCGGTACGATCCCATCTACATTGCGATGTGCCCTTCGGCGCCTTATTGTCTGGCGGTGTAGACAGCAGCTTGGTGGCATCGATTGCTACAAAAATACGTCGAGAACGTGATGCCAACTACAGACTTACTACATTTTCGGTAGGCTTGCGTAATGCTCCGGACTTTAAAGCCGCCCGCCTGGTAGCCGACTACATAAACAGCGATCACACTGAAGTAATCTTTGAAATTTCAGATGCTTTGGATGGTATACGTGATATCATCTACCATTTAGAAACTTATGATGTTACCACAGTTCGCTGTAGTTTACCCATGCTTCTGCTAGCACGTTACATAAAAAGCACTGGCATCAAAATGATCTTATCCGGCGAAGGTGCAGATGAGATTTTTGGTGGATACTTATATTTCTTCAAAGCTCCTAATTATAGTGAATTTCATAAAGAATTAGTAAAACGTGTTGAACAACTTTGTGATTCCGATTGCCTGCGTGCAAACAAAGTTACAATGGCCAAAGGCATCGAGCTACGTGTTCCATTTTTGGATACAGCATTTGTAAATTATGTTATGTCTATAAGGCCGGAAGACAAAATACCAGGTAACCTGAACTTCTTTGGCGGCCAACAAAAGCACCGCATTGAAAAGCATGTCCTAAGAGCAGCATTTACAAATCAATACCTGCCTGATGAAGTTCTATGGCGTCAGAAAGAACAATTTTCCGATGGCGTGGGATACGACTGGATTGATCATGTTCGTCGGATATCTACTAATCACATAACCGATGCCGAGTTTGCCAAAGCTGCCGAAAGATACCCAATAAATACTCCTACTACCAAAGAAGCCTACTACTACAGATGTATATTTACAGAACTCTTTCCCGGAAGTGGAGCTGCGAAAACTGTCAAGCGCTGGGTGCCACGTCTCGACTGGGGATGCCCGGAAGATCCATCCGGCCGTGCTCAAGACGTTCATCAAGGTCATCAATAAATTAACAGCACGTGCCCATAAAAGACTGAATTAATTTTTTATTACTCTACCTATTTGGTAAATTTATATACACACTTGTATGAAAATTCCAATGCAAATATTTCTTTACACACTGAAGCCGCAACAACTGTACAAATCTGTAAATTGCCTATAAATTAAGCAAATGAAATTTAATATATTTCCCAAATAAAATACATTCTCAAGACATTCACGTCTACTTGCATATAAATACATATACATACATACATACATATATTTATATTATTTATTCATACAATACGAGTTAATGTATATTTAGACTATTTAAATATTGAATATGCTTAATTTACATTTTTTTATTAAATATTGCTGTGCAGTTTTTTATTGTAATATTTTCAACAATATAAACTTTATTATTAATAAAGGTTTCAACTATAGAGTTTTTTATTCGCGTATTTTTCACTTCCCGAGAAAGCGAGAAAAAAATTTTAAATTTCTCGGAAATCACCGGTCCATAGAAAAATAATTTATGAATTCTGTAGTTGTTTAAAAGTTGTTGGTTATTTAAAATTTTTAATTAACCATTTTTATTCTTCGAGTGTGTTCAATGAATCAAATTTCTATTAATAAAGCTTTCTTGCAATAGTCCTATTCATTCAATATTTCACATACTTTTTGCTTAAGTCAACCTTTGGTTAACATTGAAGCTATAGATATGTACATATTATTAGTGATGATTCGATGCACTACCAGAATATTTAAATTTTAAGCTTTCCGTTGACTCAGAACCAAAGGTGGCAACCGATACCGTGTTAATACCGATACCGGTTAAAAACAGTTCAATTGATACTAGGGATGCTAGGGAGATCGAACGGTTATTGTTCGACCGGTTTCAACCGGTTATTTTAGTTATTTAGAATATCGAATAAACCGGTTGTTTTGGTATAATAAGCCGGTTACTTTTTTTTTGTAAATGTACCCGTATTTTATGTATTTTTCTTATATCGATATTGGGCAAACTAAACCTTTTATTAAGAGTGTCAAAACAAAATGTAGAAAATCCAAAAAACATTATCAACGATGTAAATACAAATCGCTCATAAGAGCGTGTGTTTTTGAAAAAAAAAAAAACCAAAAACAATCCAAAATACTACAAAAAAGTGTTCAGTTAAAAGTAAATGGTAATTTCTGAGAGAGTATTCTAAATATTAAATATATTTTTGTATAGATGTTATCGCTTGAGATATTTTGAAGTGCCCTAGAACGATAAGTTGAAAAGGTTCTTCCAGGTCACGATTTATTAACCACTTTTATTTCGTCCATATGCTTGACAATAATGTGCTCCAAATAAAACTTAACTCCGTTCGAAGTAGTTCTTAAGAGACGGCAAATAATGCTTTACTAAAATACGCTGCTGTTGCCCAGGACGGAATGCCCTTTAAGGCACTAAAAACTCTTAAGTAGTTCTGGCATATCTTCATGTTTAAAACTACAACATTCCGGCGGAATGAACGATATTAAAAAAATTCATCAGTTTTATTTATTAAGAAGTTAAAAACAAACTTGAAGAAATCATACAATGTTATGGAAGGTTTTAAATTGTAGTCGACGATTTGCAAATATTTCATACAAAAATCATGTTCATATTACTATTCGTTTCTATAGTGCTGAAACAAAATAATTTCAAATATTTAATCTTGGCTAAGAGGTTTTGTTTGCAACTTTCTACTGATTCATATAGACTTGCTTAACTACCAACAAATTAAAACCCATTTAAAATAAATTTGGGAGAATATCTCAAACAATAAATTTATTAAATTCTAGTACCCCACATAGCTTATCTTTTGAATAATATAATAATCACAAATAATCCACAAAGCTGGAAATATGCAAAAATAATACCAACAGCGAAAACAAACAATGACTTTCGTGCAATTGCTATACTTCCTTATTTATAAAGTTTTTTAAAAGTTACTGCATAATCGAATAAGCAAATATGTTAATGAAAATCACCTACTTACAAAAAGGCAGTCAGGATTTCGACCTGGGCATAGTTGTATTACCGCCATAATAGATGTATCTGAAGAAATACGTGGAAATATTGATGACGGCAAAGTCTCGTTCCTTGTTCTTTTAGATCATTCAAAGGCATTTAATATGGTAGACCATGAAGTTCTCTGCCTGAAGTTACACAGAATGTTCAATTTTACCGCTGCTTCTGTTGGTTTAATGCATTCTTACTTGACAGGTCGTAAGCAGTCAGTATCCTTAAACAACAAAACCTCACAAATGCTACCAGTCCTAAAGGGTGTACCTCAAGGATCAATTCTCGGACCAGTACTGTTTGCTCTTTACGTCAATGATCTACCTACTCAACTACAATATTGCAATGCCCATTTGTACGCGTATGATGTCCAACTTTATATTAGTAGTAGCCTTAGTAACATAGGTGATGGTGTTGAAAACTTAAATATGGAGCTAAAACGTGTTCATGTTTGGGCAAAGGCAAATGGTTTGTGTCTTAACCCACAGAAATCAAAGTGCCTTATAATAACTAAGAAAACAATAAAGTTACCCTTTGAACTGAGCATAGTGCTTGACACTCAAAACATTGATATTTTAACATCAGCTAAAAACCTTGGTATTATATTCAATAAAACACTAACGTCGTCAGATCATATGAATTCTGCAGCTGGGAAGACTTACGCAAAGCTAAGGACTCTATGGAACACTCAACATTTAACCCCACTTAATATACGTATTTTGCTGGCAAAAACATATCTTATGCCAACATTGTTATATGGCTGTGAAATATATGCAAGTTGTGATTCTGCTAGCCGTAAAAAACCAACAAATACGTACAATGCAATTTTGAGATATGTGTTTAACTTGCGGAAATATGACCGAATTTCTGAATATGTGACAAAACTCAACAATGTCACATTATTAAACCTAATAAAAATAAGAACCTTAATGCTTCTTTATAAGATTATCTATACTCTTGAGCCAGTCTATCTGTTTGATAGAATCTTATTTACACAATCAGGAAGATCAAATATAAATCATATACGATATCGAACTTAAGTATTTGAGTGGCAATTTTATGTTCATGCAATCCGTCTTTGGAACTCGTTAACACCGGCCTCACAGTTTATACGCAACACACTGCACTTTAAAAAAGAATTACTAAAGCATTTTAGATGATTCACTTCGTCAATACTAAAATACTACTGTTGAATTTTTTTTTTTTTATTTAAAAAGAATATTTACTGTATTTCTATTTAATGTAACAAATTATTAAATTTTTCCACTAACTGTACGAATAAAAAATTAATACTATATATTAAACGTCATGTTCATATACATTTTAAAAATCCTTTACTATAACTATAAGATTTTAAATCTTGTTGTATTGGAAATCAAATAAATAAATTAAATTAAATTAAAAGTAATATGTACCGGTATTGATACCGGTGTCTGGTTTGGAATTATATAGAGTTTGCCAAGTGGTCGAAACCAGAGATCAGCAATGAGTAGTGAAAAAGTGAGTAGAGCCGAATTATGACTCATAATTTCTTGTACTTATACGCACTAGAGATGAGCGATCCCGTGATTTTTAAAGATCATCGTGATTAGTGAATGTGATGTAAAATTCACTGCTCCTTTAAACTGTGATTGTGATCACGGTTTATCAGTTTTCTGTTCTTTTAAAGCAATTGCGGCCAAGCTATATGTACAATGCGCGAGCTTTTGCAAGAGCTTTTGTAAGCACTTTACAAAGAAACAACAACAAATTGTAAGAGCTTTCAAATCTGTTTACTTTCATATACATACATACTTGAACAAATAAATTTTGGCATAAAAAAATTCTAATAAGATAGAAGAGAGAATGAAAGGAACAGCAATGTCATTCGACATTTCATTCAAAAAAAGCTATTACCCACACAAACAGTGAAATATCATAAATTTGTATATGTAACAAAATACAAAAAGAACGACTTAGAAAGTACCTGTTACTTGACAAATTTGGTCACAACTGTGATTCGTGATTTTTCAGTAACAGTGATTAAATCACAGGTACAGAAATATCGCTCATCTCTAATACGCACTCATACTTATTGTAATTCGATCGAAACTCATATTCACTCAGAAGTTTGATTTTACTCATCGTACTCATACTTAGAACATTTATGTACCCAGTGGACTTTTTATCACATACATCTTCGGTCTGAGACTAACGACAATGTAAGTGCGACCCATCCAAAGTCTGTATTCAATTCCTACTTACAATTACACAGAGATGGCCTAGGCTATCAGATTGATCCGACACTACATACATTGTAAGTGAAGGTTGGATGGGTCCAATGATTGTGGTGATTCAGAGGGTACTAAGATTTGTCTCGATGTAATCAGTCCTTTGTAGCAGACATTGTATAAGTATTAGATGGGTCCGAATAAGATAAATCATCGGATGGGTTTAATCTATTGAATAAAGTAGAAATCCATGTTTTTTTAAACGATTTTATATTTATATTTGTGTTGGTTAATTAACTTAAAAATAATATATGTATGTAATTAATTAATTTTTTATATTTTTTTTATTATACGAAAGCTTGCGAAAATTTCTGGATTTATGAATTTTGAAACAGTTTCTTCTTTTTTGGCCGTAGTCCTTTTAGAGAAAATATTCAGAATCACTTACAATTTTTATAATTTTTAATACTTAAAATAGGTATTTATATTTTTCAACTAATTTTTATTTTTTTTTTTTTTTAATAACAATTACACGGTTTAATCACTTGCACTTTTGAACGCACTTTACACTTTGAAATTTTACATTAAAATTTTCAAAGAACAAATTGAAAAAATAACGGAACAAAAAGTAGAAGAAAAAAGGCAAAATACACAATTGAAAATATACAAAAAAATATGATACATTACTAAGCCATCCAAATCAGATGCAAGTGCGATGGCTACATTTTATTCGCGATTGTTTTGTTTTTGATTCTTATTTACATTTTATTTAACAACGGAATATCAATAAGACTAATCTGATTTGGATGCTAGTTGTATGCGATTAACGAACTTGTTTTTTATTTTTCCTATTGACATTATTGCAAACAATCGGATGTGTTTCAATTTGTAATAACTTTTTGACCGCTGGGTAGTGGTTGATTTAGATTCAACAGAACTCAATGTGTATAAGCGAAGCAAAATGTGAGTCATACGTAAGTATCCCAGCTAGCATTTTTGGAAATTTCTAATCATTTTCTGGTCGTTTTTGACTCTTCAGTGCGATTTAAAAAATATGAAGATATAAACATATGAGAATATGCGCTCATTTTCCGATCATAAATGATACTTTCGTCGGGAGATAATGGTACCCTCCTTTCGACTCTTCTTGATGAGTCATTTATGACTCGTTTTTCTATTAGCTAAGAGTCATTTTTGATTCTTTTGTAATGGTATTTATAGTCATTTTCGGATAGTTTTCTAGTCATTTATCAGTCTTTTCTAACTTCATTTCTGATTCTTTTTCGATTCATTTATTACTCATATTTCTAATCGCTAAATGGTAATTTTTTAGTAATTTTTCTATTCATTTAAGAGTCTTTTTCGCGTTATTTGCGATCATTTTTCCAGTCATTTACAAGTCTTGTATTGCTTTACATTTGAGTCATGTTTCTAATCGCTTACGATTCTTTTTATAACTTTTTATCAGCCGTATTTCAATTCATTAAAGAGTAATTTCTACATCATTTGTGATCGTTTTTCCAGTCAGTTATCATTAGTATTGGTGATCTCATTTGACATTTTTCAGACGTTTTTCCAAAAGATTCCTTAATTAAAACAAAACATTTAATTCATTTTTCATATATGCATATATGCCGTGTATTAAAAATTAGAAAAAAAAAACAAATAGTTAAATTATTTAAAAACTCGCACAAGTAACGTTAAAATAAGAAATTAGTCAAAGAACAAAAAAACCAAATTCATAGTTCATTCATAAATAATTTAAAAAAAATAACAAACATGTGTAATACTTATAATAATAATAATAATAATAATAATAATAATAATAATAATAATAATAATAATAATAATAATAATAATAATAATAATAATAATAATAATAATAATAATAATAATAATAATAATAATAATAATAA